>OX493265.1:41554308-42115694 GCA_950370525.1 Bellardia bayeri | reverse complement strand
GGTCCTTACAACACTAAATCTATAGCCTAGCTTTGGTACCATTCACAATACTCAAGATTTTCAACATATTTAATTATCAATTTAAGATTTTTTTCCAAAATTGTCAAATACTTATTTTGTTCTTTAAATTAAAATTTACAGTTTCACAAATCTTTTCCAGATTTAAAAAAGAGGCAAAATTACTTAGTTGCCAATATTATTCGAAATCCCACTACTACATTTGAAACAAGTGGTCCTTACAACACTAAATCTATATAGTCTAGCTTTGGTACTATTCACAATACTCAAGATTTTCAACATATTTAATTATCAATTAAGATTTTTTTCCAAAATTGTCAAATACTTATTTTTTTTTTCAAAAATTAAAATTTACAGTTTCACAAATCTTTTCTAGATTTAAAAAAAAGCAAAATTACTTAGTTCCCAATATTATTCGAAATCCCATTACTACATTTGAAACAAGTGGTCCTTACAACACTAAATCTATATAGTCTAGCTTTGGTACTATTCACAATACTCAAGATTTTCAACATATAATTATCAATTAAGATTTTTTTCCAAAATTGTCAAATACTTATTTTTTTTCAAAAATTAAAATTTACAGTTCACAAATCTTTTCCAGATTTAAAAAAAGTCAAAATTACTTAGTTCCCAATATTATTCGAAATCCCACTACTACATTTGAAACAGGTGGTCCATACAACACTAAATCTATAGCCTAGATTTGGTACCATTCACAATACTCAAGATTTTCAACATATTTAATTATTAATTAAGATTTTTCTCCAAAATTGTCAAATACTTTTTTTTTTTTTTTTTTCAAAAAATAAAATTTACAGTTTCTAATATTGTCACAAATCTTTTGCAGAATTAAAAAATGGCAAAATTACTTAGTTCCCAATATTATTCGAAATCCCACTACTACATTTGAAACAAGTGGTCTTTACAACACTAAATCTATATAGTCTAGCTTTGGTACCATTCACAATACTCAAGATTTTCAACATATTAATTATCAATTTAAGATTTTTTGCCAAAATTGTCAAATACTTATTTTGTTCTTTAAATTAAAATTTACAGTTTCACAAATCTTTTCCAGATTTAAAAAAGAGGCAAAATTACTTAGTTGCCAATATTATTCGAAATCCCACTACTACATTTGAAACAAGTGGTCCTTACAACACTAAATCTATATAGTCTAGCTTTGGTACTATTCACAATACTCAAGATTTTCAACATATTTAATTATCAATTAAGATTTTTTTCCAAAATTGTCAAATACTTATTTTTTTTTTCAAAAATTAAAATTTACAGTTTCACAAATCTTTTCTAGATTTAAAAAAAAGCAAAATTATTTAGTTCCCAATATTATTCGAAATCCCATTACTACATTTGAAACAAGTGGTCCTTACAACACTAAATCTATAGCCTAGCTTTGGTACCATTCACAATACTCAAGATTTTCAACATATTTAATTATCAATTTAAGATTTTTTTCCAAAATTGTCAAATACTTATTTTTTTTTTTCAAAATTTACAGTTTCACAAATCTTTTCTAGATTTAAAAAAATACAAAATTACTTAGTTCCCTATATTATTCGAAAGCCCACTACTACATTTGAAACAAGTGGTCTTTACAACACTAAATCTATAGCCTAGCTTTGGTACCATTCACAATACTCAAGATTTTCAACATATTTAATTATCAATTAAGATTTTTTTCCAAAATTGTCAAATACTTTTTTTTTTTTTTTTTCAAAAAATAAAATTTACAGTTTCCAATATTGTCACAAATCTTTTGCAGAATTAAAAAATGGCAAAATTACTTAGTTCCCAATATTATTCGAAATCCCACTACTACATTTGAAACAAGTGGTCTTTACAACACTAAATCTATATAGTCTAGCTTTGGTACCATTCACAATACTCAAGATTTTCAACATATTAATTATCAATTTAAGATTTTTTGCCAAAATTGTCAAATACTTATTTTTTTTTTTCAAAATTTACAGTTTCACAAATCTTTTCTAGATTTAAAAAAATACAAAATTACTTAGTTCCCTATATTATTCGAAAGCCCACTACTACATTTGAAACAAGTGGTCCTTACAACACTAAATCTATATAGTCTAGCTTTGGTACTATTCACAATACTCAAGATTTTCAACATATTTAATTATCAATTAAGATTTTTTTCCAAAATTGTCAAATACTTATTTTTTTTTTCAAAAATTAAAATTTACAGTTTCACAAATCTTTTCTAGATTTAAAAAAAAGCAAAATTACTTAGTTCCCAATATTATTCGAAATCCCATTACTACATTTGAAACAAGTGGTCCTTACAACACTAAATCTATAGCCTAGCTTTGGTACCATTCACAATACTCAAGATTTTCAACATATTTAATTATCAATTTAAGATTTTTTTCCAAAATTGTCAAATACTTATTTTTTTTTTTCAAAATTTACAGTTTCACAAATCTTTTCTAGATTTAAAAAAATACAAAATTACTTAGTTCCCTATATTATTCGAAAGCCCACTACTACATTTGAAACAAGTGGTCTTTACAACACTAAATCTATAGCCTAGCTTTGGTACCATTCACAATACTCAAGATTTTCAACATATTTAATTATCAATTAAGATTTTTTTCCAAAATTGTCAAATACTTATTTTTTTTTTCAAAAATTAAAATTTACAGTTTCACAAATCTTTTCTAGATTTAAAAAAAAGCAAAATTACTTAGTTCCCAATATTATTCGAAATCCCATTACTACATTTGAAACAAGTGGTCCTTACAACACTAAATCTATATAGTCTAGCTTTGGTACCATTCACAATACTCAAGATTTTCAACATATTAATTATCAATTTAAGATTTTTTTCCAAAATTGTCAAATACTTTTTTTTTTTTTTTTTTTTTTCAAAAAATAAAATTTACAGTTTCCAATATTGTCACAAATCTTTTGCAGAATTAAAAAATGGCAAAATTACTTAGTTCCCAATATTATTCGAAATCCCACTACTACATTTGAAACAAGTGGTCTTTACAACACTAAATCTATATAGTCTAGCTTTGGTACCATTCACAATACTCAAGATTTTCAACATATTAATTATCAATTTAAGATTTTTTGCCAAAATTGTCAAATACTTATTTTGTTCTTTAAATTAAAATTTACAGTTTCACAAATCTTTTCCAGATTTAAAAAAGAGGCAAAATTACTTAGTTGCCAATATTATTCGAAATCCCACTACTACATTTGAAACAAGTGGTCCTTACAACACTAAATCTATATAGTCTAGCTTTGGTACTATTCACAATACTCAAAATTGTCAAATACTTATTTTGTTCTTTAAATTAAAATTTACAGTTTCACAAATCTTTTCCAGATTTAAAAAAGAGGCAAAATTACTTAGTTGCCAATATTATTCGAAATCCCACTACTACATTTGAAACAAGTGGTCCTTACAACACTAAATCTATATAGTCTAGCTTTGGTACTATTCACAATACTCAAGATTTTCAACATATTTAATTATCAATTAAGATTTTTTTCCAAAATTGTCAAATACTTATTTTTTTTTTCAAAAATTAAAATTTACAGTTTCACAAATCTTTTCTAGATTTAAAAAAAAGCAAAATTACTTAGTTCCCAATATTATTCGAAATCCCATTACTACATTTGAAACAAGTGGTCCTTACAACACTAAATCTATATAGTCTAGCTTTGGTACTATTCACAATACTCAAGATTTTCAACATATAATTATCAATTAAGATTTTTTTCCAAAATTGTCAAATACTTATTTTTTTTCAAAAATTAAAATTTACAGTTCACAAATCTTTTCCAGATTTAAAAAAAGTCAAAATTACTTAGTTCCCAATATTATTCGAAATCCCACTACTACATTTGAAACAGGTGGTCCATACAACACTAAATCTATAGCCTAGATTTGGTACCATTCACAATACTCAAGATTTTCAACATATTTAATTATTAATTAAGATTTTTCTCCAAAATTGTCAAATACTTTTTTTTTTTTTTTTTCAAAAAATAAAATTTACAGTTTCCAATATTGTCACAAATCTTTTGCAGAATTAAAAAATGGCAAAATTACTTAGTTCCCAATATTATTCGAAATCCCACTACTACATTTGAAACAAGTGGTCTTTACAACACTAAATCTATATAGTCTAGCTTTGGTACCATTCACAATACTCAAGATTTTCAACATATTAATTATCAATTTAAGATTTTTTGCCAAAATTGTCAAATACTTATTTTGTTCTTTAAATTAAAATTTACAGTTTCACAAATCTTTTCCAGATTTAAAAAAGAGGCAAAATTACTTAGTTGCCAATATTATTCGAAATCCCACTACTACATTTGAAACAAGTGGTCCTTACAACACTAAATCTATATAGTCTAGCTTTGGTACTATTCACAATACTCAAGATTTTCAACATATTTAATTATCAATTAAGATTTTTTTCCAAAATTGTCAAATACTTATTTTTTTTTTCAAAAATTAAAATTTACAGTTTCACAAATCTTTTCTAGATTTAAAAAAAAGCAAAATTATTTAGTTCCCAATATTATTCGAAATCCCATTACTACATTTGAAACAAGTGGTCCTTACAACACTAAATCTGGTACTATTCACAATACTCAAGATTTTCAACATATTTAATTAGGAATTTAAGATGTTTTTCCAAAATTGTCAAATACTTATTTTTTTTTTTTTTAAATTAAAATTTAGTTTCACAAATTTTTTCTAGATTTAAAAAAAGGCAAAATTACTTAGTTCCCAATATTATTCGAAAGCCCACTACTTCTTTGAAACAAGTGGTCCTTACAACACTAAATCTGGTACCATTCACAATACTCAAGATTTTTAGCATATTTAATTATGAATTTAAGATTTTTTTCCAAAATTGTCAAATACTTATTTTTTTTCAAAAATTAAAATTTACAGTTTCACAAATCTTTTCCAGATTTAAAAAAAGGCAAAATTACTCAGTTCCCGATATTATTCGAAAGCCCACTACTACATTTGAAACAAGTGGTCCTTAGAACACTAAATCTATATACATTTGAAACAGGTGGTCCATACAACACTAAATCTATAGCCTAGATTTGGTACCATTCACAATACTCAAGATTTTCAACATATTTAATTATTAATTAAGATTTTTCTCCAAAATTGTCAAATACTTTTTTTTTTTTTTTCAAAAAATAAAATTTACAGTTTCCAATATTGTCACAAATCTTTTGCAGAATTAAAAAATGGCAAAATTACTTAGTTCCCAATATTATTCGAAATCCCACTACTACATTTGAAACAAGTGGTCTTTACAACAGTAAATCTATATAGTCTAGCTTTGGTACCATTCACAATACTCAAGATTTTCAACATATTAATTATCAATTTAAGATTTTTTGCCAAAATTGTCAAATACTTATTTTGTTCTTTAAATTAAAATTTACAGTTTCACAAATCTTTTCCAGATTTAAAAAAGAGGCAAAATTACTTAGTTGCCAATATTATTCGAAATCCCACTACTACATTTGAAACAAGTGGTCCTTACAACACTAAATCTATATAGTCTAGCTTTGGTACTATCACAATACTCAAGATTTTCAACATATTTAATTATCAATTAAGATTTTTTTCCAAAATTGTCAAATACTTATTTTTTTTTTTCAAAAATTAAAATTTACAGTTTCACAAATCTTTTCTAGATTTAAAAAAAAGCAAAATTACTTAGTTCCCAATATTATTCGAAATCCCATTACTACATTTGAAACAAGTGGTCCTTACAACACTAAATCTGGTACTATTCACAATACTCAAGATTTTCAACATATTTAATTAGGAATTTAAGATGTTTTTCCAAAATTGTCATATACTTATTTTTTTTTTTTAAATTAAAATTTACAGTTTCACAAATCTTTTCTAGATTTAAAAAAAACAAAATTACTTAGTTCCCAATATTATTCGAAAGCCCACTACTTCTTTGAAACAAGTGGTCCTTACAACACTAAATCTGGTACCATTCACAATACTCAAGATTTTTAACATATTTAATTATGAATTTAAGATTTTTTTCCAAAATTGTCAAATACTTATTTTTTTTTTGAAATTAAAATTTACAGTTTCACAAATCTTTTCCAGATTTAAAAAAAGGCAAAATTACTTAGTTCCCAATATTATTCGAAATCCCACTACTACATTTGAAACAGGTGGTCCTTACAACCCTAAATCTATATAGTCTAGCTTTGGTACTATTCACAATACTCAAGATTTTCAACATATTTAATTATCAATTAAGGCTTTTTTCCAAAATTGTCAAATACTTATTTTTTTTTTTTTCAAAATTTACAGTTTCACAAATCTTTTCTAGATTTAAAAAAATACAAAATTACTTAGTTCCCTATATTATTCGAAAGCCCACTACTACATTTGAAACAAGTGGTCCTTAGAACACTAAATCTATATAGTCTAGCTTTGGTACCATTCACAATACTCAAGATTTTCAACATATTTAATTATCAATTTAAGATTTTTTTCCAAAATTGTCAAATACTTATTTTTTTTTTTTCAAAATTTACAGTTTCACAAATCTTTTCTAGATTTAAAAAAATACAAAATTACTTAGTTCCCTATATTATTCGAAAGCCCACTACTACATTTGAAACAAGTGGTCCTTACAACACTAAATCTATATAGTCTAGCTTTGGTACCATTCACAATACTCAAGATTTTCAACATATTTAATTATCAATTTAAGATTTTTTTCCAAAATTGTCAAATACTTATTTTTTTTTTTTCAAAAATTCAAATTTACAGTTTCACAAATCTTTTCCAGATTTAAAAAAATGGCAAAATTACTTAGTTCCCAATATTATTCGAAAGCCCACTACTGCATTTGAAACAAGTGGTCCTTAGAACACTAAATCTATATAGTCTAGCTTTGGTACCATTCACAATACTCAAGATTTTCAACATATTTAATTATCAATTTAAGATTTTTTTCCAAAATTGTCAAATACTTATTTTTTTTTTTCAAAATTTACAGTTTCACAAATCTTTTCTAGATTTAAAAAAATACAAAATTACTTAGTTCCCTATATTATTCGAAAGCCCACTACTACATTTGAAACAAGTGGTCCTTACAACACTAAATCTATAGCCTAGCTTTGGTACCATTCACAATACTCAAGATTTTCAACATATTTAATTATCAATTAAGATTTTTTTCCAAAATTGTCAAATACTTTTTTTTTTTTTTTTTTTTTTTTTTTTAAAAAAATAAAATTTACAGTTTCCAATATTGTCACAAATCTTTTGCAGAATTAAAAAATGGCAAAATTACTTAGTTCCCAATATTATTCGAAATCCCACTACTACATTTGAAACAAGTGGTCTTTACAACACTAAATCTATATAGTCTAGCTTTGGTACCATTCACAATACTCAAGATTTTCAACATATTAATTATCAATTTAAGATTTTTTGCCAAAATTGTCAAATACTTATTTTGTTCTTTAAATTAAAATTTACAGTTTCACAAATCTTTTCCAGATTTAAAAAAGAGGCAAAATTACTTAGTTGCCAATATTATTCGAAATCCCACTACTACATTTGAAACAAGTGGTCCTTACAACACTAAATCTATATAGTCTAGCTTTGGTACTATTCACAATACTCAAGATTTTCAACATATTTAATTATCAATTAAGATTTTTTTCCAAAATTGTCAAATACTTATTTTTTTTCAAAAATTAAAATTTACAGTTTCACAAATCTTTTCTAGATTAAAAAAAAGCAAAATTGCTTAGTTCCCAATATTATTCGAAATCCCATTACTACATTTGAAACAAGTGGTCCTTACAACACTAAATCTGGTACTATTCACAATACTCAAGATTTTCAACATATTTAATTAGGAATTTAAGATGTTTTCCAAAATTGTCAAATACTTATTTTTTTTTTTTAAATTAAAATTTACAGTTTCACAAATCTTTTCTAGATTTAAAAAAAGGCAAAATTACTTAGTTCCCAATATTATTCGAAAGCCCACTACTTCTTTGAAACAAGTGGTCCTTACAACACTAAATCTGGTACCATTCACAATACTCAAGATTTTTAACATATTTAATTATGAATTTAAGATTTTTTTCCAAAATTGTCAAATACTTATTTTTTTTTTAAATTAAAATTTACAGTTTCACAAATCTTTTCCAGATTTAAAAAAAGGCAAAATTACTTAGTTCCCAATATTATTCGAAATCCCACTACTACATTTGAAACAGGTGGTCCTTACAACCCTAAATCTATATAGTCTAGCTTTGGTACTATTCACAATACTCAAGATTTTCAACATATTTAATTATCAATTTAAGATTTTTTGCCAAAATTGTCAAATACTTATTTTGTTCTTTAAATTAAAATTTACAGTTTCACAAATCTTTTCCAGATTTAAAAAAGAGGCAAAATTACTTAGTTGCCAATATTATTCGAAATCCCACTACTACATTTGAAACAAGTGGTCCTTACAACACTAAATCTATATAGTCTAGCTTTGGTACTATTCACAATACTCAAAATTGTCAAATACTTATTTTGTTCTTTAAATTAAAATTTACAGTTTCACAAATCTTTTCCAGATTTAAAAAAGAGGCAAAATTACTTAGTTGCCAATATTATTCGAAATCCCACTACTACATTTGAAACAAGTGGTCCTTACAACACTAAATCTATATAGTCTAGCTTTGGTACTATTCACAATACTCAAGATTTTCAACATATTTAATTATCAATTAAGATTTTTTTTCCAAAATTGTCAAATACTTATTTTTTTTTCAAAAATTAAAATTTACAGTTTCACAAATCTTTTCTAGATTTAAAAAAAAGCAAAATTACTTAGTTCCCAATATTATTCGAAATCCCATTACTACATTTGAAACAAGTGGTCCTTACAACACTACATCTGGTACTATTCACAATACTCAAGATTTTCAACATATTTAATTAGGAATTTAAGATGTTTTTCCAAAATTGTCAAATACTTATTTTTTTTTTTTTTAAATTAAAATTTACAGTTTCACAAATCTTTTCTAGATTTAAAAAAAAGGCAAAATTACTTAGTTCCCAATATTATTCGAAAGCCCACTACTTCTTTGAAACAAGTGGTCCTTACAACACTAAATCTGGTACCATTCACAATACTCAAGATTTTTAACATATTTAATTATCAATTTAAGATTTTTTTCCAAAATTGTCAAATACTTATTTTTTTTTTTCAAAATTTACAGTTTCACAAATCTTTTCTAGATTTAAAAAAATACAAAATTACTTAGTTCCCTTATTATTCGAAAGCCCACTACTACATTTGAAACAAGTGGTCCTTACAACACTAAATCTATAGCCTAGCTTTGGTACCATTCACAATACTCAAGATTTTCAACATATTTAATTATCAATTAAGATTTTTTTCCAAAATTGTCAAATACTTATTTTTTTTTCAAAAATTAAAATTTACAGTTTCACAAATCTTTTCTAGATTTAAAAAAAAGCAAAATTACTTAGTTCCCAATATTATTCGAAATCCCATTACTACATTTGAAACAAGTGGTCCTTACAACACTAAATCTGGTACTATTCACAATACTCAAGATTTTCAACATATTTAATTAGGAATTTAAGATGTTTTTCCAAAATTGTCAAATACTTATTTTTTTTTTTTTTTTAATTAAAATTTACAGTTTCACAAATCTTTTCTAGATTTAAAAAAAGGCAAAATTACTTAGTTCCCAATATTATTCGAAAGCCCACTACTTCTTTGAAACAAGTGGTCCTTACAACACTAAATCTGGTACCATTCACAATACTCAAGATTTTTAACATATTTAATTATGAATTTAAGATTTTTTTCCAAAATTGTCAAATACTTATTTTTTTTTGAAATTAAAATTTACAGTTTCACAAATCTTTTCCAGATTTAAAAAAAGGCAAAATTACTTAGTTCCCAATATTATTCGAAATCCCACTACTACATTTGAAACAGGTGGTCCTTACAACCCTAAATCTATATAGTCTAGCTTTGGTACTATTCACAATACTCAAGATTTTCAACATATTTAATTATCAATTAAGACTTTTTTCCAAAATTGTCAAATACTTATTTTTTTTTTCAAAAATTAAAATTTACAGTTTCACAAATCTTTTCCAGATTTAAAAAAATGGCAAAATTACTTAGTTCCCAATATTATTCGAAAGCCCACTACTACATTTGAAGCAAGTGGTCCTTAGAACACTAAATCTATATAGTCTAGCTTTGGTACCATTCACAATACTCAAGATTTTCAACATATTTAATTATCAATTTAAGATTTTTTTCCAAAATTGTCAAATACTTATTTTTTTTTTTTTTCAAAATTTACAGTTTCACAAATCTTTTCTAGATTTAAAAAAATACAAAATTACTTAGTTCCCTATATTATTCGAAAGCCCACTACTACATTTGAAACAAGTGGTCCTTACAACACTAAATCTATAGCCTAGCTTTGGTACCATTCACAATACTCAAGATTTTCAACATATTTAATTATCAATTAAGATTTTTTTCCAAAATTGTCAAATACTTTTTTTTTTTTTTTTTTTTTTTTTTTTTTTTCAAAAAATAAAATTTACAGTTTCCAATATTGTCACAAATCTTTTGCAGAATTAAAAAATGGCAAAATTACTTAGTTCCCAATATTATTCGAAATCCCACTACTACATTTGAAACAAGTGGTCTTTACAACACTAAATCTATATAGTCTAGCTTTGGTACCATTCACAATACTCAAGATTTTCAACATATTAATTATCAATTTAAGATTTTTTGCCAAAATTGTCAAATACTTATTTTGTTCTTTAAATTAAAATTTACAGTTTCACAAATCTTTTCCAGATTTAAAAAAGAGGCAAAATTACTTAGTTGCCAATATTATTCGAAATTTTACTACTACATTTGAAACAAGTGGTCCTTACAACACTAAATCTATATAGTCTAGCTTTGGTACTATTCACAATACTCAAGATTTTCAACATATTTAATTATCAATTAAGATTTTTTTCCAAAATTGTCAAATACTTATTTTTTTTTTTCAAAAATTAAAATTTACAGTTTCACAAATCTTTTCTAGATTAAAAAAAAAGCAAAATTACTTAGTTCCCAATATTATTCGAAATCCCATTACTACATTTGAAACAAGTGGTCCTTACAACACTAAATCTGGTACTATTCACAATACTCAAGATTTTCAACATATTTAATTAGGAATTTAAGATGTTTTTCCAAAATCGTCAAATACTTATTTTTTTTTTTTAAATTAAAATTTACAGTTTCACAAATCTTTTCTAGATTTAAAAAAAGGCAAAATTACTTAGTTCCCAATATTATTCGAAAGCCCACTACTTCTTTGAAACAAGTGGTCCTTACACTAAATCTGGTACCATTCACAATACTCAAGATTTTTAACATATTTAATTATGAATTTAAGATTTTTTTCCAAAATTGTCAAATACTTATTTTTTTTTGAAATTAAAATTTACAGTTTCACAAATCTTTTCCAGATTTAAAAAAAGGCAAAATTACTTAGTTCCCAATATTATTCGAAATCCCACTACTACATTTGAAACAGGTGGTCCTTACAACCCTAAATCTATATAGTCTAGCTTTGGTACTATTCACAATACTCAAGATTTTCAACATATTTAATTATCAATTAAGACTTTTTTCCAAAATTGTCAAATACTTATTTTTTTTTTTTCAAAAATTAAAATTTACAGTTTCACAAATCTTTTCCAGATTTAAAAAAATGGCAAAATTACTTAGTTCCCAATATTATTCGAAAGCCCACTACTACATTTGAAACAAGTGGTCCTTAGAACACTAAATCTATATAGTCTAGCTTTGGTACCATTCACAATACTCAAGATTTTCAACATATTAATTATCAATTTAAGATTTTTTGCCAAAATTGTCAAATACTTATTTTGTTCTTTAAATTAAAATTTACAGTTTCACAAATCTTTTCCAGATTTAAAAAAGAGGCAAAATTACTTAGTTGCCAATATTATTCGAAATCCCACTACTACATTTGTAACAAGTGGTCCTTACAACACTAAATCTATATAGTCTAGCTTTGGTACTATTCACAATACTCAAGATTTTCAACATATTTAATTATCAATTAAGATTTTTTTCCAAAATTGTCAAATACTTATTTTTTTTTTTCAAAAATTAAAATTTACAGTTTCACAAATCTTTTCTAGATTTAAAAAAAAGCAAAATTACTTAGTTCCCAATATTATTCGAAATCCCATTACTACATTTGAAACAAGTGGTCCTTACAACACTAAATCTGGTACTATTCACAATACTCAAGATTTTCAACATATTTAATTAGGAATTTAAGATGTTTTTCCAAAATTGTCAAATACTTATTTTTTTTTTTGTTTAAATTAAAATTTACAGTTTCACAAATCTTTTCTAGATTTAAAAAAAGGCAAAATTACTTAGTTCCCAATATTATTCGAAAGCCCACTACTTCTTTGAAACAAGTGGTCCTTACAACACTAAATCTGGTACCATTCACAATACTCAAGATTTTTAACATATTTAATTATCAATTTAAGATTTTTTTCCAAAATTGTCAAATACTTATTTTTTTTTTTTCAAAATTTACAGTTTCACAAATCTTTTCTAGATTTAAAAAAATACAAAATTACTTAGTTCCCTATATTATTCGAAAGCCCACTACTACATTTGAAACAAGTGGTCCTTACAACACTAAATCTATAGCCTAGCTTTGGTACCATTCACAATACTCAAGATTTTCAACATATTTAATTATCAATTAAGATTTTTTTCCAAAATTGTCAAATACTTATTTTTTGCAAAAATTAAAATTTACAGTTTCACAAATCTTTTCCAGATTCAAAAAAAGGCAAAATTACTCAGTTCCCGATATTATTCGAAAGCCCACTACTACATTTGAAACAAGTGGTCCTTACAACACTAAATCTATATAGTCTAGCTTTGGTACTATTCACAATACTCAAGATTTTCAACATATTTAATTATCTATTAAGATTTTTTTCCAAAATTGTCAAATACTTATTTTTTTTCAAAAATTAAAATTTACAGTTCACAAATCTTTTCCAGATTTAAAAAAAAGTCAAAATTACTTAGTTCCCAATATTATTCGAAATCCCACTACTACATTTGAAACAGGTGGTCCATACAACACTAAATCTATAGCCTAGATTTGGTACCATTCACAATACTCAAGATTTTCAACATATTTAATTATTAATTAAGATTTTTCTCCAAAATTGTCAAATACTTTTTTTTTTTTTTTCAAAAAATAAAATTTACAGTTTCCAATATTGTCACAAATCTTTTGCAGAATTAAAAAATGGCAAAATTACTTAGTTCCCAATATTATTCGAAATCCCACTACTACATTTGAAACAAGTGGTCTTTACAACACTAAATCTATATAGTCTAGCTTTGGTACCATTCACAATACTCAAGATTTTCAACATATTAATTATCAATTTAAGATTTTTTGCCAAAATTGTCAAATACTTATTTTGTTCTTTAAATTAAAATTTACAGTTTCACAAATCTTTTCCAGATTTAAAAAAGAGGCAAAATTACTTAGATGCCAATATTATTCGAAATCCCACTACTACATTTGAAACAAGTGGTCCTTACAACACTAAATCTATATAGTCTAGCTTTGGTACTATTCACAATACTCAAAATTTTCAATATATTTAATTATCAATTAAGATTTTTTTCCAAAATTGTCAAATACTTATTTTTTTTTCAAAAATTAAAATTTACAGTTTCACAAATCTTTTCTAGATTTAAAAAAAAGCAAAATTACTTAGTTCCCAATATTATTCGAAATCCGATTACTACATTTGAAACAAGTGGTCCTTACAACACTAAATCTGGTACTATTCACAATACTCAAGATTTTCAACATATTTAATTAGGAATTTAAGATGTTTTTCCAAAATCGTCAAATACTTATTTTTTTTTTTTAAATTAAAATTTACAGTTTCACAAATCTTTTCTAGATTTAAAAAAAGGCAAAATTACTTAGTTCCCAATATTATTCGAAACCCCACTACTTCTTTGAAACAAGTGGTCCTTACACTAAATCTGGTACCATTCACAATACTCAAGATTTTTAACATATTTAATTATGAATTTAAGATTTTTTTCCAAAATTGTCAAATACTTATTTTTTTTTGAAATTAAAATTTACAGTTTCACAAATCTTTTCCAGATTTAAAAAAAGGCAAAATTACTTAGTTCCCAATATTATTCGAAATCCCACTACTACATTTGAAACAGGTGGTCCTTACAACCCTAAATCTATATAGTCTAGCTTTGGTACTATTCACAATACTCAAGATTTTCAACATATTTAATTATCAATTAAGACTTTTTTCCAAAATTGTCAAATACTTATTTTTTTTTTTTCAAAAATTAAAATTTACAGTTTCACAAATCTTTTCCAGATTTAAAAAAATGGCAAAATTACTTAGTTCCCAATATTATTCGAAAGCCCACTACTACATTTGAAACAAGTGGTCCTTAGAACACTAAATCTATATAGTCTAGCTTTGGTACCATTCACAATACTCAAGATTTTCAACATATTAATTATCAATTTAAGATTTTTTGCCAAAATTGTCAAATACTTATTTTGTTCTTTAAATTAAAATTTACAGTTTCACAAATCTTTTCCAGATTTAAAAAAGAGGCAAAATTACTTAGTTGCCAATATTATTCGAAATCCCACTACTACATTTGTAACAAGTGGTCCTTACAACACTAAATCTATATAGTCTAGCTTTGGTACTATTCACAATACTCAAGATTTTCAACATATTTAATTATCAATTAAGATTTTTTTCCAAAATTGTCAAATACTTATTTTTTTTTTTCAAAAATTAAAATTTACAGTTTCACAAATCTTTTCTAGATTAAAAAAAAAGCAAAATTACTTAGTTCCCAATATTATTCGAAATCCCATTACTACATTTGAAACAAGTGGTCCTTACAACACTAAATCTGGTACTATTCACAATACTCAAGATTTTCAACATATTTAATTAGGAATTTAAGATGTTTTTCCAAAATCGTCAAATACTTATTTTTTTTTTTTAAATTAAAATTTACAGTTTCACAAATCTTTTCTAGATTTAAAAAAAGGCAAAATTACTTAGTTCCCAATATTATTCGAAAGCCCACTACTTCTTTGAAACAAGTGGTCCTTACACTAAATCTGGTACCATTCACAATACTCAAGATTTTTAACATATTTAATTATGAATTTAAGATTTTTTTCCAAAATTGTCAAATACTTATTTTTTTTTGAAATTAAAATTTACAGTTTCACAAATCTTTTCCAGATTTAAAAAAAGGCAAAATTACTTAGTTCCCAATATTATTCGAAATCCCACTACTACATTTGAAACAGGTGGTCCTTACAACCCTAAATCTATATAGTCTAGCTTTGGTACTATTCACAATACTCAAGATTTTCAACATATTTAATTATCAATTAAGACTTTTTTCCAAAATTGTCAAATACTTATTTTTTTTTTTTCAAAAATTAAAATTTACAGTTTCACAAATCTTTTCCAGATTTAAAAAAATGGCAAAATTACTTAGTTCCCAATATTATTCGAAAGCCCACTACTACATTTGAAACAAGTGGTCCTTAGAACACTAAATCTATATAGTCTAGCTTTGGTACCATTCACAATACTCAAGATTTTCAACATATTAATTATCAATTTAAGATTTTTTGCCAAAATTGTCAAATACTTATTTTGTTCTTTAAATTAAAATTTACAGTTTCACAAATCTTTTCCAGATTTAAAAAAGAGGCAAAATTACTTAGTTGCCAATATTATTCGAAATCCCACTACTACATTTGTAACAAGTGGTCCTTACAACACTAAATCTATATAGTCTAGCTTTGGTACTATTCACAATACTCAAGATTTTCAACATATTTAATTATCAATTAAGATTTTTTTCCAAAATTGTCAAATACTTATTTTTTTTTTTCAAAAATTAAAATTTACAGTTTCACAAATCTTTTCTAGATTTAAAAAAAAGCAAAATTACTTAGTTCCCAATATTATTCGAAATCCCATTACTACATTTGAAACAAGTGGTCCTTACAACACTAAATCTGGTACTATTCACAATACTCAAGATTTTCAACATATTTAATTAGGAATTTAAGATGTTTTTCCAAAATTGTCAAATACTTATTTTTTTTTTTGTTTAAATTAAAATTTACAGTTTCACAAATCTTTTCTAGATTTAAAAAAAGGCAAAATTACTTAGTTCCCAATATTATTCGAAAGCCCACTACTTCTTTGAAACAAGTGGTCCTTACAACACTAAATCTGGTACCATTCACAATACTCAAGATTTTTAACATATTTAATTATCAATTTAAGATTTTTTTCCAAAATTGTCAAATACTTATTTTTTTTTTTTCAAAATTTACAGTTTCACAAATCTTTTCTAGATTTAAAAAAATACAAAATTACTTAGTTCCCTATATTATTCGAAAGCCCACTACTACATTTGAAACAAGTGGTCCTTACAACACTAAATCTATAGCCTAGCTTTGGTACCATTCACAATACTCAAGATTTTCAACATATTTAATTATCAATTAAGATTTTTTTCCAAAATTGTCAAATACTTATTTTTTGCAAAAATTAAAATTTACAGTTTCACAAATCTTTTCCAGATTCAAAAAAAGGCAAAATTACTCAGTTCCCGATATTATTCGAAAGCCCACTACTACATTTGAAACAAGTGGTCCTTACAACACTAAATCTATATAGTCTAGCTTTGGTACTATTCACAATACTCAAGATTTTCAACATATTTAATTATCTATTAAGATTTTTTTCCAAAATTGTCAAATACTTATTTTTTTTCAAAAATTAAAATTTACAGTTCACAAATCTTTTCCAGATTTAAAAAAAAGTCAAAATTACTTAGTTCCCAATATTATTCGAAATCCCACTACTACATTTGAAACAGGTGGTCCATACAACACTAAATCTATAGCCTAGATTTGGTACCATTCACAATACTCAAGATTTTCAACATATTTAATTATTAATTAAGATTTTTCTCCAAAATTGTCAAATACTTTTTTTTTTTTTTTCAAAAAATAAAATTTACAGTTTCCAATATTGTCACAAATCTTTTGCAGAATTAAAAAATGGCAAAATTACTTAGTTCCCAATATTATTCGAAATCCCACTACTACATTTGAAACAAGTGGTCTTTACAACACTAAATCTATATAGTCTAGCTTTGGTACCATTCACAATACTCAAGATTTTCAACATATTAATTATCAATTTAAGATTTTTTGCCAAAATTGTCAAATACTTATTTTGTTCTTTAAATTAAAATTTACAGTTTCACAAATCTTTTCCAGATTTAAAAAAGAGGCAAAATTACTTAGATGCCAATATTATTCGAAATCCCACTACTACATTTGAAACAAGTGGTCCTTACAACACTAAATCTATATAGTCTAGCTTTGGTACTATTCACAATACTCAAAATTTTCAATATATTTAATTATCAATTAAGATTTTTTTCCAAAATTGTCAAATACTTATTTTTTTTTCAAAAATTAAAATTTACAGTTTCACAAATCTTTTCTAGATTTAAAAAAAAGCAAAATTACTTAGTTCCCAATATTATTCGAAATCCGATTACTACATTTGAAACAAGTGGTCCTTACAACACTAAATCTGGTACTATTCACAATACTCAAGATTTTCAACATATTTAATTAGGAATTTAAGATTTTTTTCCAAAATTGTCAAATACTTATTTTTTTTTTAATTAAAATTTACAGTTTCACAAATCTTTTCTAGATTTAAAAAAAGGCAAAATTACTTAGTTCCCTATATTATTCGAAAGCCCACTACTACATTTGAAACAAGTGGTCCTTACAACACTAAATCTATAGCCTAGTTTTGGTACCATTCACAATACTCATGATTTTCAACATATTTAATTATCAATTAAGATTTTTTTCCAAAATTGTCAAATACTTATTTTTTTTCAAAAATTAAAATTTACAGTTTCACAAATCTTTTCCAGATTTAAAAAAAGGCAAAATTACTCAGTTCCCGATATTATTCGAAAGCCCACTACTACATTTGAAACAAGTGGTCCTTACAACACTAAATCTATATAGTCTAGCTTTGGTACTATTCACAATACTCAAGATTTTCAACATATTTAATTATCTATTAAGATTTTTTTCCAAAATTGTCAAATACTTATTTTTTTTCAAAAATTAAAATTTACAGTTCACAAATCTTTTCCAGATTTAAAAATAGTCAAAATTACTTAGTTCCCAATATTATTCGAAATCCCACTACTACATTTGAAACAGGTGGTCCATACAACACTAAATCTATAGCCTAGATTTGGTACCATTCACAATACTCAAGATTTTCAACATATTTAATTATTAATTAAGATTTTTCTCCAAAATTGTCAAATACTTTTTTTTTTTTTTTTTCAAAAATTAAAATTTACAGTTTCACAAATCTTTTCCAGATTTAAAAAAATGGCAAAATTACTTAGTTCCCAATATTATTCGAAAGCCCACTACTTCTTTGAAACAAGTGGTCCTTCCAACACTAAATCTGGTACCATTCACAATACTCAAGATTTTTAACATATTTAATTATGAATTTAAGATTTTTTTCCAAAATTGTCAAATACTTATTTTTTTTTGAAATTAAAATTTACAGTTTCACAAATCTTTTCCAGATTTAAAAAAAGGCAAAATTACTTAGTTCCCAATATTATTCGAAATCCCACTACTACATTTGAAACAGGTGGTCCTTACAACCCTAAATCTATATAGTCCAGCTTTGGTACTATTCACAATACTCAAGATTTTCAACATATTTAATTATCAATTAAGACTTTTTTCCAAAATTGTCAAATACTTATTTGTTTTTTTTTTCAAAAATTAAAATTTACAGTTTCACAAATCTTTTCCAGATTTAAAAAAAATGGCAAAATTACTTAGTTCCCAATATTATTCGAAAGCCCACTACTACATTTGAAACAAGTGGTCCTTACAACACTAAATCTATATAGTCTAGCTTTGGTACTATTCACAATACTCAAGATTTTCAACATATTTAATTATCTATTAAGATTTTTTTCCAAAATTGTCAAATACTTATTTTTTTTTTCAAAATTTACAGTTTCACAAATCTTTTCTAGATTTAAAAAAATACAAAATTACTTAGTTCCCTATATTATTCAAAAGCCCACTACTACATTTGAAACAAGTGGTCCTTACAACACTAAATCTATAGCCTAGCTTTGGTACCATTCACAATACTCAAGATTTTCAACATATTTAATTATCAATTAAGATTTTTTTCCAAAATTGTCAAATACTTATTTTTTTCAAAAATTAAAATTTACAGTTTCACAAATCTTTTCCAGATTTAAAAAAAGGCAAAATTACTCAGTTCCCGATATTATTCGAAAGCCCACTACTACATTTGAAACAAGTGGTCCTTACAACACTAAATCTATATAGTCTAGCTTTGGTACTATTCACAATACTCAAGATTTTCAACATATTTAATTATCTATTAAGATTTTTTTCCAAAATTGTCAAATACTTATTTTTTTTTCAAAAATTAAAATTTACAGTTCACAAATCTTTTCCAGATTTAAAAATAGTCAAAATTACTTAGTTCCCAATATTATTCGAACTCCCACTAATACATTTGAAACAGGTGGTCCATACAACACTAAATCTATAGCCTAGATTTGGTACCATTCACAATACTCAAGATTTTCAACATATTTAATTATTAATTAAGATTTTTCTCCAAAATTGTCAAATACTTTTTTTTTTTTTTTTTTTTTTTTTTCAAAAAATAAAATTTACAGTTTCCAATATTGTCACAAATCTTTTGCAGAATTAAAAAATGGCAAAATTACTTAGTTCCCAATATTATTCGAAGTCCCACTACTACATTTGAAACAAGTGGTCTTTACAACAACAAATCTATATAGTCTAGCTTTGGTGCCATTCACAATACTCAAGATTTTCAACATATTAATTATCAATTTAAGATTTTTTGCCAAAATTGTCAAATACTTATTTTGTTCTTTAAATTAAAATTTACAGTTTCACAAATCTTTTCCAGATTTAAAAAAGAGGCAAAATTACTTAGTTGCCAATATTATTCGATATCCTACTACTACATTTGAAACAAGTGGTCCTTACAACACTAAATCTATATAGTCTAGTTTTGGTACTATTCACAATACTCAAGATTTTCAACATATTTAATTATCAATTAAGATTTTTTTCCAAAATTGTCAAATACTTATTTTTTTTTTCAAAAATTAAAATTTACAGTTTCACAAATCTTTTCTAGATTTAAAAAAAAGCAAAATTACTTAGTTCCCAATATTATTCGAAATCCCATTACTACATTTGAAACAAGTGGTCCTTACAACACTAAATCTATATAGTCTAGCTTTGGTACCATTCACAATACTCAAGATTTTCAACATATTTATTTATCAATTTAAGATTTTTTTTCAAAATTTACAGTTTCACAAATCTTTTCTAGATTTAAAAAAATACAAAATTACTTAGTTCCCTATATTATTCGAAAGCCCACTACTACATTTGAAACAAGTGGTCCTTACAACACTAAATCTATAGCCTAGCTTTGGTACCATTCACAATACTCAAGATTTTCAACATATTTAATTATCAATTAAGATTTTTTTCCAAAATTGTCAAATACTTTTTTTTTTTTTTTTTTTTTTTTTTCAAAAAATAAAATTTACAGTTTCCAATATTGTCACAAATCTTTTGCAGAATTAAAAAATGGCAAAATTACTTAGTTCCCAATATTATTCGAAATCCCACTACTACATTTGAAACAAGTGGTCTTTACAACACTAAATCTATATAGTCTAGCTTTGGTACCATTCACAATACTCAAGATTTTCAACATATTAATTATCAAATTAAAATTTACAGTTTCACAAATCTTTTCTAGATTTAAAAAAAAGGCAAAATTACTTAGTTCCCAATATTATTCGAAAGCCCACTACTTCTTTGAAACAAGTGGTCCTTACAACACTAAATCTGGTACCATTCACAATACTCAAGATTTTTAACATATTTAATTATGAATTTAAGATTTTTTTCCAAAATTGTCAAATACTTATTTTTTTTTGAAATTAAAATTTACAGTTTCACAAATCTTTTCCAGATTTAAAAAAAAGCAAAATTACATAGTTCCCAAATTTATTCGAAATCCCACTACTACATTTGAAACAGGTGGTCCCTACAACCCTAAATCTATATAGTCTAGCTTTGGTACTATTCACAATACTCAAGATTTTCAACATATTTAATTATTAATTAAGATTTTTCTCCAAAATTGTCAAATACTTTTTTTTTTTTTTTCAAAAAATAAAATTTACAGTTTCCAATATTGTCACAAATCTTTTGCAGAATTAAAAAATGGCAAAATTACTTAGTTCCCAATATTATTCGAACTCCCACTACTACATTTGAAACAAGTGGTCTTTACAACACTAAATCTATATAGTCTAGCTTTGGTACCATTCACAATACTCAAGATTTTCAACATATTAATTATCAATTTAAGATTTTTTGCCAAAATTGTCAAATACTTATTTTGTTCTTTAAATTAAAATTTACAGTTTCACAAATCTTTTCCAGATTTAAAAAAGAGGCAAAATTACTTAGTTGCCAATATTATTCGAAATCCCACTACTACATTTGAAACAAGTGGTCCTTACAACACTAAATCTATATAGTCTAGCTTTGGTACTATTCACAATACTCAAGATTTTCAACATATTTAATTATCAATTAAGATTTTTTTCCAAAATTGTCAAATACTTATTTTTTTTTTCAAAAATTAAAATTTACAGTTTCACAAATCTTTTCTAGATTTAAAAAAAAGCAAAATTACTTAGTTCCCAATATTATTCGAAATCCCATTACTACATTTGAAACAAGTGGTCCTTACAACACTAAATCTGGTACTATTCACAATACTCAAGATTTTCAACATATTTAATTAGGAATTTAAGATGTTTTTCCAAAATTGTCAAATACTTATTTTTTTTTTTTTTAAATTAAAATTTACAGTTTCACAAATCTTTTCTAGATTTAAAAAAAGGCAAAATTACTTAGTTCCCAATATTATTCGAAAGCCCACTACTTCTTTGAAACAAGTGGTCCTTACAACACTAAATCTGGTACCATTCACAATACTCAAGATTTTTAACATATTTAATTATGAATTTAAGATTTTTTTCCAAAATTGTCAAATACTTATTTTTTTTGAAATTAAAATTTACAGTTTCACAAATCTTTTCCAGATTTAAAAAAATACAAAATTACTTAGTTCCCTATATTATTCGAAAGCCCACTACTACATTTGAAACAAGTGGTCCTTAGAACACTAAATCTATATAGTCTAGCTTTGGTACCATTCACAATACTCAAGATTTTCAACATATTTATTTATCAATTTAAGATTTTTTTCCAAAATTGTCAAATACTTATTTTTTTTTTTTCAAAATTTACAGTTTCACAAATCTTTTCTAGATTAAAAAAAAATACAAAATTACTTAGTTCCCTATATTATTCGAAAGCCCACTACTACATTTGAAACAAGTGGTCCTTACAACACTAAATCTATAGCCTAGCTTTGGTACCATTCACAATACTCAAGATTTTCAACATATTTAATTATCAATTAAGATTTTTTTCCAAAATTGTCAAATACTTATTTTTTTTCAAAAATTAAAATTTACAGTTTCACAAATCTTTTCCAGATTTAAAAAAAGGCAAAATTACTCAGTTCCCGATATTATTCGAAAGCCCACTACTACATTTGAAACAAGTGGTCCTTACAACACTAAATCTATATAGTCTAGCTTTGGTACTATTCACAATACTCAAGATTTTCAACATATTTAATTATCTATTAAGATTTTTTTCCAAAATTGTCAAATACTTATTTTTTTTCAAAAATTAAAATTTACAGTTCACAAATCTTTTCCAGATTAAAAAAAAGTCAAAATTACTTAGTTCCCAATATTATTCGAAATCCCACTACTACATTTGAAACAGGTGGTCCATACAACACTAAATCTATAGCCTAGATTTGGTACCATTCACAATACTCAAGATTTTCAACATATTTAATTATTAATTAAGATTTTTCTCCAAAATTGTCAAATACTTTTTTTTTTTTTTTTTTTTTTTTTTCAAAAAATAAAATTTACAGTTTCCAATATTGTCACAAATCTTTTGCAGAATTAAAAAATGGCAAAATTACTTAGTTCCCAATATTATTCGAAATCCCACTACTACATTTGAAACAAGTGGTCTTTACAACACTAAATCTATATAGTCTAGCTTTGGTACCATTCACAATACTCAAGATTTTCAACATATTAATTATCAATTTAAGATTTTTTGCCAAAATTGTCAAATACTTATTTTGTTCTTTAAATCAAAATTTACAGTTTCACAAATCTTTTCCAGATTTAAAAAAGAGGCAAAATTACTTAGTTGCCAATATTATTCGAAATCCCACTACTACATTTGAAACAAGTGGTCCTTACAACACTAAATCTATATAGTCTTGCTTTGGTACTATTCACAATACTCAAGATTTTCAACATATTTAATTATCAATTAAGATTTTTTTCCAAAATTGTCAAATAATTATTTTTTTTTTTCAAAAATTAAAATTTACAGTTTCACAAATCTTTTCTAGATTTAAAAAAAAGCAAAATTACTTAGTTCCCAATATTATTCGAAATCCCATTACTACATTTGAAACAAGTGGTCCTTACAACACTAAATCCGGTACCATTCACAATACTCCAGATTTTTAACATATTTAATTATGAATTTAAGATTTTTTTCCAAAATTGTCAAATACTTATTTTTTTTTTTCAAAAATTAAAATTTACAGTTTCACAAATCTTTTCCAGATTTAAAAAAAATGGCAAAATTACTTAGTTCCCAATATTATTCGAAAGCCCACTACTACATTTGAAACAAGTGGTCCTTAGAACACTAAATCTATATAGTCTAGCTTTGGTACCATTCACAATACTCAAGATTTTCAACATATTTAATTATCAATTTAAGATTTTTTTCCAAAATTGTCAAATACTTATTTTTTTTTTTTTCAAAATTTACAGTTTCACAAATCTTTTCTAGATTTAAAAAAATACAAAATTACTTAGTTCCCTATATTATTCGAAAGCCCACTACTACATTTGAAACAAGTGGTCCTTACAACACTAAATCTATAGCCTAGCTTTGGTACCATTCACAATACTCAAGATTTTCAACATATTTAATTATCAATTAAGATTTTTTTCCAAAATTGTCAAAACTTATTTTTTTTTTCAAAAATTAAAATTTACAGTTTCACAAATCTTTTCCAGATTTAAAAAAAGGCAAAATTACTCAGTTCCCGATATTATTCGAAAGCCCACTACTACATTTGAAACAAGTGGTCCTTACAACACTAAATCTATATAGTCTAGCTTTGGTACTATTCACAATACTCAAGATTTTCAACATATTTAATTATCTATTAAGATTTTTTTCCAAAATTGTCAAATACTTATTTTTTTTCAAAAATTAAAATTTACAGTTCACAAATCTTTTCCAGATTTAAAAAAAGTCAAAATTACTTAGTTCCCAATATTATTCGAAATCCCACTACTACATTTGAAACAGGTGGTCCATACAACACTAAATCTATAGCCTAGATTTGGTGCCATTCACAATACTCAAGATTTTCAACATATTTAATTATTAATTAAGATTTTTCTCCAAAATTGTCAAATACTTTTTTTTTTTTTTTTTCAAAAAATAAAATTTACAGTTTCCAATATTGTCACAAATCTTTTGCAGAATTAAAAAATGCCAAAATTACTTAGTTCCCAATATTATTCGAAATCCCACTACTACATTTGAAACAAGTGGTCTTTACAACACTAAATCTATATAGTCTAGCTTTGGTACCATTCACAATACTCAAGATTTTCAACATATTAATTATCAATTTAAGATTTTTTGCCAAAATTGTCAAATACTTATTTTGTTCTTTAAATTAAAATTTACAGTTTCACAAATCTTTTCCAGATTTAAAAAAGAGGCAAAATTACTTAGTTGCCAATATTATTCGAAATCCCATTACTACATTTGAAACAAGTGGTCCTTACAACACTAAATCTATATAGTCTAGCTTTGGTACTATTCACAATACTCAAGATTTTCAACATATTTAATTATCAATTAAGATTTTTTTCCAAAATTGTCAAATACTTATTTTTTTTTTCAAAAATTAAAATTTACAGTTTCACAAATCTTTTCTAGATTTAAAAAAAAGCAAAATTACTTAGTTCCCAATATTATTCGAAATCCCATTACTACATTTGAAACAAGTGGTCCTTACAACACTAAATCTGGTACTATTCACAATACTCAAGATTTTCAACATATTTAATTAGGAATTTAAGATGTTTTTCCAAAATTGTCAAATACTTATTTTTTTTTTTTTTAAATTAAAATTTACAGTTTCACAAATCTTTTCTAGATTTAAAAAAAAGGCAAAATTACTTAGTTCCCAATATTATTCGAAAGCCCACTACTTCTTTGAACCAAGTGGTCCTTACAACACTAAATCTGGTACCATTCACAATACTCAAGATTTTTAACATATTTAATTATGAATTTAAGATTTTTTTCCAAAATTGTCAAATACTTATTTTTTTTTGAAATTAAAATTTACAGTTTCACAAATCTTTTCCAGATTTAAAAAAAGGCAAAATTACTTAGTTCCCAAATTTATTCGAAATCCCACTACTACATTTGAAACAGGTGGTCCTTACAACACTAAATCTATATAGTCTAGCTTTGGTACTATTCACAATACTCAAGATTTTCAACATATTTAATTATTAATTAAGATTTTTCTCCAAAATTGTCAAATACTTTTTTTTTTTTTTTTTTTTCAAAAAATAAAATTTACAGTTTCCAATATTGTCACAAATCTTTTGCAGAATTAAAAAATGGCAAAATTACTTAGTTCCCAATGTTATTCGAAATCCCACTACTACATTTGAAACAAGTGGTCTTTACAACACTAAATCTATATAGTCTAGCTTTGGTACCATTCACAATACTCAAGATTTTCAACATATTAATTATCAATTTAAGATTTTTTGCCAAAATTGTCAAATACTTATTTTGTTCTTTAAATTAAAATTTACAGTTTCACAAATCTTTTCCAGATTTAAAAAAGAGGCAAAATTACTTAGTTGCCAATATTATTCGAAATCCCACTACTACATTTGAAACAAGTGGTCCTTACAACACTAAATCTATATAGTCTAGCTTTGGTACTATTCACAATACTCAAGATTTTCAACATATTTAATTATCAATTAAGATTTTTTTCCAAAATTGTCAAATACTTATTTTTTTTTTCAAAAATTAAAATTTACAGTTTCACAAATCTTTTCTAGATTTAAAAAAAAGCAAAATTACTTAGTTCCCAATATTATTCGAAATCCCATTACTACATTTGAAACAAGTGGTCCTTACAACACTAAATCTGGTACTATTCACAATACTCAAGATTTTCAACATATTTAATTAGGAATTTAAGATGTTTTTCCAAAATTGTCAAATACTTATTTTTTTTTTTTTTTAAATTAAAATTTACAGTTTCACAAATCTTTTCTAGATTTAAAAAAAGGCAAAATTACTTAGTTCCCAATATTATTCGAAAGCCCACTACTTCTTTGAAACAAGTGGTCCTTACAACACTAAATCTGGTACCATTCACAATACTCAAGATTTTTAACATATTTAATTATGAATTTAAGATTTTTTTCGAAAATTGTCAAATACTTATTTTTTTTTGAAATTAAAATTTACAGTTTCACAAATCTTTTCCAGATTTAAAAAAAGGCAAAATTACTTAGTTCCCAATATTATTCGAAATCCCACTACTACATTTGAAACAGGTGGTCCTTACAACCCTAAATCTATATAGTCTAGCTTTGGTACTATTCACAATACTCAAGATTTTCAACATATTTAATTATCAATTAAGACTTTTTTCCAAAATTGTCAAATACTTATTTTTTTTTTTTCAAAATTTACAGTTTCACAAATCTTTTCTAGATTTAAAAAAATACAAAATTACTTAGTTCCCCATATTATTCGAAAGCCCACTACTACATTTGAAACAAGTGGTCCTTACAACACTCAATCTATATAGTCTAGCTTTGGTACTATTCACAATACTCAAGATTTTCAACATATTTAATTATCAATTAAGACTTTTTTCCAAAATTGTCAAATACTTATTTTTTTTTTTTTCAAAATTTACAGTTTCACAAATCTTTTCTAGATTTAAAAAAATACAAAATTACTTAGTTCCCTATATTATTCGAAAGCCCACTACTACATTTGAAACAAGTGATCCTTACAACACTAAATCTATACCATTCACAATACTCAAGATTTTCAACATATTTAATTATCAATTAAGATTTTTTTCCAAAATTGTCAAATACTTATTTTTTTTCAAAAATTAAAATTTACAGTTCACAAATCTTTTCCAGATTTAAAAAAAAGTCAAAATTACTTAGTTCCCAATATTATTCGAAATCCCACTACTACATTTGAAACAGGTGGTCCATACAACACTAAATCTACAGCCTAGATTTGGTACCATTCACAATACTCAAGATTTTCAACATATTTAATTATTAATTAAGATTTTTCTCCAAAATTGTCAAATACTTTTTTTTTTTTTTTTTTTTTTTTTTTTTCAAAAAATAAAATTTACAGTTTCCAATATTGTCACAAATCTTTTGCAGAATTAAAAAATGGCAAAATTACTTAGTTCCCAATATTATTCGAAATCCCACTACTACATTTGAAACAAGTGGTCTTTACAACACTAAATCTATATAGTCTAGCTTTGGTACCATTCACAATACTCAAGATTTTCAACATATTAATTATCAATTTAAGATTTTTTGCCAAAATTGTCAAATACTTATTTTGTTCTTTAAATTAAAATTTACAGTTTCACAAATCTTTTCCAGATTTAAAAAAGAGGCAAAATTACTTAGTTGCCAATATTATTCGAAATCCCACTACTACATTTGAAACAAGTGGTCCTTACAACACTAAATCTATATAGTCTAGCTTTGGTACCATTCACAATACTCAAGATTTTCAACATATTTAATTATCAATTAAGATTTTTTTCCAAAATTGTCAAATACTTATTTTTTTTTTCAAAAATTAAAATTTACAGTTTCACAAATCTTTTCTAGATTTAAAAAAAAGCAAAATTACTTAGTTCCCAATATTATTCGAAATCCCACTACTACATTTGAAACAGGTGGTCCTTACAACCCTAAATCTATATAGTCTAGCTTTGGTACTATTCACAATACTCAAGATTTTCAACATATTTAATTATCAATTAAGACTTTTTTCCAAAATTGTCAAATACTTATTTTTTTTTTTTTTTCAAAAATTAAAATTTACAGTTTCACAAATCTTTTCCAGATTTAAAAAAATGGCAAAATTACTTAGTTCCCAATATTATTCGAAAGCCCACTACTACATTTGAAACAAGTGGTCCTTAGAACACTAAATCTATATAGTCTAGCTTTGGTACCATTCACAATACTCAAGATTTTCAACATATTTATTTATCAATTTAAGATTTTTTTCCAAAATTGTCAAATACTTATTTTTTTTTTTTTTTCAAAATTTACAGTTTCACAAATCTTTTCTAGATTTCAAAAAATACAAAATTACTTAGTTCCCTATATTATTCGAAAGCCCACTACTACATTTGAAACAAGTGGTCCTTACAACACTAAATCTATAGCCTAGCTTTGGTACCATTCACAATACTCAAGATTTTCAACATATTTAATTATCAATTAAGATTTTTTTCCAAAATTGTCAAATACTTATTTTTTTTCAAAAATTAAAATTTACAGTTTCACAAATCTTTTCCAGATTTAAAAAAAGGCAAAATTACTCAGTTCCCGATATTATTCGAAAGCCCACTACTACATTTGAAACAAGTGGTCCTTACAACACTAAATCTATATAGTCTAGCTTTGGTACTATTCACAATACTCAAGATTTTCAACATATTAATTATCAATTTAAGATTTTTTGCCAAAATTGTCAAATACTTATTTTGTTCTTTAAATTAAAATTTACAGTTTCACAAATCTTTTCCAGATTTAAAAAAGAGGCAAAATTACTTAGTTGCCAATATTATTCGAAATCCCACTACTACATTTGAAACAAGTGGTCCTTACAACACTAAATCTATATAGTCTAGCTTTGGTACTATTCACAATACTCAAGATTTTCAACATATTTAATTATCAATTAAGATTTTTTTCCAAAATTGTCAAATACTTATTTTTTTTTTTCAAAAATTAAAATTTACAGTTTCACAAATCTTTTCTAGATTTAAAAAAAAGCAAAATTACTTAGTTCCCAATATTATTCGAAATCCCATTACTACATTTGAAACAAGTGGTCCTTACAACACTAAATCTGGTACTATTCACAATACTCAAGATTTTCAACATATTTAATTAGGAATTTAAGATGTTTTTCCAAAATTGTCAAATACTTATTTTTTTTTTTTTTAAATTAAAATTTACAGTTTCACAAATCTTTTCTAGATTTAAAAAAAGGCAAAATTACTTAGTTCCCAATATTATTCGGAAGCCCACTACTTCTTTGAAACAAGTGGTCCTTACAACACTAAATCTGGTACCATTCACAATACTCAAGATTTTTAACATATTTAATTATCAATTTAAGATTTTTTTCCAAAATTGTCAAATACTTATTTTTTTTTGAAATTAAAATTTACAGTTTCACAAATCTTTTCCAGATTTAAAAAAAGGCAAAATTACTTAGTTCCCAATATTATTCGAAATCCCACTACTACATTTGAAACAGGTGGTCCTTACAACCCTAAATCTATATAGTCTAGCTTTGGTACTATTCACAATACTCAAGATTTTCAACATATTTAATTATCAATTAAGACTTTTTTCCAAAATTGTCAAATACTTATTTTTTTTTTTTTTCAAAAATTAAAATTTACAGTTTCACAAATCTTTTCCAGATTTAAAAAAATGGCAAAATTACTTAGTTCCCAATATTATTCGAAAGCCCACTACTACATTTGAAACAAGTGGTCCTTAGAACACTAAATCTATATAGTCTAGCTTTGGTACCATTCACAATACTCAAGATTTTCAACATATTAATTATCAATTTAAGATTTTTTGCCAAAATTGTCAAATACTTATTTTGTTCTTTAAATTAAAATTTACAGTTTCACAAATCTTTTCCAGATTTAAAAAAGAGGCAAAATTACTTAGTTGCCAATATTATTCGAAATCCCACTACTACATTTGAAACAAGTGGTCCTTACAACACTAAATCTATATAGTCTAGCTTTGGTACTATTCACAATACTCAAGATTTTCAACATATTTAATTATCAATTAAGATTTTTTTCCAAAATTGTCAAATACTTATTTTTTTTTTCAAAAATTAAAATTTACAGTTTCACAAATCTTTTCTAGATTTAAAAAAAAGCAAAATTACTTAGTTCCCAATATTATTCGAAATCCCATTACTACATTTGAAACAAGTGGTCCTTACAACACTAAATCTGGTACTATTCACAATACCCAAGATTTTCAACATATTTAATTAGGAATTTAAGATGTTTTTTCCAAAATTGTCAAATACTTATTTTTTTTTTTTTTTAATTAAAATTTACAGTTTCACAAATCTTTTCTAGATTTAAAAATAGGCAAAATTACTTAGTTCCCAATATTATTCGAAAGCCCACTACTTCTTTGAAACAAGTGGTCCTTACAACACTAAATCTGGTACCATTCACAATACTCAAGATTTTTAACATATTTAATTATCAATTTAAGATTTTTTTCCAAAATTGTCAAATACTTATTTTTTTTTTTTCAAAATTTACAGTTTCACAAATCTTTTCTAGATTTAAAAAAATACAAAATTACTTAGTTCCCTATATTATTCGAAAGCCCACTACTACATTTGAAACAAGTGGTCCTTACAACACTAAATCTATAGCCTAGCTTTGGTACCATTCACAATACTCAAGATTTTCAACATATTTAATTATCAATTAAGATTTTTTTCCAAAATTGTCAAATACTTATTTTTTGCAAAAATTAAAATTTACAGTTTCACAAATCTTTTCCAGATTTAAAAAAAGGAAAAATTACTCAGTTCCCGATATTATTCGAAAGCCCACTACTACATTTGAAACAAGTGGTCCTTACAACACTAAATCTATATAGTCTAGCTTTGGTACTATTCACAATACTCAAGATTTTCAACATATTTAATTATCTATTAAGATTTTTTTCCAAAATTGTCAAATACTTATTTTTTTTCAAAAATTAAAATTTACAGTTCACAAATCTTTTCCAGATTTAAAAAAAGTCAAAATTACTTAGTTCCCAATATTATTCGAAATCCCATTACTACATTTGAAACAAGTGGTCCTTACAACACTAAATCTGGTACTATTCACAATACTCAAGATTTTCAACATATTTAATTATCAATTTAAGATTTTTCTCCAAAATTGTCAAATACTTTTTTTTTTTTTTTTTTCAAAAAATAAAATTTACAGTTTCCAATATTGTCACAAATCTTTTGCAGAATTAAAAAATGGCAAAATTACTTAGTTCCCAATATTATTCGAAATCCCACTACTACATTTGAAACAAGTGGTCTTTACAACACTAAATCTATATAGTCTAGCTTTGGTACCATTCACAATACTCAAGATTTTCAACATATTAATTATCAATTTAAGATTTTTTGCCAAAATTGTCAAATACTTATTTTGTTCTTTAAATTAAAATTTACAGTTTCACAAATCTTTTCCAGATTTAAAAAAGAGGCAAAATTACTTAGTTGCCAATATTATTCGAAATCCCACTACTACATTTGAAACAAGTGGTCCTTACAACACTAAATCTATATAGTCTAGCTTTGGTACTATTCACAATACTCAAGATTTTCAACATATTTAATTATCAATTAAGATTTTTTTCCAAAATTGTCAAATACTTATTTTTTTTTCAAAAATTAAAATTTACAGTTTCACAAATCTTTTCTAGATTTAAAAAAAGCAAAATTACTTAGTTCCCAATATTATTCGAAATCCCATTACTACATTTGAAACAAGTGGTCCTTACAACACTAAATCTGGTACTATTCACAATACTCAAGATTTTCAACATATTTAATTAGGAATTTAAGATGTTTTTCCAAAATTGTCAAATACTTATTTTTTTTTTTTTAAATTAAAATTTACAGTTTCACAAATCTTTTCTAGATTTAAAAAAAGGCAAAATTACTTAGTTCCCAATATTATTCGAAAGCCCACTACTTCTTTGAAACAAGTGGTCCTTACAACACTAAATCTGGTACCATTCACAATACTCAAGATTTTTAACATATTTAATTATGAATTTAAGATTTTTTTCCAAAATTGTCAAATACTTATTTTTTTTTGAAATTAAAATTTACAGTTTCACAAATCTTTTCCAGATTTAAAAAAAGGCAAAATTACTTAGTTCCCAATATTATTCGAAATCCCACTACTACATTTGAAACAGGTGGTCCTTACAACCCTAAATCTATATAGTCTAGCTTTGGTACTATTCACAATACTCAAGATTTTCAACATATTTAATTATCAATTAAGACTTTTTTCCAAAATTGTCAAATACTTATTTTTTTTTTTTCAAAATTTACAGTTTCACAAATCTTTTCTAGATTTAAAAAAATACAAAATTACTTAGTTCCCCATATTATTCGAAAGCCCACTACTACATTTGAAACAAGTGGTCCTTACAACACTCAATCTATATAGTCTAGCTTTGGTACCATTCACAATACTCAAGATTTTCAACATATTTATTTATCAATTTAAGATTTTTTTCCAAAATTGTCAAATACTTATTTTTTTTTTTTTTCAAAATTTACAGTTTCACAAATCTTTTCTAGATTTAAAAAAATACAAAATTACTTAGTTCCCTATATTATTCGAAAGCCCACTACTACATTTGAAACAAGTGGTCCTTACAACTCTAAATCTATACCATTCACAATACTCAAGATTTTCAACATATTTAATTATCAATTAAGATTTTTTTCCAAAATTGTCAAATACTTATTTTTTTTCAAAAATTAAAATTTACAGTTCACAAATCTTTTCCAGATTTAAAAAAAAGTCAAAATTACTTAGTTCCCAATATTATTCGAAATCCCACTACTACATTTGAAACAGGTGGTCCATACAACACTAAATCTACAGCCTAGATTTGGTACCATTCACAATACTCAAGATTTTCAACATATTTAATTATTAATTAAGATTTTTCTCCAAAATTGTCAAATACTTTTTTTTTTTTTTTTTTTTTTTTCAAAAAATAAAATTTACAGTTTCCAATATTGTCACAAATCTTTTGCAGAATTAAAAAATGGCAAAATTACTTAGTTCCCAATATTATTCGAAATCCCACTACTACATTTGAAACAAGTGGTCTTTACAACACTAAATCTATATAGTCTAGCTTTGGTACCATTCACAATACTCAAGATTTTCAACATATTAATTATCAATTTAAGATTTTTTGCCAAAATTGTCAAATACTTATTTTGTTCTTTAAATTAAAATTTACAGTTTCACAAATCTTTTCCAGATTTAAAAAAGAGGCAAAATTACTTAGTTGCCAATATTATTCGAAATCCCACTACTACATTTGAAACAAGTGGTCCTTACAACACTAAATCTATATAGTCTAGCTTTGGTACTATTCACAATACTCAAGATTTTCAACATATTTAATTATCAATTAAGATTTTTTTCCAAAATTGTCAAATACTTATTTTTTTTTTCAAAAATTAAAATTTACAGTTTCACAAATCTTTTCTAGATTTAAAAAAAAGCAAAATTACTTAGTTCCCAATATTATTCGAAATCCCATTACTACATTTGAAACAAGTGTTCCTTACAACACTAAATCTGGTACTATTCACAATACTCAAGATTTTCAACATATTTAATTAGGAATTTAAGATGTTTTTCCAAAATTGTCAAATACTTATTTTTTTTTTTTTAAATTAAAATTTACAGTTTCACAAATCTTTTCTAGATTTAAAAAAAGGCAAAATTACTTAGTTCCCAATATTATTCCAAAGCCCACTACTTCTTTGAAACAAGTGGTCCTTACAACACTAAATCTGGTACCATTCACAATACTCAAGATTTTTAACATATTTAATTATGAATTTAAGATTTTTTTCCAAAATTGTCAAATACTTATTTTTTTTTGAAATTAAAATTTACAGTTTCACAAATCTTTTCCAGATTTAAAAAAAGGCAAAATTACTTAGTTCCCAATATTATTCGAAATCCCACTACTACATTTGAAACAGGTGGTCCTTACAACCCTAAATCTATATAGTCTAGCTTTGGTACTATTCACAATACTCAAGATTTTCAACATATTTAATTATCAATTAAGACTTTTTTCCAAAATTGTCAAATACTTATTTTTTTTTTTTTTTCAAAAATTAAAATTTACAGTTTCACAAATCTTTTCCAGATTTAAAAAAATGGCAAAATTACTTAGTTCCCAATATTATTCGAAAGCCCACTACTACATTTGAAACAAGTGGTCCTTAGAACACTAAATCTATATAGTCTAGCTTTGGTACCATTCACAATACTCAAGATTTTCAACATATTTATTTATCAATTTAAGATTTTTTTCCAAAATTGTCAAATACTTATTTTTTTTTTTTTTTCAAAATTTACAGTTTCACAAATCTTTTCTAGATTTCAAAAAATACAAAATTACTTAGTTCCCTATATTATTCGAAAGCCCACTACTACATTTGAAACAAGTGGTCCTTACAACACTAAATCTATAGCCTAGCTTTGGTACCATTCACAATACTCAAGATTTTCAACATATTTAATTATCAATTAAGATTTTTTTCCAAAATTGTCAAATACTTATTTTTTTTAAAAAATTAAAATTTACAGTTTCACAAATCTTTTCCAGATTTAAAAAAAGGCAAAATTACTCAGTTCCCGATATTATTCGAAAGCCCACTACTACATTTGAAACAAGTGGTCCTTACAACACTAAATCTATATAGTCTAGCTTTGGTACTATTCACAATACTCAAGATTTTCAACATATTAATTATCAATTTAAGATTTTTTGCCAAAATTGTCAAATACTTATTTTGTTCTTTAAATTAAAATTTACAGTTTCACAAATCTTTTCCAGATTTAAAAAAGAGGCAAAATTACTTAGTTGCCAATATTATTCGAAATCCCACTACTACATTTGAAACAAGTGGTCCTTAGAACACTAAATCTATATAGTCTAGCTTTGGTACCATTCACAATACTCAAGATTTTCAACATATTAATTATCAATTTAAGATTTTTTGCCAAAATTGTCAAATACTTATTTTGTTCTTTAAATTAAAATTTACAGTTTCACAAATCTTTTCCAGATTTAAAAAAGAGGCAAAATTACTTAGTTGCCAATATTATTCGAAATCCCACTACTACATTTGAAACAAGTGGTCCTTACAACACTAAATCTATATAGTCTAGCTTTGGTACTATTCACAATACTCAAGATTTTCAACATATTTAATTATCAATTAAGATTTTTTTCCAAAATTGTCAAATACTTATTTTTTTTTCAAAAATTAAAATTTACAGTTTCACAAATCTTTTCTAGATTTAAAAAAAAGCAAAATTACTTAGTTCCCAATATTATTCGAAATCCCATTACTACATTTGAAACAAGTGGTCCTTACAACACTAAATCTGGTACTATTCACAATACCCAAGATTTTCAACATATTTAATTAGGAATTTAAGATGTTTTTTCCAAAATTGTCAAATACTTATTTTTTTTTTTTTTAAATTAAAATTTACAGTTTCACAAATCTTTTCTAGATTTAAAAATAGGCAAAATTACTTAGTTCCCAATATTATTCGAAAGCCCACTACTTCTTTGAAACAAGTGGTCCTTACAACACTAAATCTGGTACCATTCACAATACTCAAGATTTTTAACATATTTAATTATCAATTTAAGATTTTTTTCCAAAATTGTCAAATACTTATTTTTTTTTTTTCAAAATTTACAGTTTCACAAATCTTTTCTAGATTTAAAAAAATACAAAATTACTTAGTTCCCTATATTATTCGAAAGCCCACTACTACATTTGAAACAAGTGGTCCTTACAACACTAAATCTATAGCCTAGCTTTGGTACCATTCACAATACTCAAGATTTTCAACATATTTAATTATCAATTAAGATTTTTTTCCAAAATTGTCAAATACTTATTTTTTGCAAAAATTAAAATTTACAGTTTCACAAATCTTTTCCAGATTTAAAAAAAGGAAAAATTACTCAGTTCCCGATATTATTCGAAAGCCCACTACTACATTTGAAACAAGTGGTCCTTACAACACTAAATCTATATAGTCTAGCTTTGGTACTATTCACAATACTCAAGATTTTCAACATATTTAATTATCTATTAAGATTTTTTTCCAAAATTGTCAAATACTTATTTTTTTTCAAAAATTAAAATTTACAGTTCACAAATCTTTTCCAGATTTAAAAAAAGTCAAAATTACTTAGTTCCCAATATTATTCGAAATCCCACTACTACATTTGAAACAGGTGGTCCATACAACACTAAATCTATAGCCTAGATTTGGTACCATTCACAATACTCAAGATTTTCAACATATTTAATTATTAATTAAGATTTTTCTCCAAAATTGTCAAATACTTTTGTTTTTTTTTTTTTTTTTTTTCAAAAAATAAAATTTACAGTTTCCAATATTGTCACAAATCTTTTGCAGAATTAAAAAATGGCAAAATTACTTAGTTCCCAATATTATTCGAAATCCCACTACTACATTTGAAACAAGTGGTCTTTACAACACTAAATCTATATAGTCTAGCTTTGGTACCATTCACAATACTCAAGATTTTCAACATATTAATTATCAATTTAAGATTTTTTGCCAAAATTGTCAAATACTTATTTTGTTCTTTAAATTAAAATTTACAGTTTCACAAATCTTTTCCAGATTTAAAAAAAAGCAAAATTACTTAGTTCCCAATATTATTCGAAATCCCACTACTACATTTGAAACAAGTGGTCCTTACAACACTAAATCTATATAGTCTAGCTTTGGTACTATTCACAATACTCAAGATTTTCAACATATTTAATTATCAATAAGATTTTTTTCCAAAATTGTCAAATACTTATTTTTTTTTTCAAAAATTAAAATTTACAGTTTCACAAATCTTTTCTAGATTTAAAAAAAAGCAAAATTACTTAGTTCCCAATATTATTCGAAATCCCATTACTACATTTGAAACAAGTGGTCCTTGCAACACTAAATCTGGTACTATTCACAATACTCAAGATTTTCTACATATTTAATTAGGAATTTAAGATGTTTTTCCAAAATTGTCAAATACTTATTTTTTTTTTTTTAATTAAAATTTACAGTTTCACAAATCTTTTCTAGAGTTAAAAAAAGGCAAAATTACTTAGTTCCCAATATTATTCGAAAGCCCACTACTTCTTTGAAACAAGTGGTCCTTACAACACTAAATCTGGTACCATTCACAATACTCAAGATTTTTAACATATTTAATTATGAATTTAAGATTTTTTTTCCAAAATTGTCAAATACTTATTTTTTTTTGAAATTAAAATTTACAGTTTCACAAATCTTTTCCAGATTTAAAAAAAGGCAAAATTACTTAGTTCCCAATATTATTCGAAATCCCACTACTACATTTGAAACAGGTGGTCCTTACAACTCTAAATCTATATAGTCCAGCTTTGGTACTATTCACAATACTCAAGATTTTCAACATATTTAATTATCAATTAAGACTTTTTTCCAAAATTGTCAAATACTTATTTTTTTTTTTTTTCAAAAATTAAAATTTACAGTTCACAAATCTTTTCCAGATTTAAAAAAAGTCAAAATTACTTAGTTCCCAATATTATTCGAAAGCCCACTACTACATTTGAAACAAGTGGTCCTTAGAACACTAAATCTGGTACTATTCACAATACTCAAGATTTTCAACATATTTAATTAGGAATTTAAGATGTTTTTTCCAAAATTGTCAAATACTTATTTTTTTTTTTTAAAATTAAAATTTACAGTTTCACAAATCTTTTCTAGATTTAAAAATAGGCAAAATTACTTAGTTCCCAATATTATTCGAAAGCCCACTACTTCTTTGAAACAAGTGGTCCTTACAACACTAAATCTGGTACCATTCACAATACTCAAGATTTTTAACATATTTAATTATCAATTTAAGATTTTTTTCCAAAATTGTCAAATACTTATTTTTTTTTTTCAAAATTTACAGTTTCACAAATCTTTTCTAGATTTAAAAAAATACAAAATTACTTAGTTCCCTATATTATTCGAAAGCCCACTACTACATTTGAAACAAGTGGTCCTTACAACACTAAATCTGGTACTATTCACAATACTCAAGATTTTCAACATATTTAATGAGGAATTTAAGATGTTTTTTCCAAAATTGTCAAATACTTATTTTTTTTTTTAAAATTAAAATTTACAGTTTCACAAATCTTTTCTAGATTTAAAAATAGGCAAAATTACTTAGTTCCCAATATTATTCGAAAGCCCACTACTTCTTTGAAACAAGTGGTCCTTACAACACTAAATCTGGTACCATTCACAATACTCAAGATTTTTAACATATTTAATTATCAATTTAAGATTTTTTTCCAAAATTGTCAAATACTTATTTTTTTTTGAAATTAAAATTTACAGTTTCACAAATCTTTTCTAGATTTAAAAAAAAGCAAAATTACTTAGTTCCCAATATTATTCGAAATCCCATTACTACATTTGAAACAAGTGGTCCTTACAACACTAAATCTGGTACTATTCACAATACTCAAGATTTTCAACATATTTAATTAGGAATTTAAGATGTTTTTTCCAAAATTGTCAAATACTTATTTTTTTTTTTTAAAATTAAAATTTACAGTTTCACAAATCTTTTCTAGATTTAAAAATAGGCAAAATTACTTAGTTCCCAATATTATTCGAAAGCCCACTACTTCTTTGAAACAAGTGGTCCTTACAACACTAAATCTGGTACCATTCACAATACTCAAGATTTTTAACATATTTAATTATCAATTTAAGATTTTTTTCCAAAATTGTCAAATACTTATTTTTTTTTTTCAAAATTTACAGTTTCACAAATCTTTTCTAGATTTAAAAAAATACAAAATTACTTAGTTCCCTATATTATTCGAAAGCCCACTACTACATTTGAAACAAGTGGTCCTTACAACACTAAATCTATAGCCTAGCTTTGGTACCATTCACAATACTCAAGATTTTCAACATATTTAATTATCAATTAAGATTTTTTTCCAAAATTGTCAAATACTTATTTTTTGCAAAAATTAAAGTTTACAGTTTCACAAATCTTTTCCAGATTTAAAAAAAGGAAAAATTACTCAGTTCCCGATATTATTCGAAAGCCCACTACTACATTTGAAACAAGTGGTCCTTACAACACTAAATCTATATAGTCTAGCTTTGGTACTATTCACAATACTCAAGATTTTCAACATATTTAATTATCTATTAAGATTTTTTTCCAAAATTGTCAAATACTTATTTTTTTTCAAAAATTTAAATTTACAGTTCACAAATCTTTTCCAGATTTAAAAAAAGTCAAAATTACTTAGTTCCCAATATTATTCGAAATCCCACTACTACATTTGAAACAGGTGGTCCATACAACACTAAATCTATAGCCTAGATTTGGTACCATTCACAATACTCAAGATTTTCAACATATTTAATTATTAATTAAGATTTTTCTCCAAAATTGTCAAATACTTTTGTTTTTTTTTTTTTTTTTTTCAAAAAATAAAATTTACAGTTTCCAATATTATCACAAATCTTTTGCAGAATTAAAAAATGGCAAAATTACTTAGTTCCCAATATTATTCGAAATCCCACTACTACATTTGAAACAAGTGGTCTTTACAACACTAAATCTATATAGTCTAGCTTTGGTACCATTCACAATACTCAAGATTTTCAACATATTAATTATCAATTTAAGATTTTTTGCCAAAATTGTCAAATACTTATTTTGTTCTTTAAATTAAAATTTACAGTTTCACAAATCTTTTCCAGATTTAAAAAAGAGGCCAAATTACTTAGTTGCCAATATTATTCGAAATCCCACTACTACATTTGAAACAAGTGGTCCTTACAACACTAAATCTATATAGTCTAGCTTTGGTACTATTCACAATACTCAAGATTTTCAACATATTTAATTATCAATTAAGATTTTTTTCCAAAATTGTCAAATACTTATTTTTTTTTTCAAAAATTAAAATTTACAGTTTCACAAATCTTTTCTAGATTTAAAAAAAAGCAAAATTACTTAGTTCCCAATATTATTCGAAATCCCATTACTACATTTGAAACAAGTGGTCCTTGCAACACTAAATCTGGTACTATTCACAATACTCAAGATTTTCTACATATTTAATTAGGAATTTAAGATGTTTTTCCAAAATTATCAAATACTTATTTTTTTTTTTTTTTAATTAAAATTTACAGTTTCACAAATCTTTTCTAGATTTAAAAAAAGGCAAAATTACTTAGTTCCCAATATTATTCGAAAGCCCACTACTTCTTTGAAACAAGTGGTCCTTACAACACTAAATCTGGTACCATTCACAATACTCAAGATTTTTAACATATTTAATTATGAATTTAAGATTTTTTTCCAAAATTGTCAAATACTTATTTTTTTTGAAATTAAAATTTACAGTTTCACAAATCTTTTCCAGATTTAAAAAAAGGCAAAATTACTTAGTTCGCACCGCGCCATGGTGTTCTGTTTTTATTAATTAGAGAAGGATTTGAACTAATATTTATTTAAGTGAAAAGTTTTTATTCAGGCTAGTAGTTCAAGAATTTATATTAAAGAATACTATTGTAACGTATTGGGACAATTGGCAAATTGGAATGCATTTTCTACCCGGCCAAGGGCGTCATCAGCAATCTTCATTGTCCATTATCAATCTGTAAATATCATCTATTAAACTCACCGTTTTTTAAGAAATGGAATATGAGAATTATCATATTTCTTTTTTACGTGTTGTGAGTCAGAACGAAATTTACGTACGTTTACAATGTGTGTGTATTCTTTATATGTCATTTTATTTATAGAATTTGTATTATTACAAATTGTTTTTGCTTTTCTTGCTGCGTCTACTTTTTTGGTAGATCAATAACAGCAATGTATGTATGTTTTTTTTTGTTGTCATTTCTCCTCTTTTTCTTTTGGTGGATTATGTTATTTTTTGTAACTACGAAACACCGGAGATGGGATGATGACTACATACTTTGATACACCGCGCCATGGTGTTCTGTTTTTATTAATTAGAGAAGGATTTGAACTAATATTTATTTAAGTGAAAAGTTTTTATTCAGGCTAGTAGTTCAAGAATTTATATTAAAGAATACTATTGTAACGTATTGGGACAATTGGCAAATTGGAATGCATTTTCTACCCGGCCAAGGGCGTCATCAGCAATCTTCATTGTCCATTATCAATCTGTAAATATCATATATTAAACTCACCGTTTTTTAAGAAATGGAATATGAGAATTATCATATTTATTTTTTACGTGTTGTGAGTCAGAACGAAATTTACGTACGTTTACAATGTGTGTGTATTCTTTATATGTCATTCTATTTATAGAATTTGTATTATTAAAAATTGTTTTTGCTTTTCTTGCTGCGTCTACTTTTTTGGTAGATCAATAACAGCAATGTATGTATGTTTTTTTTTGTTGTCATTTCTCCTCTTTTTCTTTTGGTGGATTATGTTATTTTTTGTAACTACGAAACACCGGAGATGGGATGATGACTACATACTTTGATACACCGCGCCATGGTGTTCTGTTTTTATTAATTAGAGAAGGATTTGAACTAATATTTATTTAAGTGAAAAGTTTTTATTCAGGCTAGTACTTATTTTTTTTTTTTTTCAAAAATTAAAATTTACAGTTTCACAAATCTTTTCCAGATTTAAAAAAATGGCAAAATTACTTAGTTCCCAATATTATTCGAAAGCCCACTACTACATTTGAAACAAGTGGTCCTTAGAACACTAAATCTATATAGTCTAGCTTTGGTACCATTCACAATACTCAAGATTTTCAACATATTTAATTATGAATTTAAGATTTTTTTCCAAAATTGTCAAATACTTATTTTTTTTTTTCAAAATTTTCAGTTTCACAAATCTTTTCTAGATTTAAAAAAATACAAAATTACTTAGTTCCCTATATTATTCGAAAGCCCACTACTACATTTGAAACAAGTGGTCCTTACAACACTAAATCTATAGCCTAGCTTTGGTACCATTCACAATACTCAAGATTTTCAACATATTTAATTATCAATTAAGATTTTTTTCCAAAATTGTCAAATACTTATTTTTTTTCAAAAATTAAAATTTACAGTTCACAAATCTTTTCCAGATTTAAAAATAGTCAAAATTACTTAGTTCCCAATATTATTCGAAATCCCACTACTACATTTGAAACAAGTGGTCCTTACAACACTAAATCTATATAGTCTAGCTTTGGTACTATTCACAATACTCAAGATTTTCAACATATTTAATTATCTATTAAGATTTTTTTCCAAAATTGTCAAATACTTATTTTTTTTCAAAAATTAAAATTTACAGTTCACAAATCTTTTCCAGATTTAAAAATAGTCAAAATTACTTAGTTCCCAATATTATTCGAAATCCCACTACTACATTTGAAACAGGTGGTCCATACAACACTAAATCTATAGCCTAGATTTGGTACCATTCACAATACTCAAGATTTTCAACATATTTAATTATTAATTAAGATTTTTCTCCAAAATTGTCAAATACTTTTTTTTTTTTTTTTTTTTTTTTTCAAAAAATAAAATTTACAGTTTCCAATATTGTCACAAATCTTTTGCAGAATTAAAAAATGGCAAAATTACTTAGTTCCCAATATTATTCGAAATCCCACTACTACATTTGAAACAAGTGGTCTTTACAACACTAAATCTATATAGTCTAGCTTTGGTACCATTCACAATACTCAAGATTTTCAACATATTAATTATCAATTTAAGATTTTTTGCCAAAATTGTCAAATACTTATTTTGTTCTTTAAATTAAAATTTACAGTTTCACAAATCTTTTCCAGATTTAAAAAAGAGGCAAAATTACTTAGTTGCCAATATTATTCGAAATCCCACTACTACATTTGAAACAAGTGGTCCTTACAACACTAAATCTATATAGTCTAGCTTTGGTACTATTCACAATACTCAAGATTTTCAACATATTTAATTATCAATTAAGATTTTTTTCCAAAATTGTCAAATACTTATTTTTTTTTTTTTCAAAAATTAAAATTTACAGTTTCACAAATCTTTTCTAGATTTAAAAAAAAGCAAAATTACTTAGTTCCCAATATTATTCGAAATCCCATTACTACATTTGAAACAAGTGGTCCTTACAACACTAAATCTGGTACTATTCACAATACTCAAGATTTTCAACATATTTAATTAGGAATTTAAGATGTTTTTCCAAAATTGTCAAATACTTATTTTTTTTTTTTTTAAATTAAAATTTACAGTTTCACAAATCTTTTCTAGATTTAAAAAAAGGCAAAATTACTTAGTTCCCAATATTATTCGAAAGCCCACTACTTCTTTGAAACAAGTGGTCCTTACAACACTAAATCTGGTACCATTCACAATACTCAAGATTTTTAACATATTTAATTATGAATTTAAGATTTTTTTCCAAAATTGTCAAATACTTATTTTTTTTTTTGAAATTAAAATTTACAGTTTCACAAATCTTTTCCAGATTTAAAAAAAAGCAAAATTATTTAGTTCCCAATATTATTCGAAATCCCACTACTACATTTGAAACAGGTGGTCCTTACAACCCTAAATCTATATAGTCTAGCTTTGGTACTATTCACAATACTCAAGATTTTTAACATATTTAATTATCAATTAAGACTTTTTTCCAAAATTGTCAAATACTTATTTTTTTTTTTTTCAAAAATTAAAATTTACAGTTTCACAAATCTTTTCCAGATTTAAAAAAATGGCAAAATTACTTAGTTCCCAATATTATTCGAAAGCCCACTACTACATTTGAAACAAGTGGTCCTTAGAACACTAAATCTATATAGTCTAGCTTTGGTACCATTCACAATACTCAAGATTTTCAACATATTTATTTATCAATTTAAGATTTTTTTCCAAAATTGTCAAATACTTATTTTTTTTTTTCAAAATTTACAGTTTCACAAATCTTTTCTAGATTTAAAAAAATACAAAATTACTTAGTTCCCTATATTATTCGAAAGCCCACTACTACATTTGAAACAAGTGGTCCTTACAACACTAAATCTATAGCCTAGCTTTGGTACCATTCACAATACTCAAGATTTTCAACATATTTAATTATCAATTAAGATTTTTTTCCAAAATTGTCAAATACTTATTTTTTTTCAAAAATTAAAGTTTACAGTTTCACAAATCTTTTCCAGATTTAAAAAAAGGCAAAATTACTCAGTTCCCGATATTATTCGAAAGCCCACTACTACATTTGAAACAAGTGGTCCTTACAACACTAAATCTATATAGTCTAGCTTTGGTACTATTCACAATACTCAAGATTTTCAACATATTTAATTATCTATTAAGATTTTTTTCCAAAATTGTCAAATACTTATTTTTTTAAAAAATTAAAATTTACAGTTCACAAATCTTTTCCAGATTTAAAAAAAAAGTCAAAATTACTTAGTTCCCAATATTATTCGAAATCCCACTACTACATTTGAAACAGGTGGTCCATACAACACTAAATCTATAGCCTAGATTTGGTACCATTCACAATACTCAAGATTTTCAACATATTTAATTATTAATTAAGATTTTTCTCCAAAATTGTTAAATACTTTTTTTTTTTTTTTTTTTTTTTTTTTTCAAAAAATAAAATTTACAGTTTCCAATATTGTTACAAATCTTTTGCAGAATTAAAAAATGGCAAAATTACTTAGTTCCCAATATTATTCGAAATCCCACTACTACATTTGAAACAAGTGGTCTTTACAACACTAAATCTTAGTTGCCAATATTATTCGAAATCCCACTACTACATTTGAAACAAGTGGTCTTTACAACACTAAATCTTAGTTGCCAATATTATTCGAAATCCCACTACTACATTTGAAACAAGTGGTCCTTCCAACACTAAATCTATATAGTCTAGCTTTGGTACTATTCACAATACTCAAGATTTTCAACATATTTAATTAGGAATTTAAGATGTTTTTCCAAAATTGTCAAATACTTATTTTTTTTTTTTTTTAAATTAAAATTTACAGTTTCACAAATCTTTTCTAGATTTAAAAAAAGGCAAAATTACTTAGTTCCCAATATTATTCGAAAGCCCACTACTTCTTTGAAACAAGTGGTCCTTAGAACACTAAATCTATATAGTCTAGCTTTGGTACCATTCACAATACTCAAGATTTTCAACATATTTATTTATCAATTTAAGATTTTTTTCCAAAATTGTCAAATACTTATTTTTTTTTTCAAAATTTACAGTTTCACAAATCTTTTCTAGATTTAAAAAAATACAAAATTACTTAGTTCCCTATATTATTCGAAAGCCCACTACTACATTTGAAACAAGTGGTCCTTCCAACACTAAATCTATAGCCTAGCTTTGGTACCATTCACAATACTCAAGATTTTCAACATATTTAATTATCAATTAAGATTTTTTTCCAAAATTGTCAAATACTTATTTTTTTTCAAAAATTAAAGTTTACAGTTTCACAAATCTTTTCCAGATTTAAAAAAAGGCAAAATTACTCAGTTCCCGATATTATTCGAAAGCCCACTACTACATTTGAAACAAGTGGTCCTTACAACACTAAATCTATATAGTCTAGCTTTGGTACTATTCACAATACTCAAGATTTTCAACATATTTAATTATCTATTAAGATTTTTTTCCAAAATTGTCAAATACTTATTTTTTTTCAAAAATTAAAATTTACAGTTCAGAAATCTTTTCCAGATTTAAAAAAAAGTCAAAATTACTTAGTTCCCAATATTATTCGAAATCCCACTACTACATTTGAAACAGGTGGTCCATACAACACTAAATCTATAGCCTAGATTTGGTACCATTCACAATACTCAAGATTTTCAACATATTTAATTATTAATTAAGATTTTTCTCCAAAATTGTCAAATACTTTTTTTTTTTTTTTTTTCAAAAAATAAAATTTACAGTTTCCAATATTGTCACAAATCTTTTGCAGAATTAAAAAATGGCAAAATTACTTAGTTCCCAATATTATTCGAAATCCCATTACTACATTTGAAACAAGTGGTCCTTACAACACTAAATCCGGTACTATTCACAATACTCAAGATTTTCAACATATTTAATTAGGAATTTAAGATGTTTTTTTTTCAAAATTTACAGTTTCACAAATCTTTTCTAGATTTAAAAAAAGGCAAAATTACTTAGTTCCCAATATTATTCGAAAGCCCACTACTACATTTGAAACAGGTGGTCCTTACAACCCTAAATCTATATAGTCTAGCTTTGGTACTATTCACAATACTCAAGATTTTTAACATATTTAATTATCAATTAAGACTTTTTTCCAAAATTGTCAAATACTTATTTTTTTTCAAAAATTAAAGTTTACAGTTTCACAAATCTTTTCCAGATTTAAAAAAAGGCAAAATTACTCAGTTCCCGATATTATTCGAAAGCCCACTACTACATTTGAAACAAGTGGTCCTTAGAACACTAAATCTATATAGTCTAGCTTTGGTACCATTCACAATACTCAAGATTTTCAACATATTTATTTATCAATTTAAGATTTTTTTTTTTTCAAAATTTACAGTTTCACAAATCTTTTCTAGATTTAAAAAAAGGCAAAATTACTTAGTTCCCAATATTATTCGAAAGCCCACTACTTCTTTGAAACAAGTGGTCCTTACAACACTAAATCTGGTACCATTCACAATACTCAAGATTTTTAACATATTTAATTATGAATTTAAGATTTTTTTCCAAAATTGTCAAATACTTATTTTTTTTTGAAATTAAAATTTACAGTTTCACAAATCTTTTCCAGATTTAAAAAAAGGCAAAATTATTTAGTTCCCAATATTATTCGAAATCCCACTACTACATTTGAAACAGGTGGTCCTTACAACCCTAAATCTATATAGTCTAGCTTTGGTACTATTCACAATACTCAAGATTTTCAACATATTTAATTATCAATTAAGACTTTTTTCCAAAATTGTCAAATACTTATTTTTTTTTTCAAAAATTAAAATTTACAGTTTCACAAATCTTTTCCAGATTTAAAAAAATGGCAAAATTACTTAGTTCCCAATATTATTCGAAAGCCCACTACTACATTTGAAACAAGTGGTCCTTAGAACACTAAATCTATATAGTCTAGCTTTGGTACCATTCACAATACTCAAGATTTTCAACATATTTATTTATCAATTTAAGATTTTTTTCCAAAATTGTCAAATACTTATTTTTTTTTCAAAATTTACAGTTTCACAAATCTTTTCTAGATTTAAAAAAATACAAAATTACTTAGTTCCCTATATTATTCGAAAGCCCACTACTACATTTGAAACAAGTGGTCCTTACAACACTAAATCTATAGCCTAGCTTTGGTACCATTCACAATACTCAAGAATTTCAACATATTTAATTTTCAATTAACATTTTTTTCCAAAATTGTCAAATACTTATTTTTTTTCAAAAATTAAAATTTACAGTTTCACAAATCTTTTCCAGATTTAAAAAAAGGCAAAATTACTCAGTTCCCGATATTATTCGAAAGCCCACTACTACATTTGAAACAAGTGGTCCTTACAACACTAAATTTATATAGTCTAGCTTTGGTACTATTCACAATACTCAAGATTTTCAACATATTTAATTATCTATTAAGATTTTTTTCCAAAATTGTCAAATACTTATTTTTTTTCAAAAATTAAAATTTACAGTTCACAAATCTTTTCCAGATTTAAAAAAAGTCAAAATTACTTAGTTCCCAATATTATTCGAAATCCCACTACTACATTTGAAACAGGTGGTCCATACAACACTAAATCTATAGCCTAGATTTGGTAACATTCACAATACTCAAGATTTTCAACATATTTAATTATTAATTACGATTTTTCTCCAAAATTGTCAAATACTTTTTTTTTTTTTTTTTTTCAAAAAATAAAATTTACAGTTTCCAATATTGTCACAAATCTTTTGCAGAATTAAAAAATGGCAAAATTACTTAGTTCCCAATATTATTCGAAATCCCTACTACTACATTTGAAACAAGTGGTCTTTACAACACTAAATCTATATAGTCTAGCTTTGGTACCATTCACAATACTCAAGATTTTCAACATATTAATTATCAATTTAAGATTTTTTGCCAAAATTGTCAAATACTTATTTTGTTCTTTAAATTAAAATTTACAGTTTCACAAATCTTTTCCAGATTTAAAAAAGAGGCAAAATTACTTAGTTGCCAATATTATTCGAAATCCCACTACTACATTTGAAACAAGTGGTCCTTACAACACTAAATCTATATAGTCTAGCTTTGGTACTATTCACAATACTCAAGATTTTCAACATATTTAATTATCAATTAAGATTTTTTTCCAAAATTGTCAAATAATTATTTTTTTTTTTTCAAAAATTAAAATTTACAGTTTCACAAATCTTTTCTAGATTTAAAAAAAAAGCAAAATTACTTAGTTCCCAATATTATTCGAAATCCCATTACTACATTTGAAACAAGTGGTCCTTACAACACTAAATCCGGTACTATTCACAATACTCAAGATTTTCAACATATTTAATTAGGAATTTAAGATGTTTTTCCAAAATTGTCAAATACTTATTTTTTTTTTTTTTAAATTAAAATTTACAGTTTCACAAATCTTTTCTAGATTTAAAAAAAGGCAAAATTACTTAGTTCCCAATATTATTCGAAAGCCCACTACTTCTTTGAAACAAGTGGTCCTTACAACACTAAATCTGGTACCATTCACAATACTCAAGATTTTTAACATATTTAATTATGAATTTAAGATTTTTTTCCAAAATTGTCAAATACTTATTTTTTTTTTTTCAAAAATTAAAATTTACAGTTTCACAAATCTTTTCCAGATTTAAAAAAATGGCAAAATTACTTAGTTCCCAATATTATTCGAAAGCCCACTACTACATTTGAAACAAGTGGTCCTTAGAACACTAAATCTATATAGTCTAGCTTTGGTACCATTCACAATACTCAAGATTTTCAACATATTTAATTATCAATTTAAGATTTTTTTCCAAAATTGTCAAATACTTATTTTTTTTCAAAATTTACAGTTTCACAAATCTTTTCTAGATTTAAAAAAATACAAAATTACTTAGTTCCCTATATTATTCGAAAGCCCACTACTACATTTGAAACAAGTGGTCCTTACAACACTAAATCTATAGCCTAGCTTTGGTACCATTCACAATACTCAAGATTTTCAACATATTTAATTATCAATTAAGATTTTTTTCCAAAATTGTCAAATACTTATTTTTTTTTTTTTTAAATTAAAATTTACAGTTTCACAAATCTTTTCTAGATTTAAAAAAATACAAAATTACTTAGTTCCCAATATTATTCGAAATCCCACTACTACATTTGAAACAGGTGGTCCATACAACACTAAATCTATAGCCTAGATTTGGTGCCATTCACAATACTCAAGATTTTCAACATATTTAATTATTAATTAAGATTTTTCTCCAAAATTGTCAAATACTTTTTTTTTTTTTTTTTTTTTTTTTTTCAAAAAATAAAATTTACAGTTTCCAATATTGTCACAAATCTTTTGCAGAATTAAAAAATGCCAAAATTACTTAGTTCCCAATATTATTCGAAATCCCACTACTACATTTGAAACAAGTGGTCTTTACAACACTAAATCTATATAGTCTAGCTTTGGTACCATTCACAATACTCAAGATTTTCAACATATTAATTATCAATTTAAGATTTTTTGCCAAAATTGTCAAATACTTATTTTGTTCTTTAAATTAAAATTTACAGTTTCACAAATCTTTTCCAGATTTAAAAAAGAGGCAAAATTACTTAGTTGCCAATATTATTCGAAATCCCACTACTACATTTGAAACAAGTGGTCCTTACAACACTAAATCTATACAGTCTAGCTTTGGTACTATTCACAATACTCAAGATTTTCAACATATTTAATTATCAATTAAGATTTTTTTCCAAAATTGTCAAATACTTATTTTTTTTTTCAAAAATTAAAATTTACAGTTTCACAAATCTTTTCTAGATTTAAAAAAAAGCAAAATTACTTAGTTCCCAATATTATTCGAAATCCCATTACTACATTTGAAACAAGTGGTCCTTACAACACTAAATCTGGTACTATTCACAATACTCAAGATTTTCAACATATTTAATTAGGAATTTAAGATGTTTTTCCAAAATTGTCAAATACTTATTTTTTTTTTTTTTAAATTAAAATTTACAGTTTCACAAATCTTTTCTAGATTTAAAAAAAAGGCAAAATTACTTAGTTCCCAATATTATTCGAAAGCCCACTACTTCTTTGAAACAAGTGGTCCTTACAACACTAAATCTGGTACCATTCACAATACTCAAGATTTTTAACATATTTAATTATGAATTTAAGATTTTTTTCCAAAATTGTCAAATACTTATTTTTTTTTGAAATTAAAATTTACAGTTTCACAAATCTTTTCCAGATTTAAAAAAAGGCAAAATTACTTAGTTCCCAATATTATTCGAAATCCCACTACTACATTTGAAACAGGAGGTCCTTACAACCCTAAATCTATATAGTCTAGCTTTGGTACTATTCACAATACTCAAGATTTTCAACATATTTAATTATTAATTAGGATTTTTCTCCAAAATTGTCAAATACTTTTTTTTTTTTTTTTTTTTTCAAAAAATAAAATTTACAGTTTCCAATATTGTCACAAATCTTTTGCAGAATTAAAAAATGGCAAAATTACTTAGTTCCCAATATTATTCGAAATCCCACTACTACATTTGAAACAAGTGGTCTTTACAACACTAAATCTATATAGTCTAGCTTTGGTACCATTCACAATACTCAAGATTTTCAACATATTAATTATCAATTTAAGATTTTTTGCCAAAATTGTCAAATACTTATTTGGTTCTTTAAATTAAAATTTACAGTTTCACAAATCTTTTCCAGATTTAAAAAAGAGGCAAAATTACTTAATTGCCAATATTATTCGAAATCCCACTACTACATTTGAAACAAGTGGTCCTTACAACACTAAATCTATATAGTCTAGCTTTGGTACTATTCACAACACTCAAGATTTTCAACATATTTAATTATCAATTAAGATTTTTTTCCAAAATTGTCAAATACTTATTTTTTTTTTCAAAAATTAAAATTTACAGTTTCACAAATCTTTTCTAGATTTAAAAAAAAGCAAAATTACTTAGTTCCCAATATTATTCGAAATCCCATTACTACATTTGAAACAAGTGGTCCTTACAACACTAAATCTGGTACTATTCACAATACTCAAGATTTTCAACATATTTAATTAGGAATTTTAGATGTTTTTCCAAAATTGTCAAATACTTATTTTTTTTTTTTTTTAAATTAAAATTTACAGTTTCACAAATCTTTTCTAGATTTAAAAAAAGGCAAAATTACTTAGTTCCCAATATTATTCGAAAGCCCACTACTTCTTTGAAACAAGTGGTCCTTACAACACTAAATCTGGTACCATTCACAATACTCAAGATTTTTAACATATTTAATTATGAATTTAAGATTTTTTTCCAAAATTGTCAAATACTTATTTTTTTTTTAAATTAAAATTTACAGTTTCACAAATCTTTTCCAGATTTAAAAAAAAGGCAAAATTACTTAGTTCCCAATATTATTCGAAATCCCACTACTACATTTGAAACAGGTGGTCCTTACAACCCTAAATCTATATAGTCTAGCTTTGGTACTATTCACAATACTCAAGATTTTCAACATATTTAATTATCAACTAAGACTTTTTTCCAAAATTGTCAAATACTTATTTTTTTTTTTTTTCAAAAATTAAAATTTACAGTTTCACAAATCTTTTTCAGATTTAAAAAAATGGCAAAATTACTTAGTTCCCAATATTATTCGAAATCCCACTACTACATTTGAAACAAGTGGTCTTTACAACACTAAATCTATATAGTCTAGCTTTGGTACCATTCACAATACTCAAGATTTTCAACATATTAATTATCAATTTAAGATTTTTTGCCAAAATTGTCAAATACTTATTTTGTTCTTTAAATTAAAATTTACAGTTTCACAAATCTTTTCCAGATTTAAAAAAGAGGCAAAATTACTTAGTTGCCAATATTATTCGAAATCCCACTACTACATTTGAAACAAGTGGTCCTTACAACACTAAATCTATATAGTCTAGCTTTGGTACTATTCACAATACTCAAGATTTTCAACATATTTAATTATCAATTAAGATTTTTTTCCAAAATTGTCAAATAATTATTTTTTTTTTTTCAAAAATTAAAATTTACAGTTTCACAAATCTTTTCTAGATTTAAAAAAAAGCAAAATTACTTAGTTCCCAATATTATTCGAAATCCCATTACTACATTTGAAACAAGTGGTCCTTACAACACTAAATCCGGTACTATTCACAATACTCAAGATTTTCAACATATTTAATTAGGAATTTAAGATGTTTTTCCAAAATTGTCAAATACTTATTTTTTTTTTTTTAAATTAAAATTTACAGTTTCACAAATCTTTTCTAGATTTAAAAAAAGGCAAAATTACTTAGTTCCCAATATTATTCGAAAGCCCACTACTTCTTTGAAACAAGTGGTCCTTACAACACTAAATCTGGTACCATTCACAATACTCAAGATTTTTAACATATTTAATTATGAATTTAAGATTTTTTTCCAAAATTGTCAAATACTTATTTTTTTTTTTCAAAAATTAAAATTTACAGTTTCACAAATCTTTTCCAGATTTAAAAAAGAGGCAAAATTACTTAGTTCCCAATATTATTCGAAAGCCCACTACTACATTTGAAACAAGTGGTCCTTAGAACACTAAATCTATATAGTCTAGCTTTGGTACCATTCACAATACTCAAGATTTTCAACATATTTAATTATCAATTTAAGATTTTTTTCCAAAATTGTCAAATACTTATTTTTTTTTCAAAATTTACAGTTTCACAAATCTTTTCTAGATTTAAAAAAATACAAAATTACTTAGTTCCCTATATTATTCGAAAGCCCACTACTACATTTGAAACAAGTGGTCCTTACAACACTAAATCTATAGCCTAGCTTTGGTACCATTCACAATACTCAAGATTTTCAACATATTTAATTATCAATTAAGATTTTTTTCCAAAATTGTCAAATACTTATTTTTTTTTTTTTTAAATTAAAATTTACAGTTTCACAAATCTTTTCTAGATTTAAAAAAAAGGCAAAATTACTTAGTTCCCGATATTATTCGAAAGCCCACGACTACATTTGAAACAAGTGGTCCTTACAACACTAAATCTATATAGTCTAGCTTTGGTACTATTCACAATACTCACGATTTTCAACATATTTAATTATCTATTAAGATTTTTTTCCAAAATTGTCAAATACTTTTTTTTTTTCAAAAATTAAAATTTACAGTTCACAAATCTTTTCCAGATTTAAAAAAAGTCAAAATTACTTAGTTCCCAATATTATTCGAAATCCCACTACTACATTTGAAACAGGTGGTCCATACAACACTAAATCTATAGCCTAGATTTGGTGCCATTCACAATACTCAAGATTTTCAACATATTTAATTATTAATTAAGATTTTTCTCCAAAATTGTCAAATACTTTTTTTTTTTTTTTTTTTTTTTTTTTTCAAAAAATAAAATTTACAGTTTCCAATATTGTCACAAATCTTTTGCAGAATTAAAAAATGCCAAAATTACTTAGTTCCCAATATTATTCGAAATCCCACTACTACATTTGAAACAAGTGGTCTTTACAACACTAAATCTATATAGTCTAGCTTTGGTACCATTCACAATACTCAAGATTTTCAACATATTAATTATCAATTTAAGATTTTTTGCCAAAATTGTCAAATACTTATTTTGTTCTTTAAATTAAAATTTACAGTTTCACAAATCTTTTCCAGATTTAAAAAAGAGGCAAAATTACTTAGTTGCCAATATTATTCGAAATCCCACTACTACATTTGAAACAAGTGGTCCTTACAACACTAAATCTATACAGTCTAGCTTTGGTACTATTCACAATACTCAAGATTTTCAACATATTTAATTATCAATTAAGATTTTTTTCCAAAATTGTCAAATACTTATTTTTTTTTTCAAAAATTAAAATTTACAGTTTCACAAATCTTTTCTAGATTTAAAAAAAAGCAAAATTACTTAGTTCCCAATATTATTCGAAATCCCATTACTACATTTGAAACAAGTGGTCCTTACAACACTAAATCTGGTACTATTCACAATACTCAAGATTTTCAACATATTTAATTAGGAATTTAAGATGTTTTTCCAAAATTGTCAAATACTTATTTTTTTTTTTTTAAATTAAAATTTACAGTTTCACAAATCTTTTCTAGATTTAAAAAAAAGGCAAAATTACTTAGTTCCCAATATTATTCGAAAGCCCACTACTTCTTTGAAACAAGTGGTCCTTACAACACTAAATCTGGTACCATTCACAATACTCAAGATTTTTAACATATTTAATTATGAATTTAAGATTTTTTTCCAAAATTGTCAAATACTTATTTTTTTTTGAAATTAAAATTTACAGTTTCACAAATCTTTTCCAGATTTAAAAAAAGGCAAAATTACTTAGTTCCCAATATTATTCGAAATCCCACTACTACATTTGAAACAGGAGGTCCTTACAACCCTAAATCTATATAGTCTAGCTTTGGTACTATTCACAATACTCAAGATTTTCAACATATTTAATTATTAATTAGGATTTTTCTCCAAAATTGTCAAATACTTTTTTTTTTTTTTTTTTTTTTCAAAAAATAAAATTTACAGTTTCCAATATTGTCACAAATCTTTTGCAGAATTAAAAAATGGCAAAATTACTTAGTTCCCAATATTATTCGAAATCCCACTACTACATTTGAAACAAGTGGTCTTTACAACACTAAATCTATATAGTCTAGCTTTGGTACCATTCACAATACTCAAGATTTTCAACATATTAATTATCAATTTAAGATTTTTTGCCAAAATTGTCAAATACTTATTTGGTTCTTTAAATTAAAATTTACAGTTTCACAAATCTTTTCCAGATTTAAAAAAGAGGCAAAATTACTTAATTGCCAATATTATTCGAAATCCCACTACTACATTTGAAACAAGTGGTCCTTACAACACTAAATCTGGTACCATTCACAATACTCAAGATTTTTAACATATTTAATTATGAATTTAAGATTTTTTTCCAAAATTGTCAAATACTTATTTTTTTTTGAAATTAAAATTTACAGTTTCACAAATCTTTTCCAGATTTAAAAAAAAGGCAAAATTACTTAGTTCCCAATATTATTCGAAATCCCACTACTACATTTGAAACAGGTGGTCCTTACAACCCTAAATCTATATAGTCTAGCTTTGGTACTATTCACAATACTCAAGATTTTCAACATATTTAATTATCAACTAAGACTTTTTTCCAAAATTGTCAAATACTTATTTTTTTTTTTTCAAAAATTAAAATTTACAGTTTCACAAATCTTTTTCAGATTTAAAAAAATGGCAAAATTACTTAGTTCCCAATATTATTCGAAAGCCCACTACTACATTTGAAACAAGTGGTCCTTAGAACACTAAATCTATATAGTCTAGCTTTGGTACCATTCACAATACTCAAGATTTTCAACATATTTATTTATCAATTTAAGATTTTTTTCCAAAATTGTCAAATACTTATTTTTTTTTTTTTCAAAATTTACAGTTTCACAAATCTTTTCTAGATTTAAAAAAATACAAAATTACTTAGTTCCCTATATTATTCGAAAGCCCACTACTACATTTGAAACAAGTGGTCCTTACAACACTAAATCTATAGCCTAGCTTTGGTACTATTCACAATACTCAAGATTTTCAACATATTTAATTATCAATTAAGACTTTTTTCCAAAATTGTCAAATACTTATTTTTTTTCAAAAATTAAAATTTACAGTTTCACAAATCTTTTCCAGATTTAAAAAAAGTCAAAATTACTTAGTTCCCAATATTATTCGAAATCCCACTACTACATTTGAAACAGGTGGTCCATACAACACTAAATCTATAGCCTAGATTTGGTACCATTCACAATACTCAAGATTTTCAACATATTTAATTATTAATTAAGATTTTTCTCCAAAATTGTCAAATACTTTTTTTTTTTTTTTTTTTTTTCAAAAAATAAAATTTACAGTTTCCAATATTGTCACAAATCTTTTGCAGAATTAAAAAATGGCAAAATTACTTAGTTCCCAATATTATTCGAAATCCCACTACTACATTTGAAACAAGTGGTCTTTACAACACTAAATCTATATAGTCTAGCTTTGGTACCATTCACAATACTCAAGATTTTCAACATATTTAATTAGGAATTTAAGATGTTTTTCCAAAATTGTCAAATACTTATTTTTTTTTTTTTTTTAATTAAAATTTACAGTTTCACAAATCTTTTCTAGATTTAAAAAAAGGCAAAATTACTTAGTTCCCAATATTATTCGAAAGCCCACTACTTCTTTGAAACAAGTGGTCCTTACAACACTAAATCTGGTACCATTCACAATACTCAAGATTTTTAACATATTTAATTATGAATTTAAGATTTTTTTTCCAAAATTGTCAAATACTTATTTTTTTTTGAAATTAAAATTTACAGTTTCACAAATCTTTTCCAGATTTAAAAAAAGGCAAAATTACTTAGTTCCCAATATTATTCGAAATCCCACTACTACATTTGAAACAGGTGGTCCTTACAACCCTAAATCTATATAGTCTAGCTTTGGTACTATTCACAATACTCAAGATTTTCAACATATTTTTTTCCAAAATTGTCAAATACTTATTTTTTTTTTCAAAAATTAAAATTTACAGTTTCACAAATCTTTTCTAGATTTAAAAAAAAGCAAAATTACTTAGTTCCCAATATTATTCGAAATCCCATTACTACATTTGAAACAAGTGGTCCTTACAACACTAAATCTGGTACTATTCACAATACTCAAGATTTTCAACATATTTAATTAGGAATTTAAGATGTTTTTCCAAAATTGTCAAATACTTATTTTTTTTTTTTTAAATTAAAATTTACAGTTTCACAAATTTTTTCTAGATTTAAAAAAAAGGCAAAATTACTTAGTTCCCAATATTATTCGAAAGCCCACTACTTCTTTGAAACAAGTGGTCCTTACAACACTAAATCTGGTACCATTCACAATACTCAAGATTTTTAACATATTTAATTATGAATTTAAGATTTTTTTCCAAAATTGTCAAATACTTATTTTTTTTGAAATTAAAATTTACAGTTTCACAAATCTTTTCCAGATTTAAAAAAAGGCAAAATTACTTAGTTCCCAAATTTTTTCGAAATCCCACTACTACATTTGAAACAGGTGGTCCTTACAACCCTAAATCTATATAGTCTAGCTTTGGTACTATTCATAATACTCAAGATTTTCAACATATTTAATTATTAATTAAGATTTTTCTCCAAAATTGTCAAATACTTTTTTTTTTTTTTTTTCAAAAAATAAAATTTACAGTTTCCAATATTGTCACAAATCTTTTGCAGAATTAAAAAATGGCAAAATTACTTAGTTCCCAATATTATTCGAAATCCCACTACTACATTTGAAACAAGTGGTCTTTACAACACTAAATCTATATAGTCTAGCTTTGGTACCATTCACAATACTCAAGATTTTCAACATATTAATTATCAATTTAAGATTTTTTGCCAAAATTGTCAAGTACTTATTTTGTTCTTTAAATTAAGATTTACAGTTTCACAAATCTTTTCCAGATTTAAAAAAGAGGCAAAATTACTTAGTTGCCAATATTATTCGAAATCCCACTACTACATTTGAAACAAGTGGTCCTTACAACACTAAATCTATATAGTCTAGCTTTGGTACTATTCACAATACTCAAGATTTTCAACATATTTAATTATCAATTAAGATTTTTTTCCAAAATTGTCAAATACTTATTTTTTTTTCAAAAATTAAAATTTACAGTTTCACAAATCTTTTCTAGATTTAAAAAAAAGCAAAATTACTTAGTTCCCAATATTATTCGAAATCCCATTACTACATTTGAAACAAGTGGTCCTTACAACACTAAATCTGGTACTATTCACAACACTCAAGATTTTCAACATATTTAATTAGGAATTTAAGATGTTTTTCCAAAATTGTCAAATACTTATTTTTTTTTTTTTTAATTAAAATTTACAGTTTCACAAATCTTTTCTAGATTTAAAAAAAGGCAAAATTACTTAGTTCCCAATATTATTCGAAAGCCCACTACTTCTTTGAAACAAGTGGTCCTTACAACACTAAATCTGGTACCATTCACAATACTCAAGATTTTTAACATATTTAATTATGAATTTAAGATTTTTTTCCAAAATTGTCAAATACTTATTTTTTTTTGAAATTAAAATTTACAGTTTCACAAATCTTTTCCAGATTTAAAAAAAGGCAAAATTACTTAGTTCCCAATATTATTCGAAATCCCACTACTACATTTGAAACAGGTGGTCCTTACAACCCTAAATCTATATAGTCTAGCTTTGGTACTATTCACAATACTCAAGATTTTCAACATATTTAATTATCAATTAAGACTTTTTTCCAAAATTGTCAAATACTTATTTTTTTTTTTTTCAAAAATTAAAATTTACAGTTTCACAAATCTTTTCCAGATTTAAAAAAATGGCAAAATTACTTAGTTCCCAATATTATTCGAAAGCCCACTCCTACATTTGAAACAAGTGGTCCTTAGAACACTAAATCTATATAGTCTAGCTTTGGTACCATTCACAATACTCAAGATTTTCAACATATTTATTTATCAATTTAAGATTTTTTTTTTTTCAAAATTTACAGTTTCACAAATCTTTTCTAGATTTAAAAAAATACAAAATTACTTAGTTCCCTATATTATTCGAAAGCCCACTACTACATTTGAAACAAGTGGTCCTTACAACACTAAATATATAGCCTAGCTTTGGTACCATTCACAATACTCAAGATTTTCAACATATTTAATTATCAATTAAGATTTTTTTCCAAAATTGTCAAATACTTATTTTTTTTCAAAAATTAAAATTTACAGTTTCACAAATCTTTTCCAGATTTAAAAAAAGGCAAAATTACTCAGTTCCCGATATTATTCGAAAGCCCACTACTACATTTGAAACAAGTGGTCCTTACAATACTAAATCTATATAGTCTAGCTTTGGTACTATTCACAATACTCAAGATTTTCAACATATTTAATTATCTATTAAGATTTTTTTCCAAAATTGTCAAATACTTATTTTTTTTCAAAAATTAAAATTTACAGTTCACAAATCTTTTCCAGATTTAAAAAAAGTCAAAATTACTTAGTTCCCAATATTATTCGAAATCCCACTACTACATTTGAAACAGGTGGTCCATACAACACTAAATCTATAGCCTAGATTTGGTACCATTCACAATACTCAAGATTTTCAACATATTTAATTATTAATTAAGATTTTTCTCCAAAATTGTCAAATAGTTTTTTTTTTTTTTTTTTTTTTTTTTTTTTTTTTTCAAAAAATAAAATTTACAGTTTCCAATATTGTCACAAATCTTTTGCAGAATTAAAAAATGGCAAAATTACTTAGTTCCCAATATTATTCGAAATCCCATTACTACATTTGAAACAAGTGGTCTTTACAACACTAAATCTATATAGTCTAGCTTTGGTACCATTCACAATACTCAAGATTTTCAACATATTAATTATCAATTTAAGATTTTTTGCCAAAATTGTCAAATACTTATTTTGTTCTTTAAATTAAAATTTACAGTTTCACAAATCTTTTCCAGATTTAAAAAAGAGGCAAAATTACTTAGTTGCCAATATTATTCGAAATCCCACTACTACATTTGAAACAAGTGGTCCTTACAACACTAAATCTATATAGTCTAGCTTTGGTACTATTCACAATACTCAAGATTTTCAACATATTTAATTATCAATTAAGATTTTTTTCCAAAATTGTCAAATAATTATTTTTTTTTTTTTTTCAAAAATTAAAATTTACAGTTTCACAAATCTTTTCTAGATTTAAAAAAAAGCAAAATTACTTAGTTCCCAATATTATTCGAAATCCCATTACTACATTTGAAACAAGTGGTCCTTACAACACTAAATCTGGTACTATTCACAATACTCAAGATTTTCAACATATTTAATTAGGAATTTAAGATGTTTTTCCAAAATTGTCAAATACTTATTTTTTTTTTTTTTAAATTAAAATTTACAGTTTCACAAATCTTTTCTAGATTTAAAAAAAGGCAAAATTACTTAGTTCCCAATATTATTCGAAAGCCCACTACTTCTTTGAAACAAGTGGTCCTTACAACACTAAATCTGGTACCATTCACAATACTCAAGATTTTTAACATATTTAATTATGAATTTAAGATTTTTTTCCAAAATTGTCAAATACTTATTTTTTTTTTTCAAAAATTAAAATTTACAGTTTCACAAATCTTTTCCAGATTTAAAAAAATGGCAAAATTACTTAGTTCCCAATATTATTCGAAAGCCCACTACTACATTTGAAACAAGTGGTCCTTAGAACACTAAATCTATATAGTCTAGCTTTGGTACCATTCACAATACTCAAGATTTTCAACATATTTAATTATCAATTTAAGATTTTTTTCCAAAATTATCAAATACTTATTTTTTTTTTTCAAAATTTACAGTTTCACAAATCTTTTCTAGATTTAAAAAAATACAAAATTACTTAGTTCCCTATATTATTCGAAAGCCCACTACTACATTTGAAACAAGTGGTCCTTACAACACTAAATCTACAGCCTAGCTTTGGTACCATTCACAATACTCAAGATTTTCAACATATTTAATTATCAATTAAGATTTTTTTCCAAAATTGTCAAATACTTATTTTTTTTTCAAAAATTAAAATTTACAGTTTCACAAATCTTTTCCAGATTTAAAAAAAAAGGCAAAATTACTCAGTTCCCGATATTATTCGAAAGCCCACTACTACATTTGAAACAAGTGGTCCTTACAACACTAAATCTATATAGTCTAGCTTTGGTACTATTCACAATACTCAAGATTTTCAACATATTTAATTATCTATTAAGATTTTTTTCCAAAATTGTCAAATACTTATTTTTTTTCAAAAATTAAAATTTACAGTTCACAAATCTTTTCCAGATTTAAAAAAAGTCAAAATTACTTAGTTCCCAATATTATTCGAAATCCCACTACTACATTTGAAACAGGTGGTCCATACAACACTAAATCTATAGCCTAGATTTGGTGCCATTCACAATACTCAAGATTTTCAACATATTTAATTATTAATTAAGATTTTTCTCCAAAATTGTCAAATACTTTTTTTTTTTTTTTTTTTTCAAAAAATAAAATTTACAGTTTCCAATATTGTCACAAATCTTTTGCAGATTTAAAAAATGGCAAAATTACTTAGTTCCCAATATTATTCGAAATCCCACTACTACATTTGAAACAAGTGGTCTTTACAACACTAAATCTATATAGTCTAGCTTTGGTACCATTCACAATACTCAAGATTTTCAACATATTAATTATCAATTTAAGATTTTTTGCCAAAATTGTCAAATACTTATTTTGTTCTTTAAATTAAAATTTACAGTTTCACAAATCTTTTCTAGATTTAGAAAAAGGCAAAATTACTTAGTTCCCAATATTATTCGAAAGCCCACTACTTCTTTGAAACAAGTGGTCCTTACAACACTAAATCTATATAGTCTAGCTTTGGTACCATTCACAATACTCAAGATTTTCAACATATTTAATTATCAATTAAGATTTTTTTCCAAAATTGTCAAATACTTATTTTTTTTTTGTAAAAATTAAAATTTACAGTTTCACAAATCTTTTCTAGATTTAAAAAAAGGCAAAATTACTTGGTTCCCAATATTATTCGAAATCCCACTACTACATTTGAAACAAGTGGTCCTTACAACACTAAATCTGGTACTATTCACAATACACAAGATTTTCAACATATTTAATTAGGAATTTAAGATGTTTTTCCAAAATTGTCAAATACTTATTTTTTTTTTTTTTAAATTAAAATTTACAGTTTCACAAATCTTTTCTAGATTTAAAAAAAGGCAAGATTACTTAGTTCCCAATATTATTCGAAAGCCCACTACTTCTTTGAAACAAGTGGTCCTTACAACACTAAATCTGGTACCATTCACAATACTCAAGATTTTTAACATATTTAATTATGAATTTAAGATTTTTTTCCAAAATTGTCAAATACTTATTTTTTTTTGAAATTAAAATTTACAGTTTCACAAATCTTTTCCAGATTTAAAAAAAGGCAAAATTACTTAGTTCCCAATATTATTCGAAATCCCACTACTACATTTGAAACAGGTGGTCCTTACAACCCTAAATCTATATAGTCTAGCTTTGGTACTATTCACAATACTCAAGATTTTCAACATATTTAATTATCAATTAAGACTTTTTTCCAAAATTGTCAAATACTTATTTTTTTTTTTCAAAAATTAAAATTTACAGTTTCACAAATCTTTTCCAGATTTAAAAAAATGGCAAAATTACTTAGTTCCCAATATTATTCGAAAGCCCACTACTACATTTGAAACAAGTGGTCCTTAGAACACTAAATCTATATAGTCTAGCTTTGGTACCATTCACAATACTCAAGATTTTCAACATATTTAATTATCAATTTAAGATTTTTTTCCAAAATTGTCAAATACTTATTTTTTTTTTTCAAAATTTACAGTTTCACAAATCTTTTCTAGATTTAAAAAAATACAAAATTACTTAGTTCCCAATATTATTCGAAAGCCCACTACTACATTTGAAACAAGTGGTCCTTACAACACTAAATCTATAGCCTAGCTTTGGTACCATTCACAATACTCAAGATTTTCAACATATTTAATTATCAATTAAGATTTTTTTCCAAAATTGTCAAATACTTATTTTTTTTCAAAAATTAAAATTTACAGTTTCACAAATCTTTTCCAGATTTAAAAAAAGGCAAAATTACTCAGTTCCCGATATTATTCGAAAGCCCACTACTACATTTGAAACAAGTGGTCCTTACAACACTAAATCTATATAGTCTAGCTTTGGTACTATTCACAATACTCAAGATTTTCAACATATTTAATTATCTATTAAGATTTTTTTCCAAAATTGTCAAATACTTATTTTTTTCAAAAATTAAAATTTACAGTTCACAAATCTTTTCCAGATTTAAAAAAAGTCAAAATTACTTAGTTCCCAATATTATTCGAAATCCCACTACTACATTTGAAACAGGTGGTCCATACAACACTAAATCTATTGCCTAGATTTGGTACCATTCACAATACTCAAGATTTTCAACATATTTAATTATTAATTAAGATTTTTCTCCAAAATTGTCAAATACTTATTTTGTTCTTTAAATTAAAATTTACAGTTTCACAAATCTTTTCCAGATTTAAAAAAGAGGCAAAATTACTTAGTTGCCAATATTATTCGAAATCCCACTACTACATTTGAAACAAGTGGTCCTTACAACACTAAATCTATATAGTCTAGCTTTGTTACTATTCACAATACTCAAGATTTTCAACATATTTAATTATCAATTAAGATTTTTTTCCAAAATTGTCAAATACTTATTTTTTTTCAAAAATTAAAATTTACAGTTTTACAAATCTTTTCTAGATTTAAAAAAAAGCAAAATTACTTAGTTCCCAATATTATTCGAAATCCCACTACTACATTTGAAACAAGTGGTCTTTACAAAACTAAATCTATATAGTCTAGCTTTGGTACCATTCACAATACTCAAGATTTTCAACATATTAATTATCAATTTAAGATTTTTTGCCAAAATTGTCAAATACTTATTTTGTTCTTTAAATTAAAATTTACAGTTTCACAAATCTTTTCCAGATTTAAAAAAGAGGCAAAATTACTTAGTTGCCAATATTATTCGAAATCCCACTACTACATTTGAAACAAGTGGTCCTTACAACACTAAATCTATATAGTCTAGCTTTGGTACTATTCACAATACTCAAGATTTTCAACATATTTAATTATCAATTAAGATTTTTTTCCAAAATTGTCAAATAATTATTTTTTTTTTTTTTTTCAAAAATTAAAATTTACAGTTTCACAAATCTTTTCTAGATTTAAAAAAAAGCAAAATTACTTAGTTCCCAATATTATTCGAAATCCCATTACTACATTTGAAACAAGTGGTCCTTACAACACTAAATCTGGTACTATTCACAATACTCAAGATTTTCAACATATTTAATTAGGAATTTAAGATGTTTTTCCAAAATTGTCAAATACTTATTTTTTTTTTTTTTTAAATTAAAATTTACAGTTTCACAAATCTTTTCTAGATTTAAAAAAAGGCAAAATTACTTAGTTCCCAATATTATTCGAAAGCCCACTACTTCTTTGAAACAAGTGGTCCTTACAACACTAAATCTGGTACCATTCACAATACTCAAGATTTTTAACATATTTAATTATGAATTTAAGATTTTTTTCCAAAATTGTCAAATACTTATTTTTTTTTGAAATTAAAATTTACAGTTTCACAAATCTTTTCCAGATTTAAAAAAAGGCAAAATTACTTAGTTCCCAATATTATTCGAAATCCCACTACTACATTTGAAACAGGTGGTCCTTACAACCCTAAATCTATATAGTCTAGCTTTGGTACTATTCACAATACTCAAGATTTTCAACATATTTAATTATCAATTAAGACTTTTTTCCAAAATTGTCAAATACTTATTTTTTTTTTTCAAAAATTAAAATTTACAGTTTCACAAATCTTTTCCAGATTTAAAAAAATGGCAAAATTACTTAGTTCCCAATATTATTCGAAAGCCCACTACTACATTTGAAACAAGTGGTCCTTAGAACACTAAATCTATATAGTCTAGCTTTGGTACCATTCACAATACTCAAGATTTTCAACATATTTAATTATCAATTTAAGATTTTTTTCCAAAATTGTCAAATACTTATTTTTTTTTTTTCAAAATTTACAGTTTCACAAATCTTTTCTAGATTTAAAAAAATACAAAATTACTTAGTTCCCTATATTATTCGAAAGCCCACTACTACATTTGAAACAAGTGGTCCTTACAACACTAAATCTATAGCCTAGCTTTGGTACCATTCACAATACTCAAGATTTTCAACATATTTAATTATCAATTAAGATTTTTTTCCAAAATTGTCAAATACTTATTTTTTTTCAAAAATTAAAATTTACAGTTCACAAATCTTTTCCAGATTTAAAAAAAGTCAAAATTACTTAGTTCCCAATATTAGTCGAAATCCCACTACTACATTTGAAACAAGTGGTCTTTACAACACTAAATCTATATAGTCTAGCTTTGGTACCATTCACAATACTCAAGATTTTCAACATATTAATTATCAATTTAAGATTTTTTGCCAAAATTGTCAAATACTTATTTTTTTCAAAAATTAAAATTTACAGTTTCACAAATCTTTTCCAGATTTAAAAAAGAGGCAAAATTACTTAGTTGCCAATATTATTCGAAATCCCACTACTACATTTGAAACAAGTGGTCCTTACAACACTAAATCTATATTGTCTAGCTTTGGTACTATTCACAATACTCAAGATTTTCAACATATTTAATTATCAATTAAGATTTTTTTCCAAAATTGTCAAATACTTATTTTTTTTTTCAAAAATTAAAATTTACAGTTTCACAAATCTTTTCTAGATTTAAAAAAAGGCAAAATTACTTAGTTCCCAATATTATTCGAAAGCCCACTACTTCTTTGAAACAAGTGGTCCTTAGAACACTAAATCTATATAGTCTAGCTTTGGTACCATTCACAATACTCAAGATTTTCAACATATTTAATTATCAATTTAAGATTTTTTTCCAAAATTGTCAAATACTTATTTTTTTTTTTCAAAATTTACAGTTTCACAAATCTTTTCTAGATTTAAAAAAATACAAAATTACTTAGTTCCCTATATTATTCGAAAGCCCACTACTACATTTGAAACAAGTGGTCCTTACAACACTAAATCTATAGCCTAGCTTTGGTACCATTCACAATACTCAAGATTTTCAACATATTTAATTATCAATTTAAGATTTTTTTCCAAAATTGTCAAATACTTATTTTTTTTTTTCAAAATTTACAGTTTCACAAATCTTTTCTAGATTTAAAAAAAGGCAAAATTACTTAGTTCCCAATATTATTCGAAATCCCACTACTACATTTGAAACAGGTGGTCCTTACAACCCTAAATCTATATAGTCTAGCTTTGGTACTATTCACAATACTCAAGATTTTCAACATATTTAATTATCAATTTAAGATTTTTTTCCAAAATTGTCAAATACTTATTTTTTTTTCAAAAATTAAAATTTACAGTTTCACAAATCTTTTCTAGATTTAAAAAAAGGCAAAATTACTTAGTTCCCAATATTATTCGAAAGCCCACTACTTCTTTGAAACAAGTGGTCCTTAGAACACTAAATCTATATAGTCTAGCTTTGGTACTATTCACAATACTCAAGATTTTCAACATATTTAATTATCTATTAAGATTTTTTTCCAAAATTGTCAAATACTTATTTTTTTTCAAAAATTAAAATTTACAGTTCACAAATCTTTTCCAGATTTAAAAAAAGTCAAAATTACTTAGTTCCCAATATTATTCGAAATCCCACTACTACATTTGAAACAGGTGGTCCATACAACACTAAATCTATAGCCTAGATTTGGTACCATTCACAATACTCAAGATTTTCAACATATTTAATTATTAATTAAGATTTTTCTCCAAAATTGTCAAATACTTTTTTTTTTTTTTTCAAAAAATAAAATTTACAGTTTCCAATATTGTCACAAATCTTTTGCAGATTTAAAAAAAGTCAAAATTACTTAGTTCCCAATATTATTCGAAATCCCACTACTACATTTGAAACAGGTGGTCCATACAACACTAAATCTATTGCCTAGATTTGGTACCATTCACAATACTCAAGATTTTCAACATATTTAATTATTAATTAAGATTTTTCTCCAAAATTGTCAAATACTTATTTTGTTCTTTAAATTAAAATTTACAGTTTCACAAATCTTTTCCAGATTTAAAAAAGAGGCAAAATTACTTAGTTGCCAATATTATTCGAAATCCCACTACTACATTTGAAACAAGTGGTCCTTACAACACTAAATCTATATAGTCTAGCTTTGGTACTATTCACAATACTCAAGATTTTCAACATATTTAATTATCAATTAAGATTTTTTTCCAAAATTGTCAAATACTTATTTTTGTTTCAAAAATTAAAATTTACAGTTTCACAAATCTTTTCTAGATTTAAAAAAAAGCAAAATTACTTAGTTCCCAATATTATTTGAAATCCCATTACTACATTTGAAACAAGTGGTCCTTACAACACTAAATCTGGTACTATTCACAATACTCAAGATTTTCAACATATTTAATTAGGAATTTACGATGTTTTTCCAAAATTGTCAAATACTTATTTTTTTTTTTTTTAATTAAAATTTACAGTTTCACAAATCTTTTCTAGATTTAAAAAAAGGCAAAATTACTTAGTTCCCAATATTATTCGAAAGCCCACTACTTCTTTGAAACAAGTGGTCCTTACAACACTAAATCTGGTACCATTCACAATACTCAAGATTTTTAACATATTTAATTATGAATTTAAGATTTTTTTCCAAAATTGTCAAATACTTATTTTTTTTTTGAAATTAAAATTTACAGTTTCACAAATCTTTTCCAGATTTAAAAAAAGGCAAAATTACTTAGTTCCCAATATTATTCGAAATCCCACTACTACATTTGAAACAGGTGGTCCTTACAACCCTAAATCTATATAGTCTAGCTTTGGTACTATTCACAATACTCAAGATTTTCAACATATTTAATTATCAATTAAGACTTTTTTCCAAAATTGTCAAATACTTATTTTTTTTTTTTCAAAAATTAAAATTTACAGTTTCACAAATCTTTTCCAGATTTAAAAAAATGGCAAAATTACTTAGTTCCCAATATTATTCGAAAGCCCACTACTACATTTGAAACAAGTGGTCCTTAGAACACTAAATCTATATAGTCTAGCTTTGGTACCATTCACAATACTCAAGATTTTCAACATATTTAATTATCAATTTAAGATTTTTTTCCAAAATTGTCAAATACTTATTTTTTTTTTTCAAAATTTACAGTTTCACAAATCTTTTCTAGATTTAAAAAAATACAAAATTACTTAGTTCCCTATATTATTCGAAAGCCCACTACTACATTTGAAACAAGTGGTCCTTACAACACTAAATCTATAGCCTAGCTTTGGTACCATTCACAATACTCAAGATTTTCAACATATTTAATTATCAATTAAGATTTTTTTCCAAAATTGTCAAATACTTATTTTTTTCAAAAATTAAAATTTACAGTTCACAAATCTTTTCCAGATTTAAAAAAAGTCAAAATTACTTAGTTCCCAATATTAGTCGAAATCCCACTACTACATTTGAAACAAGTGGTCTTTACAACACTAAATCTATATAGTCTAGCTTTGGTACCATTCACAATACTCAAGATTTTCAACATATTAATTATCAATTTAAGATTTTTTGCCAAAATTGTCAAATACTTATTTTTTTCAAAAATTAAAATTTACAGTTTCACAAATCTTTTCCAGATTTAAAAAAGAGGCAAAATTACTTAGTTGCCAATATTATTCGAAATCCCACTACTACATTTGAAACAAGTGGTCCTTACAACACTAAATCTATATTGTCTAGCTTTGGTACTATTCACAATACTCAAGATTTTCAACATATTTAATTATCAATTAAGATTTTTTTCCAAAATTGTCAAATACTTATTTTTTTTTTCAAAAATTAAAATTTACAGTTTCACAAATCTTTTCTAGATTTAAAAAAGGCAAAATTACTTAGTTCCCAATATTATTCGAAAGCCCACTACTTCTTTGAAATAAGTGGTCCTTAGAACACTAAATCTATATAGTCTAGCTTTGGTACCATTCACAATACTCAAGATTTTCAACATATTTAATTATCAATTTAAGATTTTTTTCCAAAATTGTCAAATACTTATTTTTTTTTTTTCAAAATTTACAGTTCACAAATCTTTTCTAGATTTAAAAAAATACAAAATTACTTAGTTCCCTATATTATTCGAAAGCCCACTACTACATTTGAAACAAGTGGTCCTTACAACACTAAATCTATAGCCTAGCTTTGGTACCATTCACAATACTCAAGATTTTCAACATATTTAATTATCAATTTAAGATTTTTTTCCAAAATTGTCAAATACTTATTTTTTTTTTTTCAAAATTTACAGTTTCACAAATCTTTTCTAGATTTAAAAAAAGGCAAAATTACTTAGTTCCCAATATTATTCGAAATCCCACTACTACATTTGAAACAGGTGGTCCTTACAACCCTAAATCTATATAGCCTAGCTTTGGTACTATTCACAATACTCAAGATTTTCAACATATTTAATTATCAATTTAAGATTTTTTTCCAAAATTGTCAAATACTTATTTTTTTTTTTTTCAAAATTTACAGTTTCACAAATCTTTTCTAGATTTAAAAAAATACAAAATTACTTAGTTCCCTATATTATTCGAAAGCCCACTACTACATTTGAAACAAGTGGTCCTTACAACACTAAATCTATAGCCTAGCTTTGGTACCATTCACAATACTCAAGATTTTCAACATATTTAATTATCAATTAAGATTTTTTTCCAAAATTGTCAAATACTTATTTTTTTTCAAAAATTAAAATTTACAGTTTCACAAATCTTTTCCAGATTTAAAAAAAGGCAATATTACTCAGTTCCCGATATTATTCGAAAGCCCACTACTACATTTGAAACAAGTGGTCCTTACAACACTAAATCTATATAGTCTAGCTTTGGTAATATTCACAATACTCAAGATTTTCAACATATTTAATTATCTATTAAGATTTTTTTCCAAAATTGTCAAATACTTATTTTTTTTCAAAAATTAAAATTTACAGTTCACAAATCTTTTCCAGATTTAAAAAAAGTCAAAATTACTTAGTTCCCAATATTATTCGAAATCCCACTACTACATTTGAAACAGGTGGTCCATACAACACTAAATCTATAGCCTAGATTTGGTACCATTCATAATACTCAAGATTTTCAACATATTTAATTATTAATTAAGATTTTTCTCCAAAATTGTCAAATACTTTTTTTTTTTTTTTTTTTTTTTTTTTTTTCAAAAAATAAAATTTACAGTTTCCAATATTGTCACAAATCTTTTGCAGAATTAAAAAATGGCAAAATTACTTAGTTCCCAATATTATTCGAAATCCCACTACTACATTTGAAACAAGTGGTCTTTACAACACTAAATCTATATAGGCTAGCTTTGGTACCATTCACAATACTCAAGATTTTCAACATATTAATTATCAATTTAAGATTTTTTGCCAAAATTGTCAAATACTTATTTTGTTCTTTAAATTAAAATTTACAGTTTCACAAATCTTTTCCAGATTTAAAAAAGAGGCAAAATTACTAGTTGCCAATATTATTCGAAATCCCACTACTACATTTGAAACAAGTGGTCCTTACAACACTAAATCTATATAGTCTAGCTTTGGTACTATTCACAATACTCAAGATTTTCAACATATTTAATTATCAATTAAGATTTTTTTCCAAAATTGTCAAATACTTATTTTTTTTTGAAATTAAAATTTACAGTTTCACAAATCTTTTCCAGATTTAAAAAAAGGCAAAATTACTTAGTTCCCAATATTATTCCAAATCCCACTACTACATTTGAAACAGGTGGTCCTTACAACCCTAAATCTATATAGTCTAGCTTTGGTACTATTCACAATACTCAAGATTTTCAACATATTTAATTATCAATTAAGACTTTTTTCCAAAATTGTCAAATACTTATTTTTTTTTTTTTTTCAAAAATTAAAATTTACAGTTTCACAAATCTTTTCCAGATTTAAAAAAATGGCAAAATTACTTAGTTCCCAATATTATTCGAAAGCCCACTACTACATTTGAAACAAGTGGTCCTTAGAAAACTAAATCTATATAGTCTAGCTTTGGTACCATTCACAATACTCAAGATTTTCAACATATTTAATTATCAATTTAAGATTTTTTTCCAAAATTGTCAAATACTTATTTTTTTTTTTTCAAAATTTACAGTTTCACAAATCTTTTCTAGATTTAAAAAAATACAAAATTACTTAGTTCCCTATATTATTCGAAAGCCCACTACTACATTTGAAACAAGTGGTCCTTACAACACTAAATCTATAGCCTAGCTTTGGTACCATTCGCAATACTCAAGATTTTCAACATATTTAATTATCAATTAAGATTTTTTTCCAAAATTGTCAAATACTTATTTTTTTTCAAAAATTAAAATTTACAGTTTCACAAATCTTTTCCAGATTTAAAAAAAGGCAAAATTACTTAGTTCCCGATATTATTCGAAAGCCCACTACTACATTTGAAACAAGTGGTCCTTACAACACTAAATCTATATAGTCTAGCTTTGGTACTATTCACAATACTCAAGATTTTCAACATATTTAATTATCTATTAAGATTTTTTTCCAAAATTGTCAAATACTTATTTTTTTTCAAAAATTAAAATTTACAGTTCACAAATCTTTTCCAGATTTAAAAAAAGTCAAAATTACTTAGTTCCCAATATTATTCGAAATCCCACTACTACATTTGAAACAGGTGGTCCATACAACACTAAATCTATAGCCTAGATTTGGTACCATTCACAATACTCAAGATTTTCAACATATTTAATTATTAATTAAGATTTTTCTCCAAAATTGTCAAATACTTTTTTTTTTTTTTTTTTCAAAAAATAAAATTTACAGTTTCCAATATTGTCACAAATCTTTTGCAGAATTAAAAAATGGCAAAATTACTTAGTTCCCAATATTATTCGAAATCCCACTACTACATTTGAAACAAGTGGTCTTTACAACACTAAATCTATATAGTCTAGCTTTGGTACCATTCACAATACTCAAGATTTTCAACATATTAATTATCAATTTAAGATTTTTTGCCAAAATTGTCAAATACTTATTTTGTTCTTTAAATTAAAATTTACAGTTTCACAAATCTTTTCCAGATTTAAAAAAGAGGCAAAATTACTTAGTTGCCAATATTATTCGAAATCCCACTACTACATTTGAAACAAGTGGTCCTTACAACATTAAATCTATATAGTCTAGCTTTGGTACTATTCACAATACTCAAGATTTTCAACATATTTAATTATCAATTAAGATTTTTTTCCAAAATTGTCAAATACTTATTTTTTTTTCAAAAATTAAAATTTACAGTTTCACAAATCTTTTCTAGATTTAAAAAAAAAAGCAAAATTACTTAGTTCCCAATATTATTCGAAATCCCATTACTACATTTGAAACAAGTGGTCCTTACAACACTAAATCTGGTACTATTCACAATACTCAAGATTTTCAACATATTTAATTAGGAATTTAAGATGTTTTTCCAAAATTGTCAAATACTTATTTTTTTTTTTTTAAATTAAAATTTACAGTTTCACAAATCTTTTCTAGATTTAAAAAAAGGCAAAATTACTTAGTTCCCAATATTATTCGAAAGCCCACTACTTCTTTGAAACAAGTGGTCCTTACAACACTAAATCTGGTACCATTCACAATACTCAAGATTTTTAACATATTTAATTATGAATTTAAGATTTTTTTCCAAAATTGTCAAATACTTATTTTTTTTTGAAATTACAATTTACAGTTTCACAAATCTTTTCCAGATTTAAAAAAATGGCAAAATTACTTAGTTCCCAATATTATTCGAAAGCCCACTACTACATTTGAAACAAGTGGTCCTTAGAACACTAAATCTATATAGTCTAGCTTTGGTACCATTCACAATACTCAAGATTTTCAACATATTTAATTATCAATTTAAGATTTTTTTCCAAAATTGTCAAATACTTATTTTTTTTTTTCAAAATTTACAGTTTCACAAATCTTTTCTAGATTTAAAAAAATACAAAATTACTTAGTTCCCTATATTATTCGAAAGCCCACTACTACATTTTAAACAAGTGGTCCTTACAACACTAAATCTATAGCCTAGCTTTGGTACCATTCACAATACTCAAGATTTTCAACATATTTAATTATCAATTAAGATTTTTTTCCAAAATTGTCAAATACTTATTTTTTTCAAAAATTAAAATTTACAGTTTCACAAATCTTTTCCAGATTTAAAAAAAGGCAAAATTACTCAGTTCCCGATATTATTCGAAAGCCCACTACTACATTTGAAACAAGTGGTCCTTTTTTTTTTTTTTTTTTTTTTTTTATAATACATTATATTTATTTATTGAATCTTCAGATATTGAAATGACAATAAGTTTTCGAATCTTAATACTAAAAGAAAATAATAAGTCTAGTTAGTGCTAGACAAAATATTATGATACTACACAAAAATTTACATCCACTGATCCAGTCATCTGTTTTGCGTTTGAGTTAAAGCAAGGGTATCCCTCCTTCTCAACCGAACATGGCCACTAAAGTTAAGGATGTCTCGTGGGTTTGGATGGTGTTCAAGTTTGCTGACATATTTTGAGGCGTATTTTGTAAATTCGTCTTTCACCAAAGGAATGCCTAGATCTTTGTGAATTCGAGAATTTTTAACGTACCATGGAGCTGCAGTAATTATACGTAGAATTTTATTTTGACCTCTTTGAATTTTTTCAATGTTGGATGCTAAGGCAGTACACCATAATTGAATTCCATAACACCATATTGGCTTTAGAATTGCATTGTACAACAAAAGTTTACAATCCAACTTTAATGTAGAATTTCTGCCGATTAGCCAATTAAGTTGCACTGCTTTTAATCTCATCTGTGTAAGTTTTGCGTCAATATGAGACTTCCAGGTTAAACGACGATCGAGGTGGATTCCGAGGTATTTGACTTCATTGTGTTGCGGAATAACTTGGTTATTTATTCTGATGGACGAGCAGGTATCTTTTCGCAATGTGAAAGTTATATGAATACATTTCTGTTCGTTAACCCTGATTTTCCAAAGCTCAAGCCAATTCTCTAGTTTATAAATATAATTCTGCAAATTCTGTGATGCTATTTGATGGTCCTTATGAACGCAAATAAAGGCTGTATCGTCAGCAAAAGTTGAAGTATGTATATTGGGGTCTGACGGCATATCGGATGCATAAATCAAATATAATGTAGGACCCAGTATGCTACCCTGGGGTACTCCTGCTTCAATTGGCTGAGCGGGGCTTAAAAAATCGCCTTCTTTGATTGTAAATTTGCGACCGTATAAATAACTTTTCATAAGTTTGTGGGTGTTAGCAGGCAGAGCTAATTTTATTTTGTGCATTAAACCTTCATGCCAGACTTTGTCGAACGCTTGGGAAACATCAATGAAAAGCGCGGAACAGTATTTTTTCTTTTCAAACGACCGTCTTATCACATTTACTAATCTGTGTGTTTGTTCGATGGTACTGTGTTTAGCTCTGAACCCGAATTGATGATTTGGAATACATTGAGTGTCGTTCAGAATTGGAATCAACTTAGCCATTAACAATTTTTCAAACAGTTTTGAAATTGTCGGCAGAAGGCTAATTGGCCTATATGACTCTACTTTGGTGAGGTCCTTCCCTGGCTTAGGAATCATGGTAATCATAGATACCTTCCAATCTGCAGGATAGTATTCTAGGCGTAAAATAGCATTGAAGATAAAGAGAATAATTCTTCTAGCTACACGCGGTAACTCCACAAGCATTTTGTTGCTGATTTTATCCATACCTGGAGCTTTTTTAAGGTTCAGAGTACCAATAGCGCTTTGAATATCATTAACGCTAAGTCTTAGAGGTACAGGAGGTCTAATAACAGGTGGTGGCAAATCAGTTGCATTATTTGAGTTGTTTATAGTAAACACATTTTTCAAATGGTTAACAAATAAAGTCCCCTTCTCGGAATCGTTTCTAGCCCAGTCACCAGTCGGATTTCGCAAAGGAGGCTTTCCTCTAACTGGTCTTTTTAAACCTCGTGCCGCCTTCCATAACGAATAGTCAGATTGTGGGGAACTGTCAATTCCCTCCAAGTATGATTTAAGTGAAGCCATTCTTTGGGTTTCTAAGAAATTTCTTAGTATATCTCTGCATTCCCGTAGCCTAGCTTTCAGTTGAGGAGACCTGTGAATTTGCCACTCTCTTCTAACTCTTCTTTTTTCTGTCAGGAGATGTTCGAGTTCAGCGAAATAAGTTCTGTTTGTCCTATTTCTGCATTCAACGTCATATGTGGAAGCGTGATGTCCTCAGTAAACTTGCCAATCGACCCATCAATATCCTCGGTAGTTCTCAACACTACATTTTCCGTGCAGTGGGAACTTAAATACTTTTTGTATTTTATCCAGCTTACTCGGGTCTTAGTCATGTTTCTAAATGGGGATCCACACACTTGAGGGAAATGCATTGAAATGATAGTAGGAGAGTGATCTGAGGACAAGTGTAATGAAGGATCCACTTGTATCGATTCAACAGGGATATTTTTCACTACTCCGAAGTCAATAATATCGGGAATCTTCCGTCGGGCCGTCGGCCAGTAGGTGGGATGCCCGCTTGAGAGTACATCTAAGCCCATTTTGGCAATGGTGTTGAAGAGTTCACGACCCTTCGGGGTCACTAGACGTGAACCCCAAAATGTGTGTTTGGCGTTAAAGTCACCAGCAACCAAAAATCTAGATCCAAGGGAATTGAAGAAGCTGTAGTATTGATGTTCTTTTATTGAAAATCGAGGCGGCGAATAAATTGATGATAAAACAAAGCTGTATTGACAGAATTCAATACAAATGTTTGTTGCTTGTAGGTAATCCTTACATATGTTGTTCATTAAATAATGTTTTATTCTGTTCTTTATAAGAATTGCCGAACCTCCACATGCTCTTCCGCGGGGATCTTTAGTATCGTACAACACGTAGCCATTAATTTTGAAGTACCCTGTCGCCGTCAAGTGAGTTTCAGCAATCATCATGACATCAATCTGCTTATCCATCAGGAAGTGTTCCAGTTCGTTTTTATGTTGGCGGAGGCCGTTCGCGTTCCAAAAACAAATTTTTAAACAAATCATTTCTTTAAAATTGCTTGTAAGATAGTGGATTGCATTTTCAGCATTTCCTGCATCATGGATGTCATAGTGGTCGTAAAAGTGTTCATAGTTTGGACAAGTGTCTGCAAAGTAGTCTCTAGAGTGTTAATATTAGGCTCGTAATATTGAGATTTAGGTTCCTGCTCCAAACCTGGCATATTAGATTTAACCACGTTAGCGTAAGAAACTTGTCTAGAACTAAGCGCGTTTTCATGACTAGTGGGCCGTAACAATTGAGGAAAATTGTTACTCAATGCAAAATTAGGCTGTTGAAGATGATCAGGTAATACTGACGTCTTGTTGGTCCTTATGCCTTTCAAATGAGTGTAAACTGGACAACCTCTATAATTTGCGGTATGAGCAGTTACTGCATTTTTTGATTTTTGAGTCGGTTTTCGACTTATCACATTGAGCAGTTGTATGTAGTTCCCCACACGCAACACAAACTGACGGCAATTTACAATACGCTTTAGTGTGACCAAATTCTTGACAATTAAGACACTGGACGGGTCCCTGACGCTTATGCGGTTCTTCCACGGTGATTCTACGATGCAGAAGGTAAATCAGATTGTAGATGGGATGGGACTCGTTTTTCTTTAAGACTATAATTCCGGGTTCCAATTCCACCCTGAACATAGGCTGAGGAATCTTTTCGCGGTTTCTAATATTCGTTATGCTCTTAATTTTGAAGCCATTTTCCATTAAACTAGTCTTTATCTCGTCAGGATCAACATCTGGGTCTATACCCTTTAGAACGACTTGGAGTCCTTTTGCGCTTTTCAGCTGGTAGGTATAGAAATCCCTACTCTCCCTCTCCAACTGGTTGGACAATTTTCGAAAGTCATCTTCCTTTTTCACTTGAATTTTGGTTTCGCTGATATTTCCATGTTTAATTGAGGTTACGCTAACATATTTTCACCTATTACCGAAACAATTCCTTGTACCAATTTACTGGAAGTGGGCTCTCTCAGATAAATTGGTGGGGGCTTAAACGTCTTTTTAGGAAGTTCTGGATCATCCGTCTGGAGGAGAGCAAACCTGTTTTGATCATTTGGATTGTCAATACTCACGGTCTTGGGAGCTTTTGAATTTGATGACATTTGAGCAGATGTCGGGCTCCTCTGTCGCTTAAGAACTGTGACGTATTTATCCATCCCTACTTGTTTTCTAGGTTTGACTGCACTATTTGATGTAGAAGATATAGATGTTTTATCATCTGATGAAATCACTATATTGGGCGAACAGGAACGGCGCCGTTCTACGGCTCTTGTAGTGAGAAGATTCTCCACAGATTTTTTTAAGGATTCTTCCTCAGAGATCCATAAAGATTTTCTAGTCGAGCTAAGCTCTTTCTCAGAATTACATCTGAGAGGAACACTCATACAGTTTTTATGCGATTTTTAATGTTTTTTATTATTTTTTTTTTTTTAATGTTTTTTATTTTTTAATGTTTTTTATTTTTTTATTTTTTTTTTTTACCGTAGGTATTTTTACCTATTTCGAATTATTTTTTAACTTTTTTGTTTTATTTCGACCTATTACACTTTTTCACCTATTACGATTTTTTCACCGAAAATTCAGCCGCACTAAAAATAACACGTCCGAACAGTTCAACAACACTTACAACACTAAATCTATATAGTCTAGCTTTGGTACTATTCACAATACTCAAGATTTTCAACATATTTAATTATCTATTAAGATTTTTTTCCAAAATTGTCAAATACTTATTTTTTTTCAAAAATTAAAATTTACAGTTCACAAATCTTTTCCAGATTTAAAAAAAGTCAAAATTACTTAGTTCCCAATATTATTCGAAATCCCACTACTACATTTGAAACAGGTGGTCCATACAACACTAAATCTATAGCCTAGATTTGGTACCATTCACAATACTCAAGATTTTCAACATATTTAATTATTAATTAAGATTTTTCTCCAAAATTGTCAAATACTTTTTTTTTTTTTTTTTTTTTTTTTCAAAAAATAAAATTTACAGTTTCCAATATTGTCACAAATCTTTTGCAGAATTAAAAAATGGCAAAATTACTTAGTTCCCAATATTATTCGAAATCCCACTACTACATTTGAAACAAGTGGTCTTTACAACACTAAATCTATATAGTCTAGCTTTGGTACCATTCACAATACTCAAGATTTTCAACATATTAATTATCAATTTAAGATTTTTTTGCCAAAATTGTCAAATACTTATTTTGTTCTTTAAATTAAAATTTACAGTTTCACAAATCTTTTCCAGATTTAAAAAAGAGGCAAAATTACTTAGTTGCCAATATTATTCGAAATCCCACTACTACATTTGAAACAAGTGGTCCTTACAACACTAAATCTATATAGTCTAGCTTTGGTACTATTCACAATACTCAAGATTTTCAACATATTTAATTATCAATTAAGATTTTTTTCCAAAATTGTCAAATACTTATTTTTTTTTTTCAAAAATTAAAATTTACAGTTTCACAAATCTTTTCTAGATTTAAAAAAAAGCAAAATTACTTAGTTCCCAATATTATTCGAAATCCCATTACTACATTTGAATCAAGTGGTCCTTACAACACTAAATCTGGTACTATTCACAATACTCAAGATTTTCAACATATTTATATAGGAATTTAAGATGTTTTTCCAAAATTGTCAAATACTTGTTTTTTTTTTTAAATTAAAATTTACAGTTTCACAAATCTTTTCTAGATTTAAAAAAAGGCAAAATTACTTAGTTCCCAATATTATTCGAAAGCCCACTACTTCTTTGAAACAAGTGGTCCTTACAACACTAAATCTGGTACCATTCACAATACTCAAGATTTTTAACATATTTAATTATGAATTTAAGATTTTTTTCCAAAATTGTCAAATACTTATTTTTTTTGAAATTAAAATTTACAGTTTCACAAATCTTTTCCAGATTTAAAAAAAGGCAAAATTACTTAGTTCCCAATATTATTCGAAATCCCACTACTACATTTGAAACAGGTGGTCCTTACAACCCTAAATCTATATAGTCTAGCTTTGGTACTATTCACAATACTCAAGATTTTCAACATATTTAATTATCAATTAAGACTTTTTTCCAAAATTGCCAAATACTTATTTTTTTTTTTTTCAAAAATTAAAATTTACAGTTTTACAAATCTTTTCCAGATTTAAAAAAATGGCAAAATTACTTAGTTCCCAATATTATTCGAAAGCCCACTACTACATTTGAAACAAGTGGTCCTTAGAACACTAAATCTATATAGTCTAGCTTTGGTACCATTCACAATACTCAAGATTTTCAACATATTTAATTATCAATTTAAGATTTTTTTCCAAAATTGTCAAATACTTATTTTTTTTTTTTCAAAATTTACAGTTTCACAAATCTTTTCTAGATTTAAAAAAATACAAAATTACTTAGTTCCCTATATTATTCGAAAGCCCACTACTACATTTGAAACAAGTGGTCCTTACAACACTAAATCTATAGCCTAGCTTTGGTACCATTCACAATACTCAAGATTTTCAACATATTTAATTATCAATTAAGATTTTTTTCCAAAATTGTCAAATACTTATTTTTTTTCAAAAATTAAAATTTACAGTTCACAAATCTTTTCCAGATTTAAAAAAAGTCAAAATTACTTAGTTCCCAATATTATTCGAAATCCCACTACTACATTTGAAACAGGTGGTCCATACAACACTAAATCTATAGCCTAGATTTGGTACCATTCACAATACTCAAGATTTTCAACATATTTAATTATTAATTAAGATTTTTCTCCAAAATTGTCAAATACTTTTTTTTTTTTTTTTTTTTTTTTTCAAAAAATAAAATTTACAGTTTCCAATATTGTCACAAATCTTTTGCAGAATTAAAAAATGGCAAAATTACTTAGTTCCCAATATTATTCGAAATCCCACTACTACATTTGAAACAAGTGGTCTTTACAACACTAAATCTATATAGTCTAGCTTTGGTACCATTCACAATACTCAAGATTTTCAACATATTAATTATCAATTTAAGATTTTTTGCCAAAATTGTCAAATACTTATTTTTTTTCAAAAATTAAAATTTACAGTTTCACAAATCTTTTCCAGATTTTAAAAAGAGGCAAAATTACTTAGTTGCCAATATTATTCGAAATCCCACTACTACATTTGAAACAAGTGGTCCTTACAACACTAAATCTATATTGTCTAGCTTTGGTACTATTCACAATACTCAAGATTTTCAACATATTTAATTATCAATTAAGATTTCTTTCCAAAATTGTCAAATACTTATTTTTTTTCAAAAATTAAAATTTACAGTTTTACAAATCTTTTCTAGATTTAAAAAAAGGCAAAATTACTTAGTTCCCAATATTATTCGAAAGCCCACTACTTCTTTGAAACAAGTGGTCCTTACAACACTAAATCTGGTACCATTCACAATACTCAAGATTTTGAACATATTTAATTATGAATTTAAGATTTTTTTCCAAAATTGTCAAATACTTATTTTTTTTGAAATTAAAATTTACAGTTAGTTTCACAAATCTTTTCCAGATTTAAAAAAAGGCAAAATTACTTAGTTCCCAATATTATTCGAAATCCCACTACTACATTTGAAACAGGTGGTCCTTACAACCCTAAATCTATATAGTCTAGCTTGGTACTATTCACAATACTCAAGATTTTCAACATATTTAATTATCAATTAAGACTTTTTTCCAAAATTGTCAAATACTTATTTTTTTTTTTTCAAAAATTAAAATTTACAGTTTCACAAATCTTTTCCAGATTTAAAAAAATGGCAAAATTATTTAGTTCCCAATATTATTCGAAAGCCCACTACTACATTTGAAACAAGTGGTCCTTAGAACACTAAATCTATATAGTCTAGCTTTGGTACCATTCACAATACTCAAGATTTTCAACATATTTAATTATCAATTTAAGATTTTTTTCCAAAATTGTCAAATACTTATTTTTTTTTTTTCAAAATTTACAGTTTCACAAATCTTTTCTAGATTTAAAAAAATACAAAATTACTTAGTTCCCTATATTATTCGAAAGCCCACTACTACATTTGAAACAAGTGGTCCTTACAACACTGAATCTATAGCCTAGCTTTGGTACCATTCACAATACTCAAGATTTTCAACATATTTAATTATCAATTAAGATTTTTTTCCAAAATTGTCAAATACTTATTTTTTTCAAAAATTAAAATTTACAGTTTCACAAATCTTTTCCAGATTAAAAAAAAGGCAAAATTACTTAGTTGCCAATATTATTCGAAATCCCACTACTACATTTGAAACAAGTGGTCCTTACAACACTAAATCTATATAGTCTAGCTTTGGTACTATTCACAATACTCAAGATTTTCAACATATTTAATTATCAATTAAGATTTTTTTCCAAAATTGTCAAATACTTATTTTTTTTTTCAAAAATTAAAATTTACAGTTTCACAAATCTTTTCTAGATTTAAAAAAAAAGCAAAATTACTTAGTTCCCAATATTATTCGAAATCCCATTACTACATTTGAAACAAGTGGTCCTTACAACACTAAATCTGGTACTATTCACAATACTCAAGATTTTGAACATATTTAATTAGGAATTTAAGATGTTTTTCCAAAATTGTCAAATACTTATTTTTTTTTGAAATTAAAATTTACAGTTTCACAAATCTTTTCCAGATTTAAAAAAGAGGCAAAATTACTTAGTTGCCAATATTATTCGAAATCCCACTACTACATTTGAAACAAGTGGTCCTTACAACCCTAAATCTATATAGTCTAGCTTTGGTACTATTCACAATACTCAAGATTTTCAACATATTTAATTATCAATTAAGACTTTTTTCCAAAATTGTCAAATACTTATTTTTTTTTTTTCAAAAATTAAAATTTACAGTTTCACAAATCTTTTCCAGATTTAAAAAAATGGCAAAATTACTTAGTTCCCAATATTATTCGAAAGCCCACTACTACATTTGAAACAAGTGGTCCTTAGAACACTAAATCTATATAGTCTAGCTTTGGTACCATTCACAATACTCAAGATTTTCAACATATTTAATTATCAATTTAAGATTTTTTTCCAAAATTGTCAAATACTTATTTTTTTTTTCAAAATTTACAGTTTCACAAATCTTTTCTAGATTTAAAAAAATACAAAATTACTTAGTTCCCTATATTATTCGAAAGCCCACTACTACATTTGAAACAAGTGGTCCTTACAACACTAAATCTATAGCCTAGCTTTGGTACCATTCACAATACTCAAGATTTTCAACATATTTAAATATCTATTAAGATTTTTTTCCAAAATTGTCAAATATTTATTTTTTTTTCAAAAATTAAAATTTACAGTTCACAAATCTTTTCCAGATTTAAAAAAAGGCAAAATTACTCAGTTCCCGATATTATTCGAAAGCCCACTACTACATTTGAAACAAGTGCTCCTTACAACACTAAATCTATGTAGTCTAGCTTTGGTACTATTCACAATACTCAAGATTTTCAACATATTTAAATATCTATTAAGATTTTTTTCCAAAATTGTCAAATATTTATTTTTTTTTCAAAAATTAAAATTTACAGTTCACAAATCTTTTCCAGATTTAAAAAAAGTCAAAATTACTTAGTTCCCAATATTATTCGAAATCCCACTACTACATTTGAAACAGGTGGTCCATACAACACTAAATCTATAGCCTAGATTTGGTACCATTCACAATACTCAAGATTTTCAACATATTTAATTATTAATTAAGATTTTTCTCCAAAATTGTCAAATACTTTTTTTTTTTTTTTTTTTTTCAAAAAATAAAATTTACAGTTTCCAATATTGTCACAAATCTTTTGCAGAATTAAAAAATGGCAAAATTACTTAGTTCCCAATATTATTCGAAATCCCACTACTACATTTGAAACAAGTGGTCTTTACAACACTAAATCTATATAGTCTAGCTTTGGTACCATTCACAATACTCAAGATTTTCAACATATTAATTATCAATTTAAGATTTTTTGCCAAAATTGTCAAATACTTATTTTGTTCTTTAAATTAAAATTTACAGTTTCACAAATCTTTTCCAGATTTAAAAAAAAGGCAAAATTACTTAGTTCCCAATATTATTCGAAAGCCCACTACTTCTTTGAAACAAGTGGTCCTTACAACACTAAATCTGGTACCATTCACAATACTCAAGATTTTTAACATATTTAATTATGAATTTAAGATTTTTTTCCAAAATTGTCAAATACTTATTTTTTTTTGAAATTAAAATTTACAGTTTCACAAATCTTTTCCAGATTTAAAAAAAGGCAAAATTACTTAGTTCCCAATATTATTCGAAATCCCACTACTACATTTGAAACAGGTGGTCCTTACAACCCTAAATCTATATAGTCTAGCTTTGGTACTATTCACAATACTCAAGATTTTCAACATATTTAATTATCAATTAAGACTTTTTTCCAAAATTGTCAAATACTTATTTTTTTTTTTTCAAAAATTAAAATTTACAGTTTCACAAATCTTTTCCAGATTTAAAAAAATGGCAAAATTACTTAGTTCCCAATATTATTCGAAAGCCCACTACTACATTTGAAACAAGTGGTCCTTAGAACACTAAATCTATATAGTCTAGCTTTGGTACCATTCACAATACTCAAGATTTTCAACATATTTAATTATCAATTTAAGATTTTTTTCCAAAATTGTCAAATACTTATTTTTTTCCAAAATTTACAGTTTCACAAATCTTTTCTAGATTTAAAAAAATACAAAATTACTTAGTTCCCTATATTATTCGAAAGCCCACTACTACATTTGAAACAAGTGGTCCTTACAACACTAAATATATAGCCTAGCTTTGGTACCATTCACAATACTCAAGATTTTCAACATATTTAATTATCAATTAAGATTTTTTTCCAAAATTGTCAAATACTTATTTTTTTTCAAAAATTAAAATTTACAGTTTCACAAATCTTTTCCAGATTTAAAAAAAGGCAAAATTACTCAGTTCCCGATATTATTCGAAAGCCCACTACTACATTTGAAACAAGTGCTCCTTACAACACTAAATCTATATAGTCTAGCTTTGGTACTATTCACAATACTCAAGATTTTCAACATATTTAATTATCTATTAAGATTTTTTTCCAAAATTGTCAAATATTTATTTTTTTTCAAAAATTAAAATTTACAGTTCACAAATCTTTTCCAGATTTAAAAAAAGTCAAAATTACTTAGTTCCCAATATTATTCGAAATCCCACTACTACATTTGAAACAGGTGGTCCATACAACACTAAATCTATAGCCTAGATTTGGTACCATTCACAATACTCAAGATTTTCAACATATTTAATTATTAATTAAGATTTTTCTCCAAAATTGTCAAATACTTTTTTTTTTTTTTTTTTCAAAAAATAAAATTTACAGTTTCCAATATTGTCACAAATCTTTTGCAGAATTAAAAAATGGCAAAATTACTTAGTTCCCAATATTATTCGAAATCCCACTACTACATTTGAAACAAGTGGTCTTTACAACACTAAATCTATATAGTCTAGCTTTGGTACCATTCACAATACTCAAGATTTTCAACATATTAATTATCAATTTAAGATTTTTTGCCAAAATTGTCAAATACTTATTTTGTTCTTTAAATTAAAATTTACAGTTTCACAAATCTTTTCCAGATTTAAAAAAGAGGCAAAATTACTTAGTTGCCAATATTATTCGAAATCCCACTACTACATTTGAAACAAGTGGTCCTTACAACACTAAATCTATATAGTCTAGCTTTGGTACTATTCAAAATACTCAAGATTTTCAACATATTTAATTATCAATTAAGATTTTTTTCCAAAATTGTCAAATACTTATTTTTTTTTTAAAAATTAAAATTTACAGTTTCACAAATCTTTTCTAGATTTAAAAAAAAGCAAAATTACTTAGTTCCCAATATTATTCGAAATCCCATTACTACATTTGAAACAAGTGGTCCTTACAACACTAAATCTGGTACTATTCACAATACTCAAGATTTTCAACATATTTAATTAGGAATTTAAGATGTTTTTCCAAAATTGTCAAATACTTATTTTTTTTTTTTTTAAATTAAAATTTACAGTTTCACAAATCTTTTCTAGATTTAAAAAAAGGCAAAATTACTTAGTTCCCAATATTATTCGAAAGCCCACTACTTCTTTGAAACAAGTGGTCCTTACAACACTAAATCTGGTACCATTCACAATACTCAAGATTTTTAACATATTTAATTATGAATTTAAGATTTTTTTCCAAAATTGTCAAATACTTATTTTTTTTTGAAATTAAAATTTACAGTTTCACAAATCTTTTCCAGATTTAAAAAAAGGCAAAATTACTTAGTTCCCAATATTATTCGAAATCCCACTACTACATTTGAAACAGGTGGTCCTTACAACCCTAAATCTATATAGTCTAGCTTTGGTACTATTCACAATACTCAAGATTTTCAACATATTTAATTATCAATTAAGACTTTTTTCCAAAATTGTCAAATACTTATTTTTTTTTTTCAAAAATTAAAATTTACAGTTTCACAAATCTTTTCCAGATTTAAAAAAATGGCAAAATTACTTAGTTCCCAATATTATTCGAAAGCCCACTACTACATTTGAAACAAGTGGTCCTTAGAACACTAAATCTATATAGTCTAGCTTTGGTACTATTCACAATACTCAAGATTTTCAACATATTTAATTATCTATTAAGATTTTTTTCCAAAATTGTCAAATACTTATTTTTTTTTCAAAAATTAAAATTTACAGTTCACAAATCTTTTCCAGATTTAAAAAAAGGCAAAATTACTTAGTTCCCAATATTATTCGAAAGCCCACTACTACATTTGAAACAAGTGGTCCTTACAACACTAAATCTATATAGTCTAGCTTTGGTACCATTCACAATACTCAAGATTTTCAACATATTTAATTATCAATTTAAGATTTTTTTCCAAAATTGTCAAATACTTATTTTTTTTTTTTCAAAATTTACAGTTTCACAAATCTTTTCTAGATTTAAAAAAATACAAAATTACTTAGTTCCCTATATTATTCGAAAGCCCACTACTACATTAAAAACAAGTGGTCCTTACAACACTAAATCTATAGCCTAGCTTTGGTACCATTCACAATACTCAAGATTTTCAACATATTTAATTATCAATTAAGATTTTTTTCCAAAATTGTCAAATACTTATTTTTTTTCAAAAATTAAAATTTACAGTTTCACAAATCTTTTCCAGATTTAAAAAAAGGCAAAATTACTCAGTTCCCGATATTATTCGAAAGCCCACTACTACATTTGAAACAAGTGGTCCTTACAACACTAAATCTATATAGTCTAGCTTTGGTACTATTCACAATACTCAAGATTTTCAACATATTTAATTATCTATTAAGATTTTTTTCCAAAATTGTCAAATACTTATTTTTTTTTCAAAAATTAAAATTTACAGTTCACAAATCTTTTCCAGATTTAAAAAAAGGCAAAATTACTTAGTTCCCAATATTATTCGAAAGCCCACTACTACATTTGAAACAAGTGGTCCTTACAACACTAAATCTATATAGTCTAGCTTTAGTACCATTCACAGTACTCAAGCTTTTCAACATATTTATTTACAATTTAAGATTTTTTCCAAAATTGTCAAATACTTTTTTTTTCAAAATTAAAATTTACAGGTTCCAATATTGTCAAAAATCTTTTTCATATTTAAAAAATGGCAAAATTACTTAGTTCCCAATATTATTCGAAATCCCACTACTACATTTGAAACAAGTGGTCCTTAGAACACTAAATCTATATAGTCTAGCTTTGGTACTATTCACAATACTCAAGATTTTCAACATATTTAATTATCAATTAAGATTTTTTTCCAAAATTGTCAAATACTTATTTTTTTTTTTTTTAAATTTACAGTTTCACAAATCTTTTCTAGATTTAAAAAAATGCAAAATTACTTAGTTCCCAATATTATTCGAAATCCCACTACTACATTTGAAGCAAGTGGTCCTTACAACACTAAATCTACATAGTCTAGCTTTACCATTTCACAGTACTCAAGATTTTCAACATATTAATAATCAATTTAAGATTTTTTTCCAAAATTGTCAAATACTTATTTTTTTTTTTTTTTAATTAAAATTTACAGTTTCACAAATCTTTTCCAGATTTAAAAAAAGGTAAAATTACTTAGTTCCCAATATTATTCGAAATCCCACTACTACATTTGAAACAAGTGGTCTTTACAACACTAAATCTATATAGTCTAGCTTTGGTACCATTCACAATACTCAAGATTTTCAACATATTAATTATCAATTTAAGATTTTTTGCCAAAATTGTCAAATACTTATTTTGTTCTTTAAATTAAAATTTACAGTTTCACAAATCTTTTCCAGATTTAAAAAAGAGGCAAAATTACTTAGTTGCCAATATTATTCGAAATCCCACTACTACATTTGAAACAAGTGGTCCTTACAACACTAAATCTATATAGTCTAGCTTTGGTACTATTCACAATACTCAAGATTTTCAACATATTTAATTATCAATTAAGATTTTTTTCCAAAATTGTCAAATACTTATTTTTTTTTTCAAAAATTTAAATTTACAGTTTCACAAATCTTTTCTAGATTTAAAAAAAGCAAAATTACTTAGTTCCCAATATTATTCGAAATCCCATTACTACATTTGAAACAAGTGGTCCTTACAACACTAAATCTGGTACTATTCACAATACCCAAGATTTTCAACATATTTAATTAGGAATTTAAGATGTTTTTCCAAAATTGTCAAATACTTATTTTTTTTTTTTAAATTAAAATTTACAGTTTCACAAATCTTTTCTAGATTTAAAAAAAGGCAAAATTACTTAGTTCCCAATATTATTCGAAAGCCCACTACTACATTTGAAACAAGTGGTCCTTACAACACTAAATCTGGTACCATTCACAATACTCAAGATTTTTAACATATTTAATTATGAATTTAAGATTTTTTTCCAAAATTGTCAAATACTTATTTTTTTTTTTTCAAAAATTAAAATTTACAGTTTCACAAATCTTTTCCAGATTTAAAAAAAGTCAAAATTACTTAGTTCCCAATATTATTCGAAATCCCACTACTACATTTGAAACAGGTGGTCCTTACAACACTAAATCTATATAGTCTAGCTTTAGTACCATTCACAGTACTCAAGATTTTCAACATATTTAATTATCAATTTAAGATTTTTTTCCAAAATTGTCAAATACTTATTTTTTTTTTTCAAAAATTAAAATTTACAGTTTCACAAATCTTTTGCAGAATTAAAAAATGGCAAAATTACTTAGTTGCCAATATTATTCGAAAGCCCACTACTACATTTGAACCAAGTGGTCCTTACAACACTAAATCTATATAGTCTAGCTTTAGTACCATTCACAATACTTAAGATTTTCAACATATTTAATTATCAATTAAGATTTTTCTCCAAAATTGTCAAATACTTTTTTTTTTTTTTTTTTCAAAAATTAAAATTTACAGTTTCACAAATCTTTTCCAGATTTAAAAAATGGCAAAATTACTTAGTTGCCAATATTATTAGAAAGCCCACTACTACGTTTGTAACAAGTGGTCCTTACAACACTAAATCTATAACCTAGCTTTGGTACCATTCACAATACTCAAGATTTTCAACATATTTAATTATCAATTAAGATTTTTCTCCAAAATTGTCAAATACTTATTTTTTTTTTTCAAAAATTAAAATTTACAGTTTCACAAATCTTTTCCAGATTTAAAAAAAGGCAAAATTACTTAGTTGCCAATATTATTCGAAAACCCACTACTACATTTGAAACAAGTGGTCCTTACAACACTAAATCTATATAGTCTAGCTTTGGTACTATTCACAATACTCAAGATTTTCAACATATTTAATTATCAATTAAGATTTTTTTTCCAAAATTTTCAAATACTTATTTTTTTTCAAAAAATAACATTTACAGTTTCCAATAGTCACAAATCTTTTCCAGAATTAAAAAATGGCAAAATTACTTAGTTCACAATATTATTTGAAATCCCACTACTACATTTGAAACAAGTGTTCCTTAGAACACTAAATCTATATAGTCTAGCTTTAGTACTATTCACAATACTCAAGATTTGCAACATATTTAATTATCAATTAAGATTTTTCTCCAAAATTGTCAAATACTTATTTTTTTTTTCAAAAATTAAAATTTACAGTTTCACAAATCTTTTCCAGATTTAAAAAATGGCAAAATTACTTAGTTGCCAATATTATTAGAAAGCCCACTACTACGTTTGTAACAAGTGGTCCTTACAACACTAAATCTATAACCTAGCTTTGGTACCATTCACAATACTCAAGATTTTCAACATATTTAATTATCAATTAAGATTTTTCTCCAAAATTGTCAAATACTTATTTTTTTTTTTCAAAAATTAAAATTTACAGTTTCACAAATCTTTTCCAGATTTAAAAAAAGGCAAAATTACTTAGTTGCCAATATTATTCGAAGGCCCACTACTACATTTGAAACAAGTGGTCCTTACAACACTAAATCTATATAGTCTAGCTTTGGTACTATTCACAATACTCAAGATTTTCAACATATTTAATTATCAATTAAGATTTTTTTCCAAAATTGTCAAATACTTATTTTTTTTTTAAAAAATTAAAATTTACAGTTTCACAAATCTTTTCTAGATTTAAAAAAAGCAAAATTACTTAGTTCCCAATATTATTCGAAATCCCATTACTACATTTGAAACAAGTGGTCCTTACAACACTAAATCTGGTACTATTCACAATACTCAAGATTTTCAACATATTTAATTAGGAATTTAAGATGTTTTTCCAAAATTGTCAAATACTTATTTTTTTTTTTTTAAATTAAAATTTACAGTTTCACAAATCTTTTCTAGATTTAAAAAAAGGCAAAATTACTTAGTTCCCAATATTATTCGAAAGCCCACTACTTCTTTGAAACAAGTGGTCCTTACAACACTAAATCTGGTACCATTCACAATACTCAAGATTTTTAACATATTTAATTATGAATTTAAGATTTTTTTCCAAAATTGTCAAATACTTATTTTTTTTGAAATTAAAATTTACAGTTTCACAAATCTTTTCCAGATTTAAAAAAACGCAAAATTACTTAGTTCCCAATATTATTCGAAATCCCACTACTACATATGAAACAGGTGGTCCTTACAACCCTAAATCTATATATTCTAGCTTTGGTACTATTCACAATACTCAAGATTTTCAACATATTTAATTATCAATTAAGACTTTTTTCCAAAATTGTCAAATACTTATTTTTTTTTTTCAAAAATTAAAATTTACAGTTTCACAAATCTTTTCCAGATTTAAAAAAATGGCAAAATTACTTTGTTCCCAATATTATTCGAAGGCCCACTACTACATTTGAAACAAGTGGTCCTTAGAACACTAAATCTATATAGTCTAGCTTTGGTACCATTCACAATACTCAAGATTTTCAACATATTTAATTATCAATTTAAGATTTTTTTCCAAAATTGTCAAATACTTATTTTTTTTTTTTTCAAAATTTACAGTTTCACAAATCTTTTCTAGATTTAAAAAAATACAAAATTACTTAGTTCCCTATATTATTCGAAAGCCCACTACTACATTTGAAACAAGTGGTCTTTACAACACTAAATCTATATAGTCTAGCTTTGGTACCATTCACAATACTCAAGATTTTCAACATATTAATTATCAATTTAAGATTTTTTGCCAAAATTGTCAAATACTTATTTTGTTCTTTAAATTAAAATTTACAGTTTCACAAATCTTTTGCAGAATTAAAAAATGGCAAAATTACTTAGTTCCCTATATTATTCGAAAGCCCACTACTACATTTGAAACAAGTGGTCTTTACAACACTAAATCTATATAGTCTAGCTTTGGTACCATTCACAATACTCAAGATTTTCAACATATTAATTATCAATTTAAGATTTTTTGCCAAAATTGTCAAATACTTATTTTGTTCTTTAAATTAAAATTTACAGTTTCACAAATCTTTTGCAGAATTAAAAAATGGCAAAATTACTTAGTTCCCAATATTATTCGAAATCCCACTACTACATTTGAAACAAGTGGTCTTTACAACACTAAATCTATATAGTCTAGCTTTGGTACCATTCACAATACTCAAGATTTTCAACATATTAATTATCAATTTAAGATTTTTTGCCAAAATTGTCAAATACTTATTTTGTTCTTTAAATTAAAATTTACAGTTTCACAAATCTTTTCCAGATTTAAAAAAGAGGCAAAATTACTTAGTTGCCAATATTATTCGAAATCCCACTACTACATTTGAAACAAGTGGTCGTTACAACACTAAATCTATATAGTCTAGCTTTGGTACTATTCACAATACTCAAGATTTTCAACATATTTAATTATCAATTAAGATTTTTTTCCAAAATTGTCAAATACTTATTTTTTTTTTCAAAAATTAAAATTTACAGTTTCACAAATCTTTTCTAGATTTAAAAAAAGGCAAAATTACTTAGTTCCCAATATTATTCGAAAGCCCACTACTTCTTTGAAACAAGTGGTCCTTACAACACTAAATCTGGTACCATTCACAATACTCAAGATTTTTAACATATTTAATTATGAATTTAAGATTTTTTTCCAAAATTGTCAAATACTTATTTTTTTTTGAAATTAAAATTTACAGTTTCACAAATCTTTTCCAGATTTAAAAAAAGGCAAAATTACTTAGTTCCCAATATTATTCCAAATCCCACTACTACATTTGAAACAGGTGGTCCTTACAACCCTAAATCTATATAGTCTAGCTTTGGTACTATTCACAATACTCAAGATTTTCAACATATTTAATTATCAATTAAGACTTTTTTCCAAAATTGTCAAATACTTATTTTTTTTTTTTTTCAAAAATTAAAATTTACAGTTTCACAAATCTTTTCCAGATTTAAAAAAATGGCAAAATTACTTAGTTCCCAATATTATTCGAAAGCCCACTACTACATTTGAAACAAGTGGTCCTTAGAAAACTAAATCTATATAGTCTAGCTTTGGTACCATTCACAATACTCAAGATTTTCAACATATTTAATTATCAATTTAAGATTTTTTTCCAAAATTGTCAAATACTTATTTTTTTTTTTTTCAAAATTTACAGTTTCACAAATCTTTTCTAGATTTAAAAAAATACAAAATTACTTAGCTCCCTATATTATTCGAAAGCCCACTACTACATTTGAAACAAGTGGTCCTTACAACACTACATCTATAGCCTAGCTTTGGTACCATTCACAATACTCAAGATTTTCAACATATTTAATTATCAATTAAGATTTTTTTCCAAAATTGTCAAATACTTATTTTTTTTCAAAAATTAAAATTTACAGTTTCACAAATCTTTTCCAGATTTAAAAAAAGGCAAAATTACTCAGTTCCCGATATTATTCGAAAGCCCACTACTACATTTGAAACAAGTGGTCCTTACAACACTAAATCTATATAGTCTAGCTTTGGTACTATTCACAATACTCAAGATTTTCAACATATTTAATTATCTATTAAGATTTTTTTCCAAAATTGTCAAATACTTATTTTTTTTCAAAAATTAAAATTTACAGTTCACAAATCTTTTCCAGATTTAAAAAAAGTCAAAATTACTTAGTTCCCAATATTATTCGAAATCCCACTACTACATTTGAAACAAGTGGTCCTTAGAACACTAAATCTATATAGTCTAGCTTTGGTACCATTCACAATACTCAAGATTTTCAACATATTTAATTATCAATTTAAGATTTTTTTCCAAAATTGTCAAATACTTATTTTTTTTTTTTTCAAAATTTAAAGTTTCACAAATCTTTTCTAGATTTAAAAAAATACAAAATTACTTAGTTCCCTATATTATTCGAAAGCCCACTACTACATTTGAAACAAGTGGTCCTTACAACACTAAATCTATAGCCTAGCTTTGGTACCATTCACAATACTCAAGATTTTCAACATATTTAATTATCAATTAAGATTTTTTTCCAAAATTGTCAAATACTTCTTTTTTTTTAAAAATTAAAATTTACAGTTTCACAAATCTTTTCCAGATTTAAAAAAAGGCAAAATTACTCAGTTCCCGATATTATTCGAAAGCCCACTACTACATTTGAAACAAGTGGTCCTTACAACACTAAATCTATATAGTCTAGCTTTGGTACTATTCACAATACTCAAGATTTTCAACATATTTAATTATCAATTAAGATTTTTTTCCAAAATTTTCAAATACTTATTTTTTTTCAAAAAATAACATTTACAGTTTCCAATAGTCACAAATCTTTTCCAGAATTAAAAAATGGCAAAATTACTCAGGTCCCGATATTATTCGAAAGCCCACTACTACATTTGAAACAAGTGGTCCTTACAACACTAAATCTATATAGTCTAGCTTTGGTACTATTCACAATACTCAAGATTTTCAACATATTTAATTATCTATTAAGATTTTTTTCCAAAATTGTCAAATACTTATTTTATTTCAAAAATTAAAATTTACAGTTCACAAATCTTTTCCAGATTTAAAAAAAGTCAAAATTACTTAGTTCCCAATATTATTCGAAATCCCACTACTACATTTGAAACAAGTGGTCCTTAGAACACTAAATCTATATAGTCTAGCTTTGGTACCATTCACAATACTCAAGATTTTCAACATATTTAATTATCAATTTAAGATTTTTTTCCAAAATTGTCAAATACTTATTTTTTTTTTCAAAATTTACAGTTTCACAAATCTTTTCTAGATTTAAAAAAATACAAAATTACTTAGTTCCCTATATTATTCGAAAGCCCACTACTACATTTGAAACAAGTGGTCCTTACAACACTAAATCTATAGCCTAGCTTTGGTACCATTCACAATACTCAAGATTTTCAACATATTTAATTATCAATTAAGATTTTTTTCCAAAATTGTCAAATACTTATTTTTTTTCAAAAATTAAAATTTACAGTTTCACAAATCTTTTCCAGATTTAAAAAAAGGCAAAATTACTCAATTCCCGATATTATTCGAAAGCCCACTACTACATTTGAAACAAGTGGTCCTTACAACACTAAATCTATATAGTCTAGCTTTGGTACTATTCACAATACTCAAGATTTTCAACATATTTAATTATCAATTAAGATTTTTTTCCAAAATTTTCAAATACTTATTTTTTTTCAAAAAATAACATTTACAGTTTCCAATAGTCACAAATCTTTTCCAGAATTAAAAAATGGCAAAATTACTTAGTTCACAATATTATTTGAAATCCCACTACTACATTTGAAACAAGTGTTCCTTAGAACACTAAATCTATATAGTCTAGCTTTAGTACTATTCACAATACTCAAGATTTTCAACATATTTAATTATCAATTAAGATTTTTCTCCAAAATTGTCAAATACTTATTTTTTTTTTCAAAAATTAAAATTTACAGTTTCACAAATCTTTTCCAGATTTAAAAAATGGCAAAATTACTTAGTTGCCAATATTATTAGAAAGCCCACTACTACGTTTGTAACAAGTGGTCCTTACAACACTAAATCTATAACCTAGCTTTGGTACCATTCACAATACTCAAGATTTTCAACATATTTAATTATCAATTAAGATTTTTCTCCAAAATTGTCAAATACTTATTTTTTTTTTTCAAAAATTTAAATTTACAGTTTCACAAATCTTTTCCAGATTTAAAAAAAGGCAAAATTACTTAGTTGCCAATATTATTCGAAGGCCCACTACTACATTTGAAACAAGTGGTCCTTACAACACTAAATCTATATAGTCTAGCTTTGGTACTATTCACAATACTCAAGATTTTCAACATATTTAATTATCAATTAAGATTTTTTTCCAAAATTGTCAAATACTTATTTTTTTTTTTAAAAATTAAAATTTACAGTTTCACAAATCTTTTCTAGATTTAAAAAAAGCAAAATTACTTAGTTCCCAATATTATTCGAAATCCCATTACTACATTTGAAACAAGTGGTCCTTACAACACTAAATCTGGTACTATTCACAATACTCAAGATTTTCAACATATTTAATTAGGAATTTAAGATGTTTTTCCAAAATTGTCAAATACTTATTTTTTTTTTTTTAAATTAAAATTTACAGTTTCACAAATCTTTTCTAGATTTAAAAAAAGGCAAAATTACTTAGTTCCCAATATTATTCGAAAGCCCACTACTTCTTTGAAACAAGTGGTCCTTACAACACTAAATCTGGTACCATTCACAATACTCAAGATTTTTAACATATTTAATTATGAATTTAAGATTTTTTTCCAAAATTGTCAAATACTTATTTTTTTTTGAAATTAAAATTTACAGTTTCACAAATCTTTTCCAGATTTAAAAAAAGGCAAAATTACTTAGTTCCCAATATTATTCGAAATCCCACTACTACATTTGAAACAGGTGGTCCTTACAACCCTAAATCTATATAGTCTAGCTTTGGTACTATTCACAATACTCAAGATTTTCAACATATTTAATTATCAATTAAGACTTTTTTCCAAAATTGTCAAATACTTATTTTTTTTTTTCAAAAATTAAAATTTACAGTTTCACAAATCTTTTCCAGATTTAAAAAAATGGCAAAATTACTTAGTTCCCAATATTATTCGAAAGCCCACTACTACATTTGAAACAAGTGGTCCTTAGAACACTAAATCTATATAGTCTAGCTTTGGTACCATTCACAATACTCAAGATTTTCAACATATTTAATTATCAATTTAAGATTTTTTTCCAAAATTGTCAAATACTTATTTTTTTTTTTTTCAAAATTTACAGTTTCACAAATCTTTTCTAGATTTAAAAAAATACAAAATTACTTAGTTCCCTATATTATTCGAAAGCCCACTACTACATTTGAAACAAGTGGTCCTTACAACACTAAATCTATAGCCTAGCTTTGGTACCATTCACAATACTCAAGATTTTCAACATATTTAATTATCAATTAAGATTTTTTTCCAAAATTGTCAAATACTTATTTTTTTTCAAAAATTAAAATTTACAGTTTCACAAATCTTTTCCAGATTTAAAAAAAGGCAAAATTACTCAGTTCCCGATATTATTCGAAAGCCCACTACTACATTTGAAACAAGTGGTCCTTACAACACTAAATCTATATAGTCTAGCTTTGGTACTATTCACAATACTCAAGATTTTCAACATATTTAATTATCTATTAAGATTTTTTTCCAAAATTGTCAAATACTTATTTTTTTTCAAAAATTAAAATTTACAGTTCACAAATCTTTTCCAGATTTAAAAAAAGTCAAAATTACTTAGTTCCCAATATTATTCGAAATCCCACTACTACATTTGAAACAGGTGGTCCATACAACACTAAATCTATAGCCTAGATTTGGTACCATTCACAATACTCAAGATTTTCAACATATTTAATTATTAATTAAGATTTTTCTCCAAAATTGTCAAATACTTTTTTTTTTTTTTTCAAAAAATAAAATTTACAGTTTCCAATATTGTCACAAATCTTTTGCAGAATTAAAAAATGGCAAAATTACTTAGTTCCCAATATTATTCGAAATCCCACTACTACATTTGAAACAAGTGGTCTTTACAACACTAAATCTATATAGTCTAGCTTTGGTACCATTCACAATACTCAAGATTTTCAACATATTAATTATCAATTTAAGATTTTTTGCCAAAATTGTCAAATACTTATTTTGTTCTTTAAATTAAAATTTACAGTTTCACAAATCTTTTCCAGATTTAAAAAAGAGGCAAAATTACTTAGTTGCCAATATTATTCGAAATCCCACTACTACATTTGAAACAAGTGGTCCTTACAACATTAAATCTATATAGTCTAGCTTTGGTACTATTCACAATACTCAAGATTTTCAACATATTTAATTATCAATTAAGATTTTTTTCCAAAATTGTCAAATACTTATTTTTTTTTTTCAAAAATTAAAATTTACAGTTTCACAAATCTTTTCTAGATTTAAAAAAAAAGCAAAATTACTTAGTTCCCAATATTATTCGAAATCCCATTACTACATTTGAAACAAGTGGTCCTTACAACACTAAATCTGGTACTATTCACAATACTCAAGATTTTCAACATATTTAATTAGGAATTTAAGATGTTTTTCCAAAATTGTCAAATACTTATTTTTTTTTTTTTAAATTAAAATTTACAGTTTCACAAATCTTTTCTAGATTTAAAAAAAGGCAAAATTACTTAGTTCCCAATATTATTCGAAAGCCCATTACTTCTTTGAAACAAGTGGTCCTTACAACACTAAATCTATATAGTCTAGCTTTGGTACTATTCACAATACTCAAGATTTTCAACATATTTAATTATCAATTAAGACTTTTTTCCAAAATTGTGAAATACTTATTTTTTTTTTTCAAAAATTAAAATTTACAGTTTCACAAATCTTTTCCAGATTTAAAAAAATGGCAAAATTACTTAGTTCCCAATATTATTCGAAAGCCCACTACTACATTTGAAACAAGTGGTCCTTAGAACACTAAATCTATATAGTCTAGCTTTGGTACCATTCACAATACTCAAGATTTTCAACATATTAATTATCAATTTAAGATTTTTTGCCAAAATTGTGAAATACTTATTTTTTTTTTTTCAAAAATTAAAATTTACAGTTTCACAAATCTTTTCCAGATTTAAAAAAATGGCAAAATTACTTAGTTCCCAATATTATTCGAAATCCCACTACTACATTTGAAACAGGTGGTCCATACAACACTAAATCTATAGCCTAGATTTGGTACCATTCACAATACTCAAGATTTTCAACATATTTAATTATTAATTAAGATTTTTCTCCAAAATTGTCAAATACTTTTTTTTTTTTTTTCAAAAAATAAAATTTACAGTTTCCAATATTGTCACAAATCTTTTGCAGAATTAAAAAATGGCAAAATTACTTAGTTCCCAATATTATTCGAAATCCCACTACTACATTTGAAACACGTGGTCCTTCCAACCCTAAATCTATATAGTCTAGCTTTGGTACTATTCACAATACTCAAGATTTTCAACATATTTAATTATCAATTAAGACTTTTTTCCAAAATTGTGAAATACTTATTTTTTTTTTTTCAAAAATTAAAATTTACAGTTTCACAAATCTTTTCTAGATTTAAAAAAAGGCAAAATTACTTAGTTCCCAATATTATTCGAAATCCCACTACTACATTTGAAACACGTGGTCCTTCCAACCCTAAATCTATATAGTCTAGCTTTGGTACTATTCACAATACTCAAGATTTTCAACATATTTAATTATCAATTAAGACTTTTTTCCAAAATTGTGAAATACTTATTTTTTTTTTTTCAAAAATTAAAATTTACAGTTTCACAAATCTTTTCCAGATTTAAAAAAATGGCAAAATTACTTAGTTCCCAATATTATTCGAAAGCCCACTACTACATTTGAAACAAGTGGTCCTTAGAACACTAAATCTATATAGTCTAGCTTTGGTACCATTCACAATACTCAAGATTTTCAACATATTTAATTATCAATTTAAGATTTTTTTCCAAAATTGTCAAATACTTATTTTTTTTTTCAAAATTTACAGTTTCACAAATCTAGATTTAAAAAAATACAAAATTACTTAGTTCCCTATATTATTCGAAAGCCCACTACTACATTTGAAACAAGTGGTCCTTACAACACTAAATCTATAGCCTAGCTTTGGTACCATTCACAATACTCAAGATTTTCAACATATTAATTATCAATTTAAGATTTTTTGCCAAAATTGTGAAATACTTATTTTTTTTTTTTTCAAAAATTAAAATTTACAGTTTCACAAATCTTTTCCAGATTTAAAAAAATGGCAAAATTACTTAGTTCCCAATATTATTCGAAATCCCACTACTACATTTGAAACAGGTGGTCCATACAACACTAAATCTATAGCCTAGATTTGGTACCATTCACAATACTCAAGATTTTCAACATATTTAATTATTAATTAAGATTTTTCTCCAAAATTGTCAAATACTTTTTTTTTTTTTTTTCAAAAAATAAAATTTACAGTTTCCAATATTGTCACAAATCTTTTGCAGAATTAAAAAATGGCAAAATTACTTAGTTCCCAATATTATTCGAAATCCCACTACTACATTTGAAACAAGTGGTCTTTACAACACTAAATCTATATAGTCTAGCTTTGGTACCATTCACAATACTCAAGATTTTCAACATATTTAATTATCAATTAAGATTTTTTTCCAAAATTGTCAAATACTTATTTTTTTTTTCAAAATTTACAGTTTCACAAATCTTTTCCAGATTTAAAAAAGAGGCAAAATTACTTAGTTGCCAATATTATTCGAAATCCCACTACTACATTTGAAACAAGTGGTCCTTACAACACTAAATCTATATAGTCTAGCTTTGGTACTATTCACAATACTCAAGATTTTCAACATATTTAATTATCAATTAAGATTTTTTTCCAAAATTGTCAAATACTTGTTTTTTTTTTTCAAAATTTACAGTTTCACAAATCTAGATTTAAAAAAATACAAAATTACTTAGTTCCCAATATTATTCGAAATCCCACTACTACATTTGAAACAGGTGGTCCATACAACACTAAATCTATAGCCTAGATTTGGTACCATTCACAATACTCAAGATTTTCAACATATTTAATTATTAATTAAGATTTTTCTCCAAAATTGTCAAATACTTTTTTTTTTTTTTTCAAAAAATAAAATTTACAGTTTCCAATATTGTCACAAATCTTTTGCAGAATTAAAAAATGGCAAAATTACTTAGTTCCCAATATTATTCGAAATCCCACTACTACATTTGAAACAAGTGGTCTTTACAACACTAAATCTATATAGTCTAGCTTTGGTACCATTCACAATACTCAAGATTTTCAACATATTAATTATCAATTTAAGATTTTTTGCCAAAATTGTCAAATACTTATTTTGTTCTTTAAATTAAAATTTACAGTTTCACAAATCTTTTCCAGATTTAAAAAAGAGGCAAAATTACTTAGTTGCCAATATTATTCGAAATCCCACTACTACATTTGAAACAAGTGGTCCTTACAACACTAAATCTATATAGTCTAGCTTTGGTACTATTCACAATACTCAAGATTTTCAACATATTTAATTATCAATTAAGATTTTTTTCCAAAATTGTCAAATACTTATTTTTTTTTTTCAAAAATTAAAATTTACAGTTTCACAAATCTTTTCTAGATTTAAAAAAAGGCAAAATTACTTAGTTCCCAATATTATTCGAAAGCCCACTACTTCTTTGAAACAAGTGGTCCTTACAACACTAAATCTGGTACCATTCACAATACTCAAGATTTTTAATATATTTAATTATGAATTTAAGATTTTTTTCCAAAATTGTCAAATACTTATTTTTTTTTTAAATTAAAATTTACAGTTTCACAAATCTTTTCCAGATTTAAAAAAAGGCAAAATTACTTAGTTCCCAATATTATTCCAAATCCCACTACTACATTTGAAACAGGTGGTCCTTACAACCCTAAATCTATATAGTCTAGCTTTGGTACTATTCACAATACTCAAGATTTTCAACATATTTAATTATCAATTAAGACTTTTTTCCAAAATTGTCAAATACTTATTTTTTTTTTTTTTTTTCAAAAATTAAAATTTACAGTTTCACAAATCTTTTCCAGATTTAAAAAAATGGCAAAATTACTTAGTTCCCAATATTATTCGAAAGCCCACTACTACATTTGAAACAAGTGGTCCTTAGAAAACTAAATCTATATAGTCTAGCTTTGGTACCATTCACAATACTCAAGATTTTCAACATATTTAATTATCAATTTAAGATTTTTTTCCAAAATTGTCAAATACTTATTTTTTTTTTTTCAAAATTTACAGTTTCACAAATCTTTTCTAGATTTAAAAAAATACAAAATTACTTAGTTCCCTATATTATTCGAAAGCCCACTACTACATTTGAAACAAGTGGTCCTTACAACACTACATCTATAGCCTAGCTTTGGTACCATTCACAATACTCAAGATTTTCAACATATTTAATTATCAATTAAGATTTTTTTCCAAAATTGTCAAATACTTATTTTTTTTCAAAAATTAAAATTTACAGTTTCACAAATCTTTTCCAGATTTAAAAAAAGGCAAAATTACTCAGTTCCCGATATTATTCGAAAGCCCACTACTACATTTGAAACAAGTGGTCCTTACAACACTAAATCTATATAGTCTAGCTTTGGTACTATTCACAATACTCAAGATTTTCAACATATTTAATTATCTATTAAGATTTTTTTCCAAAATTGTCAAATACTTATTTTTTTTCAAAAATTAAAATTTACAGTTCACAAATCTTTTCCAGATTTAAAAAAAGTCAAAATTACTTAGTTCCCAATATTATTCGAAATCCCACTACTACATTTGAAACAGGTGGTCCATACAACACTAAATCTATAGCCTAGATTTGGTACCATTCACAATACTCAAGATTTTCAACATATTTAATTATTAATTAAGATTTTTCTCCAAAATTGTCAAATACTTTTTTTTTTTTTTTTTTTTTTCAAAAAATAAAATTTACAGTTTCCAATATTGTCACAAATCTTTTGCAGAATTAAAAAATGGCAAAATTACTTAGTTCCCAATATTATTCGAAATCCCACTACTACATTTGAAACAAGTGGTCTTTACAACACTAAATCTATATAGTCTAGCTTTGGTACCATTCACAATACTCAAGATTTTCAACATATTAATTATCAATTTAAGATTTTTTGCCAAAATTGTCAAATACTTATTTTGTTCTTTAAATTAAAATTTACAGTTTCACAAATCTTTTCCAGATTTAAAAAAGAGGCAAAATTACTTAGTTGCCAATATTATTCGAAATCCCACTACTACATTTGAAACAAGTGGTCCTTACAACATTAAATCTATATAGTCTAGCTTTGATACTATTCACAATACTCAAGATTTTCAACATATTTAATTATCAATTAAGATTTTTTTCCAAAATTGTCAAATACTTATTTTTTTTTTCAAAAATTAAAATTTACAGTTTCACAAATCTTTTCTAGATTTAAAAAAAAAAGCAAAATTACTTAGTTCCCAATATTATTCGAAATCCCATTACTACATTTGAAACAAGTGGTCCTTACAACACTAAATCTGGTACTATTCACAATACTCAAGATTTTCAACATATTTAATTAGGAATTTAAGATGTTTTTCCAAAATTGTCAAATACTTATTTTTTTTTTTTTAAATTAAAATTTACAGTTTCACAAATCTTTTCTAGATTTAAAAAAAGGCAAAATTACTTAGTTCCCAATATTATTCGAAAGCCCATTACTTCTTTGAAACAAGTGGTCCTTACAACACTAAATCTGGTACCATTCACAATACTCAAGATTTTTAACATATTTAATTATGAATTTAAGATTTTTTTCCAAAATTGTCAAATACTTATTTTTTTTTGAAATTACAATTTACAGTTTCACAAATCTTTTCCAGATTTAAAAAAAGGCAAAATTACTTAGTTCCCAATATTATTCGAAATCCCACTACTACATTTGAAACACGTGGTCCTTCCAACCCTAAATCTATATAGTCTAGCTTTGGTACTATTCACAATACTCAAGATTTTCAACATATTTAATTATCAATTAAGACTTTTTTCCAAAATTGTGAAATACTTATTTTTTTTTTCAAAAATTAAAATTTACAGTTTCACAAATCTTTTCCAGATTTAAAAAAATGGCAAAATTACTTAGTTCCCAATATTATTCGAAAGCCCACTACTACATTTGAAACAAGTGGTCCTTAGAACACTAAATCTATATAGTCTAGCTTTGGTACCATTCACAATACTCAAGATTTTCAACATATTTAATTATCAATTTAAGATTTTTTTCCAAAATTGTCAAATACTTATTTTTTTTTTCAAAATTTACAGTTTCACAAATCTAGATTTAAAAAAATACAAAATTACTTAGTTCCCTATATTATTCGAAAGCCCACTACTACATTTGAAACAAGTGGTCCTTACAACACTAAATCTATAGCCTAGCTTTGGTACCATTCACAATACTCAAGATTTTCAACATATTTAATTATCAACTAAGATTTTTTTCCAAAATTGTCAAATACTTATTTTTTTTCAAAAATTAAAATTTACAGTTTCACAAATCTTTTCCAGATTTAAAAAAAGGCAAAATTACTCAGTTCCCGATATTATTCGAAAGCCCACTACTACATTTGAAACAAGCGGTCCTTTTTTTTTTTTTTTTTTTTTTTTTTTTTTTTTATAATACATTATATTTATTTATTGAATCTTCAGATATTGAAATGACAATAAGTTTTCGAATCTTAATACTAAAAGAAAATAATAAGTCCAGCCAGTGCTAGACAAAATATTATGATACTACAAAAAAATTTACATCCACTGATCCAGTCATCTGTTTTGCGTTTGAGTTAAAGCAAGGGTATCCCTCCTTCTCAACCGAACATGGCCACTAAAGTTAAGGATGTCTCGTGGGTTTGGATGGTGTTCAAGTTTGCGGACATATTTTGAGGCGTATTTTGTAAATTCGTCTTTCACCAAAGGAATGCCTAGATCTTTGTGAATTCGAGAATTTTTAACGTACCATGGAGCTGCAGTAATTATACGTAGAATTTTATTTTGACCTCTTTGAATTTTTTCAATGTTGGATGCTGAGGCAGTACCCCATAATTGAATTCCATGACACCATATTGGCTTTAGAATTGCATTGTACAACAAAAGTGTACAATCCAACTTTAATGTAGAATTTCTGCCGATTAGCCAATTAAGTTGCACTGCTTTTAATCTCATCTGTGTAAGTTTTGCGTCAATATGAGACTTCCAGGTTAAACGACGATCGAGGTGGATTCCGAGGTATTTGACTTCATTGTGTTGCGGAATAATTTGGTTATTTATTCTGATGGACGAGCAGGTATCTTTTCGCAATGTGAAAGTTATATGAATACATTTCTGTTCGTTAACCCTGATTTTCCAAAGCTCAAGCCAATTCTCTAGTTTATAAATATAATTCTGCAAATTCTGTGATGCTATTTGATGGTCCTTATGAACGCTAATAAAGGCTGTATCGTCAGCAAAAGTTGAAGTATGTATATTGGGGTCTGACGGCATATCGGATGCATAAATCAAATATAATGTAGGACCCAGTATGCTACCCTGGGGTACTCCTGCTTCAATTGGCTGAGCGGGGCTTAAAAAATCGCCTTCTTTGATTGTAAATTTGCGACCGTATAAATAACTTTTCATAAGTTTGTGGGTGTTAGCAGGCAGAGCTAATTTTATTTTGTGCATTAAACCTTCATGCCAGACTTTGTCGAACGCTTGGGAAACATCAATGAAAAGCGCGGAACAGTATTTTTTCTCTTCAAACGACCGTCTTATCACATTTACTAATCTGTGTGTTTGTTCGATGGTACTGTGTTTAGCTCTGAACCCGAATTGATGATTTGGAATACATTGAGTGTCGTTCAGAATTGGAATCAACTTAGCCATTAACAATTTTTCAAACAGTTTTGAAATTGTCGGCAGTAGGCTAATTGGCCTATATGACTCTACTTTGGTGAGGTCCTTCCCTGGCTTAGGAATCATGGTAATCATAGATACCTTCCAATCTGCAGGATAGTATTCTAGGCGTAAAATAGCATTGAAGATAAAGAGAATAATTCTTCTAGCTACACGCGGTAACTCCACAAGCATTTTGTTGCTGATTTTATCCATACCTGGAGCTTTTTTAAGGTTCAGAGTACCAATAGCGCTTTGAATATCATTAACGCTAAGTCTTAGAGGTACAGGAGGTCTAATAACAGGTGGTGGCAAATCAGTTGCATTATTTGAGTTGTTTATAGTAAACACATTTTTCAAATGGTTAACAAATAAAGTCCCCTTCTCGGAATCGTTTCTAGCCCAGTCACCAGTCGGATTTCGCAAAGGAGGCTTTTCTCTAACTGGTCTTTTTAAACCTCGTGCCGCCTTCCATAACGAATAGTCAGATTGTGGGGAACTGTCAATTCCCTCCAAGTATGATTTAAGTGAAGCCATTCTTTGGGTTTCTAAGAAATTTCTTAGTATATCTCTACATTCCCGTAGCCTAGCTTTCAGTTGAGGAGACCTGTGAATTTGCCACTCTCTTCTAACTCTTCTTTTTTCTGTCAGGAGATGTTCGCGTTCAGCGAAATAAGTTCTGTTTGTCCTATTTCTGCATTCAACGTCATATGTGGAAGCGTGATGCACAGCTCTTCGTATGTCCTCAGTAAACTTGCCAATCGACCCATCAATATCCTCGGTAGTTCTCAACACTACATTTTCCGTGCAGTGGGAACTTAAATACTTTTTGTATTTTATCCAGCTTACTCGGGTCTTAGTCATGTTTCTAAATGGGGATCCACACACTTGAGGGAAATGCATTGAAATGATAGTAGGAGAGTGATCTGAGGACAAGTCTAATGAAGGATCCACTTGTATCGATTCAACAGGGATATTTTTCACTACTCCGAAGTCAATAATATCGGGAATCTTCCGTCGGGCCGTCGGCCAGTAGGTGGGATGCCCGCTTGAGAGTACATCTAAGCCCATTTTGGCAATGGTGTTGAAGAGTTCACGACCCTTCGGGGTCACTAGACGTGAACCCCAAAATGTGTGTTTGGCGTTAAAGTCACCAGCAACCAAAAATCTAGATCCAAGGGAATTGAAGAAGCTGTAGTATTGATGTTCTTTTATTGAAAATCGAGGCGGCGAATAAATTGATGATAAAACAAAGTTGTATTGACAGAATTCAATACAAATGTTTGTTGCTTGTAGGTAATCCTTACATATGTTGTTCATTAAATAATGTTTTATTCTGTTCTTTATAAGAATTGCCGAACCTCCACATGCTCTTCCGCGGGGATCTTTAGTATCGTACAACACGTAGCCATTAATTTTGAAGTACCCTGTCGCCGTCAACTGAGTTTCAGCAATCATCATGACATCAATCTGCTTATCCATCAGGAAGTGTTCCAGTTCGTTTTTATGTTGGCGGAGGCCGTTCGCGTTCCAAAAACAAATTTTTAAACAAATCATTTCTTTAAAATTGCTTGTAAGATAGTGGATTGCATTTTCAGCATTTCCTGCATCATGGATGTCATAGTGGTCGTAAAAGTGTTCATAGTTTGGACAAGTGTCTGCAAAGTAGTCTCTAGAGTGTTAATATTAGGCTCGTAATATTGAGATTTAGGTTCCTGCTCCAAACCTGGCATATTAGATTTAACCACGTTAGCGTAAGAAACTAAGCGCGTTTTCATGACTAGTGGGCCGTAACAATTGAGGAAAATTGTTACTCGATGCAAAATTAGGCTGTTGAAGATGATCAGGTAATACTGACGTCTTGTTGGTCCTTATGCCTTTCAAATGAGTGTAAACTGGACAACCTCTATAATTTGCGGTATGATTACCTCCGCAGTTACTGCATTTTTTGATTTTTGAGTCGGTTTTCGACTTATCACATTGAGCAGTTGTATGTAGTTCCCCACACGCAACACAAACTGACGGCAATTTACAATACGCTTTAGTGTGACCAAATTCTTGACAATTAAGACACTGGACGGGTCCCTGACGCTTATGCGGTTCTTCCACGGTGATTCTACGATGCAGAAGGTAAATCAGATTGTAGATGATATGGGACTCGTTTTTCTTTAAGACTATAATTCCGGGTTCCAATTCCACCCTGAACATAGGCTGAGGAATCTTTTCGCGGTTTCTAATATTCGTTATGCTCTTAATTTTGAAGCCATTTTCCATTAAACTAGTCTTTATCTCGTCAGGATCAACATCTGGGTCTATACCCTTTAGAACGACTTGGAGTCCTTTTGCGCTTTTCAGCTGGTAGGTATAGAAATCCCTACTCTCCCTCTCCAACTGGTTGGACAATTTTCGAAAGTCATCTTCCTTTTTCACTTGAATTTTGGTTTCGCTGATATTTCCATGTTTAATTGAGGTTACGCTAAACATATTTTCACCTATTACCGAAACAATTCCTTGTACCAATTTACTGGAAGTGGGCTCTCTCAGATAAATTGGTGGGGGCTTAAACGTCTTTTTAGGAAGTTCTGGATCATCCGTCTGGAGGAGAGCAAACCTGTTTTGATCATTTGGATTGTCAATACTCACGGTCTTGGGAGCTTTTGAATTTGATGACATTTGAGCAGATGTCGGGCTCCTCTGTCGCTTAAGAACTGTGACGTATTTATCCATCCCTACTTGTTTTCTAGGTTTGACTGCACTATTTGATGTAGAAGATATAGATGTTTTATCATCTGATGAAATCACTATATTGGGCGAACAGGAACGGCGCCGTTCTACGGCTCTTGTAGTGAGAAGATTCTCCACAGATTTTTTTAAGGATTCTTCCTCAGAGATCCATAAAGATTTTCTAGTCGAGCTAAGCTCTTTCTCAGAATTACATCTGAGAGGAACACTCATACAGTTTTTATGCGATTTTTAATGTTTTTTATTATTTTTTTTTTTTAATGTTTTTTATTTTTTAATGTTTTTTATTTTTTTATTTTTTTTTTTTTACCGTAGGTATTTTTACCTATTACGAATTATTTTTTAACTTTTTTGTTTTATTTCGACCTATTACACTTTTTCACCTATTACGATTTTTTCACCGAAAATTCAGCCGCACTAAAAATAACACGTCCGAACAGTTCAACAACACTTACAACACTAAATCTATATAGTCTAGCTTTGGTACTATTCACAATACTCAAGATTTTCAACATATTTAATTATCTATTAAGATTTTTTTCCAAAATTGTCAAATACTTATTTTTTTTCAAAAATTAAAATTTACAGTTCACAAATCTTTTCCAGATTTAAAAAAAGTCAAAATTACTTAGTTCCCAATATAATTCGAAATCCCACTACTACATTTGAAACAGGTGGTCCATACAACACTAAATCTATAGCCTAGATTTGGTACCATTCACAATACTCAAGATTTTCAACATATTTAATTATTAATTAAGATTTTTTTCCAAAATTGTCAAATACTTTTTTTTTTTTTTTTTTTTTTTTTTTTTTCAAAAAATAAAATTTACAGTTTCCAATATTGTCACAAATCTTTTGCAGAATTAAAAAATGGCAAAATTACTTAGTTCCCAATATTATTCGAAATCCCACTACTACATTTGAAACAAGTGGTCTTTACAACACTAAATCTATATAGTCTAGCTTTGGTACCATTCACAATACTCAAGATTTTCAACATATTAATTATCAATTTAAGATTTTTTGCCAAAATTGTCAAATACTTATTTTGTTCTTTAAATTAAAATTTACAGTTTCACAAATCTTTTCCAGATTTAAAAAAGAGGCAAAATTACTTAGTTGCCAATATTATTCGAAATCCCACTACTACATTTGAAACAAGTGGTCCTTACAACACTAAATCTATATAGTCTAGCTTTGGTACTATTCACAATACTCAAGATTTTCAACATATTTAATTATCAATTAAGATTTTTTTCCAAAATTGTCAAATACTTATTTTTTTTTTCAAAAATTAAAATTTACAGTTTCACAAATCTTTTCTAGATTTAAAAAAAAGCAAAATTACTTAGTTCCCAATATTATTCGAAATCCCATTACTACATTTGAATCAAGTGGTCCTTACAACACTAAATCTGGTACTATTCACAATACTCAAGATTTTCAACATATTTAATTAGGAATTTAAGATGTTTTTCCAAAATTGTCAAATACTTATTTTTTTTTTTTTTAAATTAAAATTTACAGTTTCACAAATCTTTTCTAGATTTAAAAAAAGGCAAAATTACTTAGTTCCCAATATTATTCGAAAGCCCACTACTTCTTTGAAACAAGTGGTCCTTACAACACTAAATCTGGTACCATTCACAATACTCAAGATTTTTAACATATTTAATTATGAATTTAAGATTTTTTTCCAAAATTGTCAAATACTTATTTTTTTTTGAAATTAAAATTTACAGTTTCACAAATCTTTTCCAGATTTAAAAAAAGGCAAAATTACTTAGTTCCCAATATTATTCGAAATCCCACTACTACATTTGAAACAGGTGGTCCTTACAACCCTAAATCTATATAGTCTAGCTTTGGTACTATTCACAATACTCAAGATTTTCAACATATTTAATTATCAATTAAGACTTTTTTCCAAAATTGTCAAATACTTATTTTTTTTTTTTCAAAAATTAAAATTTACAGTTTCACAAATCTTTTCCAGATTTAAAAAAATGGCAAAATTACTTAGTTCCCAATATTATTCGAAAGCCCACTACTACATTTGAAACAAGTGGTCCTTAGAACACTAAATCTATATAGTCTAGCTTTGGTACCATTCACAATACTCAAGATTTTCAACATATTTAATTATCAATTTAAGATTTTTTTCCAAAATTGTCAAATACTTATTTTTTTTTTTCAAAATTTACAGTTTCACAAATCTTTTCTAGATTTATAAAAATACAAAATTACTTAGTTGCCTATATTATTCGAAAGCCCACTACTACATTTGAAACAAGTGGTCCTTACAACACTAAATCTATATAGTCTAGCTTTGGTACCATTCACAATACTCAAGATTTTCAACATATTTAATTATCAATTAAGATTTTTTTCCAAAATTGTCAAATACTTATTTTTTTTCAAAAATTAAAATTTACAGTTCACAAATCTTTTCCAGATTTAAAAAAAGTCAAAATTACTTAGTTCCCAATATTATTCGAAATCCCACTACTACATTTGAAACAGGTGGTCCATACAACACTAAATCTATAGCCTAGATTTGGTACCATTCACAATACTCAAGATTTTCAACATATTTAATTATTAATTAAGATTTTTCTCCAAAATTGTCAAATACTTTTTTTTTTTTTTTTTTTTTTTTTTTCAAAAAATAAAATTTACAGTTTCCAATATTGTCACAAATCTTTTGCAGAATTAAAAAATGGCAAAATTACTTAGTTCCCAATATTATTCGAAATCCCACTACTACATTTGAAACAAGTGGTCTTTACAACACTAAATCTATATAGTCTAGCTTTGGTACCATTCACAATACTCAAGATTTTCAACATATTAATTATCAATTTAAGATTTTTTGCCAAAATTGTCAAATACTTATTTTTTTTCAAAAATTAAAATTTACAGTTTCACAAATCTTTTCCAGATTTTAAAAAGAGGCAAAATTACTTAGTTGCCAATATTATTCGAAATCCCACTACTACATTTGAAACAAGTGGTCCTGACAACACTAAATCTATATTGTCTAGCTTTGGTACTATTCACAATACTCAAGATTTTCAACATATTTAATTATCAATTAAGACTTTTTTCCAAAATTGTCAAATACTTATTTTTTTTTTCAAAAATTAAAATTTACAGTTTCACAAATCTTTTCCAGATTTAAAAAAATGGCAAAATTACTTAGTTCCCAATATTATTCGAAAGCCCACTACTACATTTGAAACAAGTGGTCCTTAGAACACTAAATCTATATAGTCTAGCTTTGGTACCATTCACAATACTCAAGATTTTCAACATATTTAATTATCAATTTAAGATTTTTTTCCAAAATTGTCAAATACTTATTTTTTTTTTTCAAAATTTACAGTTTCACAAATCTTTTCTAGATTTAAAAAAATACAAAATTACTTAGTACCCTATATTATTCGAAAGCCCACTACTACATTTGAAACAAGTGGTCCTTACAACACTAAATCTATGCCTAGCTTTGGTACCATTCACAATACTCAAGATTTTCAACATATTTAATTATCAATTAAGATTTTTTTCCAAAATTGTCAAATACTTATTTTTTTTTCAAAAATTAAAATTTACAGTTTCACAAATCTTTTCCAGATTTAAAAAAAGGCAAAATTACTCAGTTCCCGATATTATTCGAAAGCCCACTACTACATTTGAAACAAGTGCTCCTTACAACACTAAATCTATATAGTCTAGCTTTGGTACTATTCACAATACTCAAGATTTTCAACATATTTAATTATCTATTAAGATTTTTTTCCAAAATTGTCAAATATTTATTTTTTTTTCAAAAATTAAAATTTACAGTTCACAAAACTTTTCCAGATTTAAAAAAAGTCAAAATTACTTAGTTCCCAATATTATTCGAAATCCCACTACTACATTTGAAACAGGTGGTCCATACAACACTAAATCTATAGCCTAGATTTGGTACCATTCACAATACTCAAGATTTTCAACATATTTAATTATTAATTAAGATTTTTCTCCAAAATTGTCAAATACTTTTTTTTTTTTTTTTTTTTCAAAAAATAAAATTTACAGTTTCCAATATTGTCACAAATCTTTTGCAGAATTAAAAAATGGCAAAATTACTTAGTTCCCAATATTATTCGAAATCCCACTACTACATTTGAAACAAGTGGTCTTTACAACACTAAATCTATATAGTCTAGCTTTGGTACCATTCACAATACTCAAGATTTTCAACATATTAATTATCAATTTAAGATATTTTGCCAAAATTGTCAAATACTTATTTTGTTCTTTAAATTAAAATTTACAGTTTCACAAATCTTTTCCAGATTTAAAAAAAGGCAAAATTACTTAGTTCCCAATATTATTCGAAAGCCCACTACTTCTTTGAAACAAGTGGTCCTTACAACACTAAATCTGGTACCATTCACAATACTCAAGATTTTTAACATATTTAATTATGAATTTAAGATTTTTTTCCAAAATTGTCAAATACTTATTTTTTTTTGAAATTAAAATTTACAGTTTCACAAATCTTTTCCAGATTTAAAAAAAAGGCAAAATTACTTAGTTCCCAATATTATTCGAAATCCCACTACTACATTTGAAACAGGTGGTCCTTACAACCCTAAATCTATATAGTCTAGCTTTGGTACTATTCACAATACTCAAGATTTTCAACATATTTAATTATCAATTAAGACTTTTTTCCAAAATTGTCAAATACTTATTTTTTTTTTTTTCAAAAATTAAAATTTACAGTTTCACAAATCTTTTCCAGATTTAAAAAAAATGGCAAAATTACTTAGTTCCCAATATTATTCGAAAGCCCACTACTACATTTGAAACAAGTGGTCCTTAGAACACTAAATCTATATAGTCTAGCTTTGGTACCATTCACAATACTCAAGATTTTCAACATATTTAATTATCAATTTAAGATTTTTTTCCAAAATTGTCAAATACTTATTTTTTTTTTCCAAAATTTACAGTTTCACAAATCTTTTCTAGATTTAAAAAAATACAAAATTACTTAGTTCCCTATATTATTCGAAAGCCCACTACTACATTTGAAACAAGTGGTCCTTACAACACTAAATATATAGCCTAGCTTTGGTACCATTCACAATACTCAAGATTTTCAACATATTTAATTATCAATTAAGATTTTTTTCCAAAATTGTCAAATACTTATTTTTTTTTCAAAAATTAAAATTTACAGTTTCACAAATCTTTTCCAGATTTAAAAAAAGGCAAAATTACTCAGTTCCCGATATTATTCGAAAGCCCACTACTACATTTGAAACAAGTGCTCCTTACAACACTAAATCTATATAGTCTAGCTTTGGTACTATTCACAATACTCAAGATTTTCAACATATTTAATTATCTATTAAGATTTTTTTCCAAAATTGTCAAATATTTATTTTTTTTCAAAAATTAAAATTTACAGTTCACAAATCTTTTCCAGATTTAAAAAAAGTCAAAATTACTTAGTTCCCAATATTATTCGAAATCCCACTACTACATTTGAAACAGGTGGTCCATACAACACTAAATCTATAGCCTAGATTTGGTACCATTCACAATACTCAAGATTTTCAACATATTTAATTATTAATTAAGATTTTTCTCCAAAATTGTCAAATACTTTTTTTTTTTTTTTTTTTTCAAAAAATAAAATTTACAGTTTCCAATATTGTCACAAATCTTTTGCAGAATTAAAAAATGGCAAAATTACTTAGTTCCCAATATTATTCGAAATCCCACTACTACATTTGAAACAAGTGGTCTTTACAACACTAAATCTATATAGTCTAGCTTTTGTACCATTCACAATACTCAAGATTTTCAACATATTTAATTATCAATTAAGATTTTTTTCCAAAATTGTCAAATACTTATTTTGTTCTTTAAATTAAAATTTACAGTTTCACAAATCTTTTCCAGATTTAAAAAAGAGGCAAAATTACTTAGTTGCCAATATTATTCGAAATCCCACTACTACATTTGAAACAAGTGGTCCTTACAACACTAAATCTATATAGTCTAGCTTTGGTACTATTCACAATACTCAAGATTTTCAACATATTTAATTATCAATTAAGATTTTTTTCCAAAATTGTCAAATACTTATTTTTTTTTTAAAAATTAAAATTTACAGTTTCACTAATCTTTTCTAGATTTAAAAAAAAGCAAAATTACTTAGTTCCCAATATTATTCGAAATCCCATTACTATATTTGAAACAAGTGGTCCTTACAACACTAAATCTGGTACTATTCACAATACTCAAGATTTTCAACATATTTAATTAGGAATTTAAGATGTTTTTCCAAAATTGTCAAATACTTATTTTTTTTTTTTAAATTAAAATTTACAGTTTCACAAATCTTTTCTAGATTTAAAAAAAGGCAAAATTACTTAGTTCCCAATATTATTCGAAAGCCCACTACTTCTTTGAAACAAGTGGTCCTTACAACACTAAATCTGGTACCATTCACAATACTCAAGATTTTTAACATATTTAATTATGAATTTAAGATTTTTTTCCAAAATTGTCAAATACTTATTTTTTTTTGAAATTAAAATTTACAGTTTCACAAATCTTTTCCAGATTTAAAAAAAGGCAAAATTACTTAGTTCCCAATATTATTCGAAATCCCACTACTACATTTGAAACAGGTGGTCCTTACAACCCTAAATCTATATAGTCTAGCTTTGGTACTATTCACAATACTCAAGATTTTCAACATATTTAATTATCAATTAAGACTTTTTTCCAAAATTGTCAAATACTTATTTTTTTTTTTCAAAAATTAAAATTTACAGTTTCACAAATCTTTTCCAGATTTAAAAAAATGGCAAAATTACTTAGTTCCCAATATTATTCGAAAGCCCACTACTACATTTGAAACAAGTGGTCCTTAGAACACTAAATCTATATAGTCTAGCTTTGGTACCATTCACAATACTCAAGATTTTCAACATATTTAATTATCAATTTAAGATTTTTTTCCAAAATTGTCAAATACTTATTTTTTTTTTTTCAAAATTTACAGTTTCACAAATCTTTTCTAGATTTAAAAAAATACAAAATTACTTAGTTCCCTATATTATTCGAAAGCCCACTACTACATTTGAAACAAGTGGTCCTTACAACACTAAATCTATAGCCTAGCTTTGGTACCATTCACAATACTCCAGATTTTCAACATATTTAATTATCAATTAAGATTTTTTTCCAAAATTGTCAAATACTTATTTTTTTTCAAAAATTAAAATTTACAGTTTCACAAATCTTTTCCAGATTAAAAAAAAGGCAAAATTACTCAGTTCCCGATATTATTCGAAAGCCCACTACTACATTTGAAACAAGTGGTCCTTACAACACTAAATCTATATAGTCTAGCTTTGGTACTATTCACAATACTCAAGATTTTCAACATATTTAATTATCTATTAAGATTTTTTTCCAAAATTGTCAAATACTTATTTTTTTTTCAAAAATTAAAATTTACAGTTCACAAAACTTTTCCAGATTTAAAAAAAGGCAAAATTACTTAGTTCCCAATATTATTCGAAAGCCCACTACTACATTTGAAACAAGTGGTCCTTACAACACTAAATCTATATAGTCTAGCTTTAGTACCATTCACAGTACTCAAGCTTTTCAACATATTTATTTACAATTTAAGATTTTTTCCAAAATTGTCAAATACTTTTTTTTTTCAAAATTAAAATTTACAGGTTCCAATATTGTCAAAAATCTTTTTCATATTTAAAAAATGGCAAAATTACTTAGTTCCCAATATTATTCGGATTCCCACTACTACATTTGAAACAAGTGGTCCTTAGAACACTAAATCTATATAGTCTAGCTTTGGTACCATTCACAATACTCAAGATTTTCAACATATTTAATTATCAATTTAAGATTTTTTTCCAAAATTGTCAAAACTTATTTTTTTTTTTTTTAAATTTACAGTTTCACAAATCTTTTCTAGATTTAAAAAAATGCAAAATTACTTAGTTCCCAATATTATTCGAAATCCCACTACTACATTTGAAGCAAGTGGTCCTTACAACACTAAATCTACATAGTCTAGCTTTACCATTTCACAGTACTCAAGATTTTCAACATATTAATAATCAATTTAAGATTTTTTTCCAAAATTGTCAAATACTTATTTTTTTTTTTTTTTTAATTAAAATTTACAGTTTCACAAATCTTTTCCAGATTTAAAAAAAGGTAAAATTACTTAGTTCCCAATATTATTCGAAATCCCACTACTACATTTGAAACAAGTGGTCTTTACAACACTAAATCTATATAGTCTAGCTTTGGTACCATTCACAATACTCAAGATTTTCAACATATTAATTATCAATTTAAGATTTTTTGCCAAAATTGTCAAATACTTATTTTGTTCTTTAAATTAAAATTTACAGTTTCACAAATCTTTTCCAGATTTAAAAAAGAGGCAAAATTACTTAGTTGCCAATATTATTCGAAATCCCACTACTACATTTGAAACAAGTGGTCCTTACAACACTAAATCTATATAGTCTAGCTTTGGTACTATTCACAATACTCAAGATTTTCAACATATTTAATTATCTATTAAGATTTTTTTCCAAAATTGTCAAATACATATTTTTTTTTTCAAAAATTTAAATTTACAGTTTCACAAATCTTTTCTAGATTTAAAAAAAAACAAAATTACTTAGTTCCCAATATTATTCGAAATCCCATTACTACATTTGAAACAAGTGGTCCTTACAACACTAAATCTGGTACTATTCACAATACCCAAGATTTTCAACATATTTAATTAGGAATTTAAGATGTTTTTCCAAAATTGTCAAATACTTATTTTTTTTTTAAATTAAAATTTACAGTTTCACAAATCTTTTCTAGATTTAAAAAAAGGCAAAATTACTTAGTTCCCAATATTATTCGAAAGCCCACTACTACATTTGAAACAAGTGGTCCTTACAACACTAAATCTGGTACCATTCACAATACTCAAGATTTTTAACATATTTAATTATGAATTTAAGATTTTTTTCCAAAATTGTCAAATACTTATTTTTTTTGAAATTAAAATTTACAGTTTCACAAATCTTTTCCAGATTTAAAAAAAGGCAAAGTTACTTAGTTCCCAATATTATTCGAAATCCCACTACTACATTTGAAACAGGTGGTCCTTACAACACTAAATCTATATAGTCTAGCTTTAGTACCATTCACAGTACTCAAGATTTTCAACATATTTAATTATCAATTTAAGATTTTTTTCCAAAATTGTCAAATACTTATTTTTTTTTTCAAAAATTAAAATTTACAGTTTCACAAATCTTTTGCAGAATTAAAAAATGGCAAAATTACTTAGTTGCCAATATTATTCGAAAGCCCACTACTACATTTGAACCAAGTGGTCCTTACAACACTAAATCTATATAGTCTAGCTTTAGTACCATTCACAATACTTAAGATTTTCAACATATTTAATTATCAATTAAGATTTTTCTCCAAAATTGTCAAATACTTTTTTTTTTTTTTTTTTCAAAAATTAAAATTTACAGTTTCACAAATCTTTTCCAGATTTAAAAAATGGCAAAATTACTTAGTTGCCAATATTATTAGAAAGCCCACTACTACGTTTGTAACAAGTGGTCCTTACAACACTAAATCCATAACCTAGTTTGGTACCATTCACAATACTCAAGATTTTCACCATATTTAATTATCAATTAAGATTTTTCTCCAAAATTGTCAAATACTTATTTTTTTTTTTCAAAAATTAAAATTTACAGTTTCACAAATCTTTTCCAGATTTAAAAAAAGGCAAAATTACTTAGTTGCCAATATTATTCGAAAGCCCACTACTACATTTGAAACAAGTGGTCCTTACAACACTAAATCTATATAGTCTAGCTTTGGTACTATTCACAATACTCAAGATTTTCAACATATTTAATTATCAATTAAGATTTTTTTCCAAAATTTTCAAATACTTATTTTTTTTCAAAAAATAACATTTACAGTTTCCAATAGTCACAAATCTTTTCCAGAATTAAAAAATGGCAAAATTACTTAGTTCACAATATTATTTGAAATCCCACTACTACATTTGAAACAAGTGTTCCTTAGAACACTAAATCTATATAGTCTAGCTTTAGTACTATTCACAATACTCAAGATTTTCAACATATTTAATTATCAATTAAGATTTTTCTCCAAAATTGTCAAATACTTATTTTTTTTCAAAAATTAAAATTTACAGTTTCACAAATCTTTTCCAGATTTAAAAAATGGCAAAATTACTTAGTTGCCAATATTATTAGAAAGCCCACTACTACGTTTGTAACAAGTGGTCCTTACAACACTAAATCTATAACCTAGCTTTGGTACCATTCACAATACTCAAGATTTTCAACATATTTAATTATCAATTAAGATTTTTCTCCAAAATTGTCAAATACTTATTTTTTTTTTTCAAAAATTAAAATTTACAGTTTCACAAATCTTTTCCAGATTTAAAAAAAGGCAAAATTACTTAGTTGCCAATATTATTCGAAAGCCCACTACTACATTTGAAACAAGTGGTCCTTACAACACTAAATCTATATAGTCTAGCTTTGGTACTATTCACAATACTCAAGATTTTCAACATATTTAATTATCAATTAAGATTTTTTTCCAAAATTGTCAAATACTTATTTTTTTTTTAAAAATTAAAATTTACAGTTTCACAAATCTTTTCTAGATTTAAAAAAAAGCAAAATTACTTAGTTCCCAATATTATTCGAAATCCCATTACTACATTTGAAACAAGTGGTCCTTACAACACTAAATCTGGTACTATTCACAATACTCAAGATTTTCAACATATTTAATTAGGAATTTAAGATGTTTTTCCAAAATTGTCAAATACTTATTTTTTTTTTTAAATTAAAATTTACAGTTTCACAAATCTTTTCTAGATTTAAAAAAAGGCAAAAATACTTAGTTCCCAATATTATTCGAAAGCCCACTACTTCTTTGAAACAAGTGGTCCTTACAACACTAAATCTGGTACCATTCACAATACTCAAGATTTTTAACATATTTAATTATGAATTTAAGATTTTTTTCCAAAATTGTCAAATACTTATTTTTTTTTGAAATTAAAATTTACAGTTTCACAAATCTTTTCCAGATTTAAAAAAAGGCAAAATTACTTAGTTCCCAATATTATTCGAAATCCCACTACTACATTTGAAACAGGTGGTCCTTACAACCCTAAATCTATATAGTCTAGCTTTGGTACTATTCACAATACTCAAGATTTTCAACATATTTAATTATCAATTAAGATTTTTCTCCAAAATTGTCAAATACTTATTTTTTTTTTCAAAAATTAAAATTTACAGTTTCACAAATCTTTTCCAGATTTAAAAAATGGCAAAATTACTTAGTTGCCAATATTATTAGAAAGCCCACTACTACGTTTGTAACAAGTGGTCCTTACAACACTAAATCTATAACCTAGCTTTGGTACCATTCACAATACTCAAGATTTTCAACATATTTAATTATCAATTAAGATTTTTCTCCAAAATTGTCAAATACTTATTTTTTTTTTCAAAAATTAAAATTTACAGTTTCACAAATCTTTTCCAGATTTGAAAAAAGGCAAAATTACTTAGTTGCCAATATTATTCGAAAGCCCACTACTACATTTGAAATAAGTGGTCCTTACAACACTAAATCTATATAGTCTAGCTTTGGTACTATTCACAATACTCAAGATTTTCAACATATTTAATTATCAATTAAGATTTTTTTCCAAAATTGTCAAATACTTATTTTTTTTTTAAAAATTAAAATTTACAGTTTCAGAAATCTTTTCTAGATTTAAAAAAAAGCAAAATTACTTAGTTCCCAATATTATTCGAAATCCCATTACTACATTTGAAACAAGTGGTCCTTACAACACTAAATCTGGTACTATTCACAATACTCAAGATTTTCAACATATTTAATTAGGAATTTAAGATGTTTTTCCAAAATTGTCAAATACTTATTTTTTTTTTTTTAAATTAAAATTTACAGTTTCACAAATCTTTTCTAGATTTAAAAAAAGGCAAAGTTACTTAGTTCCCAATATTATTCGAAAGCCCACTACTTCTTTGAAACAAGTGGTCCTTACAACACTAAATCTGGTACCATTCACAATACTCAAGATTTTTAACATATTTAATTATGAATTTAAGATTTTTTTCCAAAATTGTCAAATACTTATTTTTTTTTGAAATTAAAATTTATAGTTTCACAAATCTTTTCCAGATTTAAAAAATGGCAAAATTACTTAGTTCCCAATATTATTCGAAATCCCACTACTACATTTGAAACAGGTGGTCCTTACAACCCTAAATCTATATAGTCTAGCTTTGGTACTATTCACAATACTCAAGATTTTCAACATATTTAATTATCAATTAAGACTTTTTTCCAAAATTGTCAAATACTTATTTTTTTTTTTCAAAAATTAAAATTTACAGTTTCACAAATCTTTTCCAGATTTAAAAAAATGGCAAAATTACTTAGTTCCCAATATTATTCGAAAGCCCACTACTACATTTGAAACAAGTGGTCCTTAGAACACTAAATCTATATAGTCTAGCTTTGGTACCATTCACAATACTCAAGATTTTCAACATATTTAATTATCAATTTAAGATTTTTTTCCAAAATTGTTAAATACTTATTTTTTTTTTTTCAAAATTTACAGTTTCACAAATCTTTTCTAGATTTAAAAAAATACAAAATTACTTAGTTCCCTATATTATTCGAAAGCCCACTACTACATTTGAAACAAGTGGTCCTTACAACACTAAATCTATAGCCTAGCTTTGGTACCATTCACAATACTCAAGATTTTCAACATATTTAATTATCAATTAAGATTTTTTTCCAAAATTGTCAAATACTTATTTTTTTTCAAAAATTAAAATTTACAGTTTCACAAATCTTTTCCAGATTTAAAAAAAAGGCAAAATTACTCAGTTCCCGATATTATTCGAAAGCCCACTACTACATTTAAAACAAGTGGTCCTTACAACACTAAATCTATATAGTCTAGCTTTGGTACTATTCACAATACTCAAGATTTTCAACATATTTAATTATCTATTAAGATTTTTTTCCAAAATTGTCAAATACTTATTTTTTTTCAAAAATTAAAATTTACAGTTCACAAATCTTTTCCAGATTTAAAAAAAGGCAAAATTACTTAGTTCCCAATATTATTCGAAAGCGCACTACTACATTTGAAACAAGTGGTCCTTACAACACTAAATCTATAGCCTAGCTTTGGTACCATTCACAATACTCAAGATTTTCAACATATTTAGTTATCAATTAAGATTTTTTTCCAAAATTGTCAAATACTTATTTTTTTTCAAAAATTAAAATTTACAGTTTCACAAATCTTTTCCAGATTTAAAAAAAGGCAAAATTACTCAGTTCCCGATATTATTCGAAAGCCCACTACTACATTTGAAACAAGTGGTCCTTACAACACTAAATCTATATAGTCTAGCTTTGGTACTATTCACAATACTCAAGATTTTCAACATATTTAATTATCTATTAAGATTTTTTTCCAAAATTGTCAAATACTTATTTTTTTTCAAAAATTAAAATTTACAGTTCACAAATCTTTTCCAGATTTAAAAAAAGGCAAAATTACTCAGTTCCCGATATTATTCGAAAGCCCACTACTACATTTGAAACAAGTGGTCCTTACAACACTAAATCTATATAGTCTAGCTTTGGTACTATTCACAATACTCAAGATTTTCAACATATTTAATTATCTATTAAGATTTTTTTCCAAAATTGTCAAATACTTATTTTTTTTCAAAAATTAAAATTTACAGTTCACAAATCTTTTCCAGATTTAAAAAAAGGCAAAATTACTTAGTTCCCAATATTATTCGAAAGCCCACTACTACATTTGAAACAAGTGGTCCTTAGAACACTAAATCTATATAGTCTAGCTTTGGTACTATTCACAATACTCAAGATTTTCAACATATTTAATTATCAATTAAGATTTTTTTCCAAAATTGTCAAATACTTATTTTTTTTTTAAAAATTAAAATTTACAGTTTCACAAATCTTTTCTAGATTTAAAAAAAAGCAAAATTACTTAGTTCCCAATATTATTCGAAATCCCATTACTACATTTGAAACAAGTGGTCCTTACAACACTAAATCTGGTACTATTCACAATACTCAAGATTTTCAACATATTTAATTAGGAATTTAAGATGTTTTTCCAAAATTGTCAAATACTTATTTTTTTTTTTTAAATTAAAATTTACAGTTTCACAAATCTTTTCTAGATTTAAAAAAAGGCAAAATTACTTAGTTCCCAATATTATTCGAAAGCCCACTACTTCTTTGAAACAAGTGGTCCTTACAACACTAAATCTGGTACCATTCACAATACTCAAGATTTTTAACATATTTAATTATGAATTTAAGATTTTTTTCCAAAATTGTCAAATACTTATTTTTTTTTGAAATTAAAATTTACAGTTTCACAAATCTTTTCCAGATTTAAAAAAAGGCAAAATTACTTAGTTCCCAATATTATTCGAAATCCCACTACTACATTTGAAACAGGTGGTCCTTACAACCCTAAATCTATATAGTCTAGCTTTGGTACTATTCACAATACTCAAGATTTTCAACATATTTAATTATCAATTAAGATTTTTCTCCAAAATTGTCAAATACTTATTTTTTTTTTCAAAAATTAAAATTTACAGTTTCACAAATCTTTTCCAGATTTAAAAAATGGCAAAATTACTTAGTTGCCAATATTATTAGAAAGCCCACTACTACGTTTGTAACAAGTGGTCCTTACAACACTAAATCTATAACCTAGCTTTGGTACCATTCACAATACTCAAGATTTTCAACATATTTAATTATCAATTAAGATTTTTCTCCAAAATTGTCAAATACTTATTTTTTTTTTTTCAAAAATTAAAATTTACAGTTTCACAAATCTTTTCCAGATTTAAAAAAAGGCAAAATTACTTAGTTGCCAATATTATTCGAAAGCCCACTACTACATTTGAAATAAGTGGTCCTTACAACACTAAATCTATATAGTCTAGCTTTGGTACTATTCACAATACTCAAGATTTTCAACATATTTAATTATCAATTAAGATTTTTTTCCAAAATTGTCAAATACTTATTTTTTTTTTAAAAATTAAAATTTACAGTTTCAGAAATCTTTTCTAGATTTAAAAAAAAGCAAAATTACTTAGTTCCCAATATTATTCGAAATCCCATTACTACATTTGAAACAAGTGGTCCTTACAACACTAAATCTGGTACTATTCACAATACTCAAGATTTTCAACATATTTAATTAGGAATTTAAGATGTTTTTCCAAAATTGTCAAATACTTATTTTTTTTTTTTTTAAATTAAAATTTACAGTTTCACAAATCTTTTCTAGATTTAAAAAAAGGCAAAATTACTTAGTTCCCAATATTATTCGAAAGCCCACTACTTCTTTGAAACAAGTGGTCCTTACAACACTAAATCTGGTACCATTCACAATACTCAAGATTTTTAACATATTTAATTATGAATTTAAGATTTTTTTCCAAAATTGTCAAATACTTATTTTTTTTTGAAATTAAAATTTACAGTTTCACAAATCTTTTCCAGATTTAAAAAAAGGCAAAATTACTTAGTTCCCAATATTATTCGAAATCCCACTACTACATTTGAAACAGGTGGTCCTTACAACCCTAAATCTATATAGTCTAGCTTTGGTACTATTCACAATACTCAAGATTTTCAACATATTTAATTATCAATTAAGACTTTTTTCCAAAATTGTCAAATACTTATTTTTTTTTTCAAAAATTAAAATTTACAGTTTCACAAATCTTTTCCAGATTTAAAAAAATGGCAAAATTACTTAGTTCCCAATATTATTCGAAAGCCCACTACTACATTTGAAACAAGTGGTCCTTAGAACACTAAATCTATATAGTCTAGCTTTGGTACCATTCACAATACTCAAGATTTTCAACATATTTAATTATCAATTTAAGATTTTTTTCCAAAATTGTTAAATACTTATTTTTTTTTTTCAAAATTTACAGTTTCACAAATCTTTTCTAGATTTAAAAAAATACAAAATTACTTAGTTCCCTATATTATTCGAAAGCCCACTACTACATTTGAAACAAGTGGTCCTTACAACACTAAATCTATAGCCTAGCTTTGGTACCATTCACAATACTCAAGATTTTCAACATATTTAATTATCAATTAAGATTTTTTTCCAAAATTGTCAAATACTTATTTTTTTTCAAAAATTAAAATTTACAGTTTCACAAATCTTTTCCAGATTTAAAAAAAAGGCAAAATTACTCAGTTCCCGATATTATTCGAAAGCCCACTACTACATTTAAAACAAGTGGTCCTTACAACACTAAATCTATATAGTCTAGCTTTGGTACTATTCACAATACTCAAGATTTTCAACATATTTAATTATCTATTAAGATTTTTTTCCAAAATTGTCAAATACTTATTTTTTTTTCAAAAATTAAAATTTAGAGTTCACAAATCTTTTCCAGATTTAAAAAAAGGCAAAATTACTTAGTTCCCAATATTATTCGAAAGCCCACTACTACATTTGAAACAAGTGGTCCTTACAACACTAAATCTATATAGTCTAGCTTTGGTACTATTCACAATACTCAAGATTTTCAACATATTTAATTATCTATTAAGATTTTTTTCCAAAATTGTCAAATACTTATTTTTTTTCAAAAATTAAAATTTACAGTTCACAAATCTTTTCCAGATTTAAAAAAAGGCAAAATTACTTAGTTCCCAATATTATTCGAAAGCGCACTACTACATTTGAAACAAGTGGTCCTTACAACACTAAATCTATAGCCTAGCTTTGGTACCATTCACAATACTCAAGATTTTCAACATATTTAATTATCAATTAAGATTTTTTTCCAAAATTGTCAAATACTTATTTTTTTTCAAAAATTAAAATTTACAGTTTCACAAATCTTTTCCAGATTTAAAAAAAGGCAAAATTACTCAGTTCCCGATATTATTCGAAAGCCCACTACTACATTTGAAACAAGTGGTCCTTACAACACTAAATCTATATAGTCTAGCTTTGGTACTATTCACAATACTCAAGATTTTCAACATATTTAATTATCTATTAAGATTTTTTTCCAAAATTGTCAAATACTTATTTTTTTTCAAAAATTAAAATTTACAGTTCACAAATCTTTTCCAGATTTAAAAAAAGGCAAAATTACTCAGTTCCCGATATTATTCGAAAGCCCACTACTACATTTGAAACAAGTGGTCCTTACAACACTAAATCTATATAGTCTAGCTTTGGTACTATTCACAATACTCAAGATTTTCAACATATTTAATTATCTATTAAGATTTTTTTCCAAAATTGTCAAATACTTATTTTTTTTCAAAAATTAAAATTTACAGTTCACAAATCTTTTCCAGATTTAAAAAAAGGCAAAATTACTTAGTTCCCAATATTATTCGAAAGCCCACTACTACATTTGAAACAAGTGGTCCTTAGAACACTAAATCTATATAGTCTAGCTTTGGTACCATTCACAATACTCAAGATTTTCAACATATTTAATTATCAATTTAAGATTTTTTTCCAAAATTGTCAAAACTTATTTTTTTTTTTTTTTAAATTTACAGTTTCACAAATCTTTTCTAGATTTAAAAAAATGCAAAATTACTTAGTTCCCAATATTATTCGAAATCCCACTACTACATTTGAAGCAAGTGGCCTTACAACACTAAATCTACATAGTCTAGCTTTACCATTTCACAGTACTCAAGATTTTCAACATATTAATAATCAATTTAAGATTTTTTTCCAAAATTGTCAAATACTTATTTTTTTTTTTTTTAATTAAAATTTACAGCTTCACAAATCTTTTCCAGATTTAAAAAAAGGTAAAATTACTTAGTTCCCAATATTATTCGAAATCCCACTACTACATTTGAAACAAGTGGTCTTTACAACACTAAATCTATATAGTCTAGCTTTGGTACCATTCACAATACTCAAGATTTTCAACATATTAATTATCAATTTAAGATTTTTTGCCAAAATTGTCAAATACTTATTTTGTTCTTTAAATTAAAATTTACAGTTTCACAAATCTTTTCCAGATTTAAAAAAGAGGCAAAATTACTTAGTTGCCAATATTATTCGAAATCCCACTACTACATTTGAAACAAGTGGTCCTTACAACACTAAATCTATATAGTCTAGCTTTGGTACTATTCACAATACTCAAGATTTTCAACATATTTAATTATCAATTAAGATTTTTTTCCAAAATTGTCAAATACTTATTTTTTTTTTCAAAAATTTAAATTTACAGTTTCACAAATCTTTTCTAGATTTAAAAAAAAGCAAAATTACTTAGTTCCCAATATTATTCGAAATCCCATTACTACATTTGAAACAAGTGGTCCTTACAACACTAAATCTGGTACTATTCACAATACTCAAGATTTTCAACATATTTAATTAGGAATTTAAGATGTTTTTCCAAAATTGTCAAATACTTATTTTTTTTTTTTAAATTAAAATTTACAGTTTCACAAATCTTTTCTAGATTTAAAAAAAAGGCAAAATTACTTAGTTCCCAATATTATTCGAAAGCCCACTACTTCTTTGAAACAAGTGGTCCTTACAACACTAAATCTGGTACCATTCACAATACTCAAGATTTTTAACATATTTAATTATGAATTTAAGATTTTTTTCCAAAATTGTCAAATACTTATTTTTTTTGAAATTAAAATTTACAGTTTCACAAATCTTTTCCAGATTTAAAAAAAGGCAAAATTACTTAGTTCCCAATATTATTCGAAATCCCACTACTACATTTGAAACAGGTGGTCCTTACAACACTAAATCTATAGCCTAGCTTTGGTACCATTCACAATACTTAAGATTTTCAACATATTTAATTATCAATTAAGATTTTTCTCCAAAATTGTCAAATACTTTTTTTTTTTTTTTTTTTCAAAAAATAAAATTTACAGTTTCACAAATCTTTTCCAGATTTAAATAAAGGCAAAATTACCTAGTTCCCAATATTATTCGAAATCCCACTACTACATTTGAACCAAGTGGTCCGTACAACACTAAATCTATATAGTCTAGCTTTAGTACCATTCACAGTACTCAAGATTTTAAACATATTTAATTATCAATTTAAGATTTTTTTCCAAAATTGTCAAATACTTATTTTTTTTTTTTCAAAAATTAAAATTTACAGTTTCACAAATCTTTTGCAGAATTAAAAAATGGCAAAATTACTTAGTTGCCAATATTATTCGAAAGCCCACTACTACATTTGAAACAAGTGGTCCTTACAACACTAAATCTATAGCCTAGCTTTGGTACCATTCACAATACTCAAGATTTTCAACATATTTAATTATCAATTAAGATTTTTCTCCAAAATTGTCAAATACTTATTTTTTTTCAAAAATTAAAATTTACAGTTTCACAAATCTTTTCCAGATTTAAAAAAAGGCAAAATTACTTAGTTGCCAATATTATTCGAAAGCCCACTACTACATTTGAAACAAGTGGTCCTTACAACACTAAATCTATATAGTCTAGCTTTAGTACCATTCACAATACTCAAGATTTTCAACATATTTAATTATCAATTAAGATTTTTTTCCAAAATTTTCAAATACTTATTTTTTTTCAAAAAATAAAATTTACAGTTTCCAATAGTCACAAATCTTTTCCAGAATTAAAAAAATGGCAAAATTACTTAGTTCACAATATTATTTGAAATCCCACTACTACATTTGAAACAAGTGTTCCTTAGAACACTAAATCTATATAGTCTAGCTTTAGTACTATTCACAATACTCAAGATTTTCAACATATTTAATTATCAATTAAGATTTTTCTCCAAAATTGTCAAATACTTATTTTTTTTTTCAAAAAGTAAAATTTACAGTTTCACAAATCTTTTCCAGATTTAAAAAATGGCAAAATTACTTAGTTGCCAATATTATTAGAAAGCCCACTACTACGTTTGTAACAAGTGGTCCTTACAACACTAAATCTATAACCTAGCTTTGGTACCATTCACAATACTCAAGATTTTCAACATATTTAATTATCAATTAAGATTTTTCTCCAAAATTGTCAAATACTTATTTTTTTTTTCAAAAATTAAAATTTACAGTTTCACAAATCTTTTCCAGATTTAAAAAAAGGCAAAATTACTTAGTTGCCAATATTATTCGAAAGCCCACTACTACATTTGAAACAAGTGGTCCTTACAACACTAAATCTATATAGTCTAGCTTTGGTACCATTCACAATACTCAAGATTTTCAACATATTTAATTATCAATTAAGATTTTTTTCCAATATTGTCAAATACTTATTTTTTTTCAAAAAATAAAATTTACAGTTTCCAATAGTCACAAATCTTTTCCAGAATTAAAAAATGGCAAAATTACTTAGTTCCCAATATTATTTGAAATCCCACTACTACATTTGAAACAAGTGTTCCTTAGAACACTAAATCTATATAGTCTAGCTTTAGTACCATTCACAGTACTCACGATTTTCAACATATTTAATTATCAATTTAAGATTTTTTTCCAAAATTGTCAAATACTTATTTTTTTTTTTTTTTAATTAAAATTTACAGTTTCACAAATTTTTTCCAGATTTAAAAAAAGGCAAAATTACTTAGTTCCCAATATTATTCGAAACAAGTGGTCCTTACAACACTAAATCTATATAGTCTAGCTTTGGTACCATTCACAATATTCAAGATTTTCAACATATTTAATTATCAATTTAAGATTTTTTTCCAAAATTGTCAAATACTTATTTTTTTTTTTCAAAAATTAAAATTTACAGTTTCACAAATCGTTTCTAGATTTAAAAAAATACAAAATTACTTAGTTCCCAATATTATTCGAAAGCCCACTACTTCTTTGAAACAAGTTGTCCTTACAACACTAAATCTGGTACCATTCACAATACTCAAGATTTTTAACATATTTAATAATGAATTTAAGATTCTTTTCCAAAATTGTCAAATACTTATTTTTTTTTTTTTTAAATTAAAATTTACAGTTTCACAAATCTTTTCCAGATTTAAAAAAAGTCAAAATTACTTAGTTCCCAATATTATTCGAAATCCCACTACTACATTTGAAACAGGTGGTCCATACAATACTAAATCTATAGCCTAGATTTGGTACCATTCACAATACTCAAGATTTTCAACATATTTAATTATTAATTAAGATTTTTCTCCAAAATTGTCAAATACTTTTTTTTTTTTTTTTTTTTTTTTTCAAAAAATAAAATTTACAGTTTCCAATATTGTCACAAATCTTTTGCAGAATTAAAAAATGGCAAAATTACTTAGTTCCCAATATTATTTAAAATCCCACTACTACATTTGAAACAAGTGGTCCTTACAATACTAAATCTATATAGTCTAGCTTTAGTACCATTCACAGTACTCAAGATTTTCAACATATTTAATTATCAATTTAAGATTTTTTTCCAAAATTGTCAAATACTTATTTTTTTTTTTTCAAAAATTAAAATTTACAGTTTCACAAATCTTTTCCAGATTTCAAAAAAGGCAAAATTACTTAGTTCCCAATATTATTCGAAATCCCACTACTACATTTGAACCAAGTGGTCGTTACAACACTAAATCTGGTACCATTCACAATACTCAAGATTTTCAACATATTTAATTATCAATGTAAGATTTTTTTCCAAAATTGTCAAATACTTATTTTTTTTTTTAAATTAAAATTTACAGTTTCACAAATCTTTTCTAGATTTAAAAAAAGGCAAAATTACTTAGTTCCCAATATTATTCGAAAGCCCACTACTACATTTGAAACAAGTGGTCCTTACAACACTAAATCTGGTACCATTCACAATACTCAAGATTTTTAACATATTTAATAATGAATTTAAGATTTTTTTTCCAAAATTGTCAAATACTTATTTTTTTTTTTTTTTGAAATTAAAATTTACAGTTTCACAAATCTTTTCCAGATTTAAAAAAAGTCAAAATTACTTAGTTCCCAATATTATTCGAAATCCCACTACTACATTTGAAACAGGTGGTCCATACAACACTAAATCTATAGCCTAGATTTGGTACCATTCACAATACTCAAGATTTTCAACATATTTAATTATTAATTAAGATTTTTCTCCAAAATTGTCAAATACTTTTTTTTTTTTTTTCAAAAAATAAAATTTACAGTTTCCAATATTGTCACAAATCTTTTGCAGAATTAAAAAATGGCAAAATTACTTAGTTCCCAATATTATTTGAAATCCCACTACTACATTTGAAACAAGTGGTCCTTACAATACTAAATCTATATAGTCTAGCTTTAGTACCATTCACAGTACTCAAGATTTTCAACATATTTAATTATCAATTTAAGATTTTCTTCCAAAATTGTCAAATACTTATTTTTTTTCAAAAATTAAAATTTACAGTTTCACAAATCTTTTCCAGATTTAAAAAAAAGGCAAAATTACTTAGTTGCCAATATTATTCGAAAGCCCACTACTACATTTGAAACAAGTGGTCCTTACAACACTAAATCTATATAGTCTAGCTTTAGTACCATTCACAGTACTCAAGATTTTCAACATATTTAATTATCAATGTAAGATTTTTTTCCAAAATTGTCAAATACTTATTTTTTTTTTTTTTAAATTAAAATTTACAGTTTCACAAATCTTTTCTAGATTTAAAAAAAGGCAAAATTACTTAGTTCCCAATATTATTCGAAAGCCCACTACTACATTTGAAACAAGTGGTCCTTACAACACTAAATCTGGTACCATTCACAATACTCAAGATTTTCAACATATTTAATTATCAATGTAAGATTTTTTTCCAAAATTGTCAAATACTTATTTTTTTTTTTTTAAATTAAAATTTACAGTTTCACAAATCTTTTCTAGATTTAAAAAAAAGGCAAAATTATTTAGTTCCCAATATTATTCGAAAGCCCACTACTACATTTGAAACAAGTGGTCCTTACAACACTAAATCTGGTACCATTCACAATACTCAAGATTTTCAACATATTTAATTATCAATTTAAGATTTTTTTCCAAAATTGTCAAATACTTATTTTTTTTTTAAATTAAAATTTACAGTTTCACAAATCTTTTCCAGATTTAAAAAAAGGCAAAATTACTTAGTTCCCAATATTATTCGAAAGCCCACTACTGCATTTGGAACAAGTGGTCCTTATAACACTAAATCTATAGCCTAGCTTTGGTACCATTCACAGTACTCAAGATTTTCAACATATTTAATTATCAATTTAAGATTTTTTCCAAAATTGTCAAATACTTATTTTTTTTTTTCAAAAAATAAAATTTACAGTTTCCAATATTGTCACAAATCTTTTCCATATTTAAAAAAAGGCAAAATTACTTAGTTCCCAATATTATTCGAAAGCCCACTACTGCATTTGGAACAAGTGGTCCTTATAACACTAAATCTATAGCCTAGCTTTGGTACCATTCACAATACTCAAGATTTTCAACATATTTAATTATCAATTTAAGATTTTTTCCAAAATTGTTAAATACTTTTTTTTGTTTTTCAAAATTAAAATTTACAGGTTCCAATAATGTCACAAATCTTTTCCAGATTTAAAAAATGGCAAAATTACTTAGTTCCCAATATTAGTGGGAATCCCACTACTGCATTTGAAACAAGTGGTCCTTATAACACTAAATCTATAGCCTAGCTTTGGTACCATTCACAATACTCAAGATTTTCAACATATTTAATTATCAATTTATGATTTTTTCCAAAATTGTCAAATACTTTTTTTTTCAAAATTAAAATTTACAGGTTCCAATATTGTCACAAATCTTTTCCAGATTTAAAAAATGGCAAAATTACTTAGTTCCCAATATTATTCGAAATCCCACTACTACATTAGACCCAAGTGGTCCTTACAACACTAAATCTATATATTCTAGCTTTGGTACCATTCACAATACTATAGATTTTTAACATATTTAATTATCAATGTGAGATTTTTTTCCAAAATTGTCAAATAAGTATTTTTTTTTTCAAAAATTAAAATTTACAGTTTCACAAATCTTTTCTAGATTTAAAAAACGACAAAATTACTTAGTTCCCAATATTATTCGAAATCCCACTACTACATTTGAAACAAGTGGTCCTTACAACACTAAATCTATAGCCTAGCTTTGGTACTATTCACAGTACTCAAGATTTTCAACATATTTAATTATCAATTTAAGATTTTTTCCAAAATTGTCAAATACTTATTTTTTTTTCAAAAATTAAAATTTTTGTGGTCCTGACAACACTAAATCTATATAGTCTAGCTTTGGTACCATTCACAATACTCAAGATTTTCAACATATTTAATTATCAATTTAAGATTTTCTTCCAAAATTGTCAAATACTTATTTTTTTTCAAAAATTAAAATTTACAGTTTCACAAATCTTTTCCAGATTTAAAAAAAGGCAAAATTACTTAGTTGCCAATATTATTCGAAAGCCCACTACTACATTTGAAACAAGTGGTCCTTACAACACTAAATCTATATAGTCTAGCTTTAGTACCATTCACAGTACTCAAGATTTTCAACATATTTAATTATCAATGTAAGATTTTTTTCCAAAATTGTCAAATACTTATTTTTTTTTTTTTTTAAATTAAAATTTACAGTTTCACAAATCTTTTCTAGATTTAAAAAAAGGCAAAATTACTTAGTTCCCAATATTATTCGAAAGCCCACTACTACATTTGAAACAAGTGGTCCTTACAACACTAAATCTGGTACCATTCACAATACTCAAGATTTTCAACATATTTAATTATCAATGTAAGATTTTTTTCCAAAATTGTCAAATACTTATTTTTTTTTTTTTTAATTAAAATTTACAGTTTCACAAATCTTTTCTAGATTTAAAAAAAAGGCAAAATTATTTAGTTCCCAATATTATTCGAAAGCCCACTACTACATTTGAAACAAGTGGTCCTTACAACACTAAATCTGGTACCATTCACAATACTCAAGATTTTCAACATATTTAATTATCAATTTAAGATTTTTTTCCAAAATTGTCAAATACTTATTTTTTTTTGAAATTAAAATTTACAGTTTCACAAATCTTTTCCAGATTTAAAAAAAGGCAAAATTACTTAGTTCCCAATATTATTCGAAAGCCCACTACTACATTTGAAACAAATGGTCCTTACAACACTAAATCTATATAGTCTAGCTTTAGTACCATTCACAGTACTCAAGATTTTCAACATATTTAATTATCAATTAAGATTTTTCTCCAAAATTGTCAAATACTTATTTTTTTTTTCAAAAATTAAAATTTACAGTTTCACAAATCTTTTCCAGATTTAAAAAAAAGGCAAAATTACTTAGTTCCCAATATTATTCGAAATCCCACTACTACATTTGAACCAAGTGGGCCTTACAACACTAAATCTATATATTCTAGCATTGATACCAATATGGCAAAATTACTTAGTTCCCAATATTATTGGAAATCCCACTACTACATTTGAACCAAGTGGGCCTTACAACACTAAATCTATATATTCTAGCTTTGGTACCATTCACAATACTAAAGATTTTCAACATATTTAATTATCAATTTAAGATTTTTTTCCAAAATTGTCAAATAATTATTTTTTTTTTTTCAAAAATTAAAATTTACAGTTTCACAAATCTTTTCCAGATTTAAAAAAAGGCAAAATTAATTAGTTCCCAATATTATTCGAAATCCCACTACTACATTTGAACCAAGTGGGCCTTACAACACTAAATCTATATATTCTAGCATTGGTACCATTCACAATACTAAAGATTTTCAACATATTTAATTATCAATTTAAGATTTTTTTCCAAAATTGTCAAATAATTATTTTTTTTTGAAATTAAAATTTACAGTTTCACAAATCTTTTCCAGATTTAAAAAAAGGCAAAATTACTTAGTTCCCAATATTATTCGAAAGCCCACTACTGCATTTGGAACAAGTGGTCCTTACAACACTAAATCTGGTACCATTCACAATACTCAAGATTTTCAACATATTTAATTATCAATGTAAGATTTTTTTCCAAAATTGTCAAATACTTATTTTTTTTTTTTTTAATTAAAATTTACAGTTTCACAAATCTTTTCTAGATTTAAAAAAAAGGCAAAATTATTTAGTTCCCAATATTATTCGAAAGCCCACTACTACATTTGAAACAAGTGGTCCTTACAACACTAAATCTGGTACCATTCACAATACTCAAGATTTTCAACATATTTAATTATCAATTTAAGATTTTTTTCCAAAATTGTCAAATACTTATTTTTTTTTGAAATTAAAATTTACAGTTTCACAAATCTTTTCCAGATTTAAAAAAAGGCAAAATTACTTAGTTCCCAATATTATTCGAAAGCCCACTACTGCATTTGGAACAAGTGGTCCTTATAACACTAAATCTATAGCCTAGCTTTGGTACCATTCACAGTACTCAAGATTTTCAACATATTTAATTATCAATTTAAGATTTTTTCCAAAATTGTCAAATACTTATTTTTTTTTTTCAAAAAATAAAATTTACAGTTTCCAATATTGTCACAAATCTTTTCCATATTTAAAAAAAGGCAAAATTACTTAGTTCCCAATATTATTCGAAAGCCCACTACTGCATTTGGAACAAGTGGTCCTTATAACACTAAATCTATAGCCTAGCTTTGGTACCATTCACAATACTCAAGATTTTCAACATATTTAATTATCAATTTAAGATTTTTTCCAAAATTGTTAAATACTTTTTTTTTTTTTTCAAAATTAAAATTTACAGGTTCCAATAATGTCACAAATCTTTTCCAGATTTAAAAAATGGCAAAATTACTTAGTTCCCAATATTAGTGGGAATCCCACTACTGCATTTGAAACAAGTGGTCCTTATAACACTAAATCTATAGCCTAGCTTTGGTACCATTCACAATACTCAAGATTTTCAACATATTTAATTATCAATTTATGATTTTTTCCAAAATTGTCAAATACTTTTTTTTTTCAAAATTAAAATTTACAGTTTCCAATATTGTCACAAATCTTTTCCATATTTAAAAAAAGGCAAAATTACTTAGTTCCCAATATTATTCGAAAGCCCACTACTGCATTTGGAACAAGTGGTCCTTATAACACTAAATCTATAGCCTAGCTTTGGTACCATTCACAATACTCAAGATTTTCAACATATTTAATTATCAATTTAAGATTTTTTCCAAAATTGTTAAATACTTTTTTTTTTTTTTCAAAATTAAAGTTTACAGGTTCCAATAATGTCACAAATCTTTTCCAGATTTAAAAAATGGCAAAATTACTTAGTTCCCAATATTAGTGGGAATCCCACTACTGCATTTGAAACAAGTGGTCCTTATAACACTAAATCTATAGCCTAGCTTTGGTACCATTCACAATACTCAAGATTTTCAACATATTTAATTATCAATTTATGATTTTTTCCAAAATTGTCAAATACTTTTTTTTTTTCAAAATTAAAATTTACAGGTTCCAATATTGTCACAAATCTTTTCCAGATTTAAAAAATGGCAAAATTACTTAGTTCCCAATATTATTCGAAATCCCACTACTACATTAGACCCAAGTGGTCCTTACAACACTAAATCTATATATTCTAGCTTTGGTACCATTCACAATACTATAGATTTTCAACATATTTAATTATCAATGTGAGATTTTTTTCCAAAATTGTCAAATAAGTATTTTTTTTTTCAAAAATTAAAATTTACAGTTTCACAAATCTTTTCTAGATTTAAAAAACGACAAAATTACTTAGTTCCCAATATTATTCGAAATCCCACTACTACATTTGAAACAAGTGGTCCTTACAACACTAAATCTATAGCCTAGCTTTGGTACTATTCACAGTACTCAAGATTTTCAACATATTTAATTATCAATTTAAGATTTTTTCCAAAATTGTCAAATACTTATTTTTTTTTCAAAAATTAAAATTTTTGTGGTCCTGACAACACTAAATCTATATAGTCTAGCTTTGGTACCATTCACAATACTCAAGATTTTCAACATATTTAATTATCAATTTAAGATTTTTTCCAAAATTGTCAAATATTTTTTTTTTTTTTTTTTTCAAAATTAAAATTTACAGGTTCCAATATTGTCACAAATCTTTTCCAGATTTAAAAAAATGGCAAAATTACTTACAACACTAAATCTATATAGTCTAGCTTTGGTACCATTCACAATATTCAAGATTTTCAACATATTTAATTATCAATTTAAGATTTTTTTCCAAAATTGTCAAATACTTATTTTTTTTTTTCAAAAATTAAAATTTACAGTTTCACAAATCGTTTCTAGATTTAAAAAAAGACAAAATTACTTAGTTCCCAATATTATTCGAAAGCCCACTACTTCTTTGAAACAAGTGGTCCTTACAACACTAAATCTGGTACCATTCACAATACTCAAGATTTTCAACATATTTAATTATCAATTTAAGATTTTTTTCCAAAATTGTCAAATACTTATTTTTTTTTGAAATTAAAATTTACAGTTTCACAAATCTTTTCCAGATTTAAAAAATGGCAAAATTACTTAGTTCCCAATATTAGGCGAAATCCCACTACTGCATTTGAAACAAGAGGTCCTTATAACACTAAATCTATAGCCTAGCTTTGGTACCATTCACAATACTCAAGATTTTCAACATATTTAATTATCAATTTAAGATTTTTTTCCAAAATTGTCAAATACTTATTTTTTTATCAAAAATTAAAATTTACAGTTTCACAAATCTTTTCCAGATTTAAAAAAAGGCAAAATTAATTAGTTCCCAATATTATTCGAAATCCCACTACTACATTTGAACCAAGTGGTCCTTACAACACTAAATCTATATATTCTAGCTTTGGTACCATTCACAATACTAAAGATTTTCAACATATTTAATTATCAATGTGAGATTTTTTTTCCAAAATTGTCAAATAAGTATTTTTTTTTTCAAAAATTAAAATTTACAGTTTCACAAATCTTTTCTAGATTTAAAAAACGACAAAATTACTTAGTTCCCAATATTATTCGAAAGCCCACTACTACATTTGAAACAAGTGGTCCTTACAACACTAAATCTATAGCCTAGCTTTGGTACCATTCACAGTACTCAAGATTTTCAACATATTTAATTATCAATTTAAGATTTTTTCCAAAATTGTCAAATACTTATTTTTTTTCAAAAATTAAAATTTTTGTGGTCCTGACAACACTAAATCTATATAGTCTAGCTTTGGTACCATTCACAATACTCAAGATTTTCAACATAGTTAATTATCAATTTAAGATTTTTTCCAAAATTGTCAAATATTTTTTTTTTTTTCAAAATTAAAATTTACAGGTTCCAATATTGTCACAAATCTTTTCCAGATTTAAAAAATGGCAAAATTACTTAGTTCCCAATATTAGGCGAAATCCCACTACTGCATTTGAAACAAGTGGTCCTTATAACACTAAATCTATATAGTCTAGCTTTGGTACCATTCACAATACTCAAGATTTTCAACATATTTAATTATCAATTTAAGATTTTTTCCAAAATTGTCAAATATTTTTTTTTTTTTTTTTTTCAAAATTAAAATTTACAGGTTCCAATATTGTCACAAATCTTTTCCAGATTTAAAAAAATGGCAAAATTACTTACAACACTAAATCTATATAGTCTAGCTTTGGTACCATTCACAATATTCAAGATTTTCAACATATTTAATTATCAATTTAAGATTTTTTTCCAAAATTGTCAAATACTTATTTTTTTTTTTAAAAATTAAAATTTACAGTTTCACAAATCGTTTCTAGATTTAAAAAAAGACAAAATTACTTAGTTCCCAATATTATTCGAAAGCCCACTACTTCTTTGAAACAAGTGGTCCTTACAACACTAAATCTGGTACCATTCACAATACTCAAGATTTTTAACATATTTAATAATGAATTTAAGATTTTTTTCCAAAATTGTCAAATACTTATTTTTTTTTTTTTTTTTTTGAAATTAAAATTTACAGTTTCACAAATCTTTTCCAGATTTAAAAAAAGTCAAAATTACTTAGTTCCCAATATTATTCAAAATCCCACTACTACATTTGAAACAGGTGGTCCATACAACACTAAATCTATAGCCTAGATTTGGTACCATTCACAATACTCAAGATTTTCAACATATTTAATTATTAATTAAGATTTTTCTCCAAAATTGTCAAATACTTTTTTTTTTTTTTTTTTTCAAAAAATAAAATTTACAGTTTCCAATACTGTCACAAATCTTTTGCAGAATTAAAAAATGGCAAAATTACTTAGTTCCCAATATTATTTGAAATCCCACTACTACATTTGAAACAAGTGGTCCTTACAACACTAAATCTATATAGTCTAGCTTTAGTACCATTCATAGTACTCAAGATTTTTAACATATTTAATTATCAATTTAAGATTTTTTCCAAAATTGTCAAATACTTATTTTTTTTTGAAATTAAAATTTACAGTTTCACAAATCTTTTCCAGATTTAAAAAATGGCAAAATTACTTAGTTCCCAATATTAGGCGAAATCCCACTACTGCATTTGAAACAAGAGGTCCTTATAACACTAAATCTATAGCCTAGCTTTGGTACCATTCACAATACTCAAGATTTTCAACATATTTAATTATCAATTTAAGATTTTTTTCCAAAATTGTCAAATACTTATTTTTTTATCAAAAATTAAAATTTACAGTTTCACAAATCTTTTCCAGATTTAAAAAAAGGCAAAATTAATTAGTTCCCAATATTATTCGAAATCCCACTACTACATTTGAACCAAGTGGTCCTTACAACACTAAATCTATATATTCTAGCTTTGGTACCATTCACAATACTAAAGATTTTCAACATATTTAATTATCAATGTGAGATTTTTTTTCCAAAATTGTCAAATAAGTATTTTTTTTTTTTCAAAAATTAAAATTTACAGTTTCACAAATCTTTTCTAGATTTAAAAAACGACAAAATTACTTAGTTCCCAATATTATTCGAAAGCCCACTACTACATTTGAAACAAGTGGTCCTTACAACACTAAATCTATAGCCTAGCTTTGGTACCATTCACAGTACTCAAGATTTTCAACATATTTAATTATCAATTTAAGATTTTTTCCAAAATTGTCAAATATTTTTTTTTTTTTTTTTCAAAATTAAAATTTACAGGTTCCAATATTGTCACAAATCTTTTCCAGATTTAAAAAATGGCAAAATTACTTAGTTCCCAATATTAGGCGAAATCCCACTACTGCATTTGAAACAAGTGGTCCTTATAACACTAAATCTATATAGTCTAGCTTTGGTACCATTCACAATACTCAAGATTTTCAACATATTTAATTATCAATTTAAGATTTTTTCCAAAATTGTCAAATATTTTTTTTTTCAAAATTAAAATTTACAGGTTCCAATATTGTCACAAATCTTTTCCAGATTTAAAAAAATGGCAAAATTACTTACAACACTAAATCTATATAGTCTAGCTTTGGTACCATTCACAATATTCAAGATTTTCAACATATTTAATTATCAATTTAAGATTTTTTTCCAAAATTGTCAAATACTTATTTTTTTTTTTCAAAAATTAAAATTTACAGTTTCACAAATCTTTTCCAGATTTAAAAAAAGTCAAAATTACTTAGTTCCCAATATTATTCGAAATCCCACTACTACATTTGAAACAGGTGGTCCATACAACACTAAATCTATAGCCTAGATTTGGTACCATTCACAATACTCAAGATTTTCAACATATTTAATTATTAATTAAGATTTTTCTCCAAAATTGTCAAATACTTTTTTTTTTTTTTCAAAAAATAAAATTTACAGTTTCCAATATTGTCACAAATCTTTTGCAGAATTAAAAAATGGCAAAATTACTTAGTTCCCAATATTATTTGAAATCCCACTACTACATTTGAAACAAGTGGTCCTTACAACACTAAATCTATATAGTCTAGCTTTAGTACCATTCACAGTACTCAAGATTTTCAACATATTTAATTATCAATTTAAGATTTTTTTCCAAAATTGTCAAATACTTATTTTTTTTTTCAAAAATTAAAATTTACAGTTTCACAAATCTTTTCCAGATTTAAAAAAAAGGCAAAATTACTTAGTTGCCAATATTATTCGAAAGCCCACTACTACATTTGAAACAAGTGGTCCTTACAAAACTAAATCTATATAGTCTAGCTTTAGTACCATTCACAGTACTCAAGATTTTCAACATATTTAATTATCAATGTAAGATTTTTTTCCAAAATTGTCAAATACTTATTTTTTTTTTTTTTAATTAAAATTTACAGTTTCACAAATCTTTTCTAGATTTAAAAAAAGGCAAAATTACTTAGTTCCCAATATTATTCGAAAGCCCACTACTACATTTGAAACAAGTGGTCCTTACAACACTAAATCTGGTACCATTCACAATACTCAAGATTTTCAACATATTTAATTATCAATGTAAGATTTTTTTCCTAAATTGTCAAATACTTATTTTTTTTTTTTAATTAAAATTTACAGTTTCACAAATCTTTTCCATATTTAAAAAAAGGCAAAATTACTTAGTTCCCAATATTATTCGAAAGCCCACTACTACATTTGAAACAAGTGGTCCTTACAACACTAAATCTGGTACCATTCACAATACTCAAGATTTTCAACATATTTAATTATCAATTAAGATTTTTTTCCAATATTGTCAAATACTTATTTTTTTCAAAAAATAAAATTTACAGTTTCCAATAGTCACAAATCTTTTCCAGAATTAAAAAATGGCAAAATTACTTAGTTCCCAATATTATTTGAAATCCCACTACTACATTTGCAACAAGTGTTCCTTAGAACACTAAATCTATATAGTCTAGCTTTAGTACCATTCACAGTACTCACGATTTTCAACATATTTAATTAGCAATTTAAGATTTTTTTCCAAAATTGTCAAATACTTATTTTTTTTTTTTAAATTAAAATTTATAGTTTCACAAATTTTTTCCAGATTTAAAAAAAGGCAAAATTACTTAGTTCCCAATATTATTCGAAACAAGTGGTCCTTACAACACTAAATCTATATAGTCTAGCTTTGGTACCATTCACAATATTCAAGATTTTCAACATATTTAATTATCAATTTAAGATTTTTTTCCAAAATTGTCAAATACTTATTTTTTTTTTTTCAAAAATTAAAATTTACAGTTTCACAAATCTTTTCCAGATTTAAAAAAAGTCAAAATTACTTAGTTCCCAATATTATTCGAAATCCCACTACTACATTTGAAACAGGTGGTCCATACAACACTAAATCTATAGCCTAGATTTGGTACCATTCACAATACTCAAGATTTTCAACATATTTAATTATTAATTAAGATTTTTCTCCAAAATTGTCAAATACTTTTTTTTTTTTCAAAAAATAAAATTTACAGTTTCCAATATTGTCACAAATCTTTTGCAGAATTAAAAAATGGCAAAATTACTTAGTTCCCAATATTATTTGAAATCCCACTACTACATTTGAAACAAGTGGTCCTTACAACACTAAATCTATATAGTCTAGCTTTAGTACCATTCACAGTACTCAAGATTTTCAACATATTTAATTATCAATTTAAGATTTTTTTCCAAAATTGTCAAATACTTATTTTTTTTTCAAAAATTAAAATTTACAGTTTCACAAATCTTTTCCAGATTTAAAAAAAAGGCAAAATTACTTAGTTGCCAATATTATTCGAAAGCCCACTACTACATTTGAAACAAGTGGTCCTTACAAAACTAAATCTATATAGTCTAGCTTTAGTACCATTCACAGTACTCAAGATTTTCAACATATTTAATTATCAATGTAAGATTTTTTTCCAAAATTGTCAAATACTTATTTTTTTTTTTTTTAAATTAAAATTTACAGTTTCACACATCTTTTCTAGATTTAAAAAAAGGCAAAATTACTTAGTTCCCAATATTATTCGAAAGCCCACTACTACATTTGAAACAAGTGGTCCTTACAACACTAAATCTGGTACCATTCACAATACTCAAGATTTTCAACATATTTAATTATCAATTTAAGATTTTTTCCAAAATTGTCAAATACTTTTTTTTTTTTTTCAAAATTAAAATTTACAGGTTCCAATATTGTCACAAATCTTTTCCAGATTTAAAAAATGGCAAAATTACTTAGTTCCCAATATTAGTCGGAATCCCACTACTGCATTTGAAACAAGTGGTCCTTATAACACTAAATCTATAGCCTAGCTTTGGTACCATTCACAATACTCAAGATTTTCAACATATTTAATTATCAATTTATGATTTTTTCCAAAATTGTCAAATACTTTTTTTTCAAAATTAAAATTTACAGGTTCCAATATTGTCACAAATCTTTTCCAGATTTAAAAAATGGCAAAATTACTTAGTTCCCAATATTATTCGAAATCCCACTACTACATTAGACCCAAGTGGTCCTTACAACACTAAATCTATATATTCTAGCTTTGGCACCATTCACAATACTAAAGGGTTTCAACATATTTAATTATCAATGTGAGATTTTTTTCCAAAATTGTCAAATAAGTATTTTTTTTCAAAAATTAAAATTTACAGTTTCACAAATCTTTTCTAGATTTAAAAAACGACAAAATTACTTAGTTCCCAATATTATTGGAAAGCCCACTACTACATTTGAAACAAGTGGTCCTTACAACACTAAATCTATATAGTCTAGCTTGAGTACCATTCACAGTACTCAAGATTTGCAACATATTTAATTATCAATTTAAGATTTTTTCCAAAATTGTCAAATACTTATTTTTTTTTTTCAAAAAATAAAATTTACAGTTTCCAATATTGTCACAAATCTTTTCCAGATTTAAAAAATAGCAAAATTACTTAGTTCCCAATATTAGTCGAAATCCCACTACTGCATTTGGAACAAGTGGTCCTTATAACACTAAATCTATAGCCTAGCTTTGGTACCATTCACAATACTCAAGATTTTCAACATATCAATTATCAATTTAAGATTTTTTCCAAAATTGTCAAATACTTTTTTTTTTTTTTTCAAAATTAAAATTTACAGGTTCCAATATTGTCACAAATCTTTTCCAGATTTAAAAAATGGCAAAATTACTTAGTTCCCAATATTAGTCGGAATCCCACTACTGCATTTGAAACAAGTGGTCCTTATAACACTAAATCTATAGCCTAGCTTTGGTACCATTCACAATACTCAAGATTTTCAACATATTTAATTATCAATTTATGATTTTTTCCAAAATTGTCAAATACTTTTTTTTTCAAAATTAAAATTTACAGGTTCCAATATTGTCACAAATCTTTTCCAGATTTAAAAAATGGCAAAATTACTTAGTTCCCAATATTATTCGAAATCCCACTACTACATTAGACCCAAGTGGTCCTTACAACACTAAATCTATATATTCTAGCTTTGGCACCATTCACAATACTAAAGGGTTTCAACATATTTAATTATCAATGTGAGATTTTTTTCCAAAATTGTCAAATAAGTATTTTTTTTCAAAAATTAAAATTTACAGTTTCACAAATCTTTTCTAGATTTAAAAAACGACAAAATTACTTAGTTCCCAATATTATTCGAAAGCCCACTACTACATTTGAAACAAGTGGTCCTTACAACACTAAATCTATAGCCTAGCTTTGGTACCATTCACAGTACTCAAGATTTTCAACATATTTAATTATCAATTTAAGATTTTTTCCAAAATTGTCAAATACTTATTTTTTTTTCAAAAATTAAAATTTTTGTGGTCCTGACAACACTAAATCTATATAGTCTAGCTTTGGTACCATTCACAATACTCAAGATTTTCAACATATTTAATTATCAATTTAAGATTTTTTCCAAAATTGTCAAATATTTTTTTTTTTTTTCAAAATTAAAATTTACAGGTTCCAATATTGTCACAAATCTTTTCCAGATTTAAAAAATGGCAAAATTACTTAGTTCCCAATATTAGGCGAAATCCCACTACTGCATTTGAAACAAGAGGTCCTTATAACACTAAATCTATAGCCTAGCTTTGGTACCATTCACAATACTCAAGATTTTCAACATATTTAATTATCAATTTAAGATTTTTTTCCAAAATTGTCAAATACTTATTTTTTTCTTCAAAAATTAAAATTTACAGTTTCACAAATCTTTTCCAGATTTAAAAAAAGGCAAAATTAATTAGTTCCCAATATTATTCGAAATCCCACTACTACATTTGAACCAAGTGGTCCTTACAACACTAAATCTATATATTCTAGCTTTGGTACCATTCACAATACTAAAGATTTTCAACATATTTAATTATCAAAGAGAGATTTTTTTTCCAAAATTGTCAAATAAGTATTTTTTTTTTTTCAAAAATTAAAATTTACAGTTTCACAAATCTTTTCTAGATTTAAAAAACGACAAAATTACTTAGTTCCCAATATTATTCGAAAGCCCACTACTACATTTGAAACAAGTGGTCCTTACAACACTAAATCTATAGCCTAGCTTTGGTACCATTCACAGTACTCAAGATTTTCAACATATTTAATTATCAATTTAAGATTTTTTCCAAAATTGTCAAATACTTATTTTTTTTTTCAAAAATTAAAATTTTTGTGGTCCTGACAACACTAAATCTATATAGTCTAGCTTTGGTACCATTCACAATACTCAAGATTTTCAACATAGTTAATTATCAATTTAAGATTTTTTCCAAAATTGTCAAATATTTTTTTTTTTTTTTTTCAAAATTAAAATTTACAGGTTCCAATATTGTCACAAATCTTTTCCAGATTTAAAAAATGGCAAAATTACTTAGTTCCCAATATTAGGCGAAATCCCACTACTGCATTTGAAACAAGTGGTCCTTATAACACTAAATCTATATAGTCTAGCTTTGGTACCATTCACAATACTCAAGATTTTCAACATATTTAATTATCAATTTAAGATTTTTTCCAAAATTGTCAAATATTTTTTTTTTTTTTTTTCAAAATTAAAATTTACAGGTTCCAATATTGTCACAAATCTTTTCCAGATTTAAAAAAATGGCAAAATTACTTAGTTCCCAATATTAGGCGAAATCCCACTACTGCATTTGAAACAAGTGGTCCTTACAACACTAAATCTATAGCCTAGCTTTGGTACCATTCACAATACTAAAGATTTTCAACATATTTAATTATCAAAGGGAGATTTTTTTTCCAAAATTGTCAAATAAGTATTTTTTTTTTCAAAAATTAAAATTTACAGTTTCACAAATCTTTTCTAGATTTAAAAACGACAAAATTACTTAGTTCCCAATATTATTCGAAAGCCCACTAATACATTTGAAACAAGTGGTCCTTACAACACTAAATCTATAGCCTAGCTTTGGTACCATTCACAATACTCAAGATTTTCAACATATTTAATTATCAATTTAAGATTTTTTCTAAAATTGTCAAATACTTATTTTTTTTCAAAAATTAAAATTTACAGTTTCACAAATGTTTTCCAGATTTAAAAAAAGGCAAAATTACTTAGTTCCCAATATTATTCGAAAGCCCACTACTAAATTTGTATCAAGTGGTCCTTACAACACTAAATCTATATAGTCTAGCTTTAGTACCATTCACAGTACTCAAGATTTTCAACATATTTAATTATCAATTTAAGATTTTTTTCAAAATTGTCAAATACTTATTTTTTTTTCAAAAATTAAAATTTACAGTTTCACAAATCTTTTCCAGATTTAAAAAAAAGCAAAATTACTTAGTTCCCAAAATTATTCGAAACAAGTGGTCCTTACAACACTAAATCTATATAGTCTAGCTTTGGTACCATTCACAATACTCATGATTTTCAACATATTTAATTATCAATTTAAGATTTTTTTCCAAAATTGTCAAATACTTATTTTTTTTTTCAAAAATTAAAATTTACAGTTTCACAAATCTTTTCTAGATTTAAAAAAAGACAAAATTACTTAGTTCCAAATATTATTCGAAAGCCCACTACTACATTTGATACAAAAGGTCCTTACAACAATAAATCTATAGCCTAGCTTTGGTACCATTCACAGTACTCAAGCTTTTCAACATATTTAATTATCAATTTAAGATTTTTTCCATAATTGTTAAATACTTATTTTTTTTTTTTTTTTTTTTTCAAAAATTAAAATTTACAGTTTCCAATATTGTCACAAATCTTTTCCAGATTTAAAAAATGGCAAAATTACTTAGTTCCCAATATTATTCGAAATCCCACTACAACATTTGAAACAAGTGGTCCTTAGAACACTAAATCTATATAGTCTAGCTTTAGTACCATTCACAGGACTCAAGATTTTCAACATATTTAATGATCAATTTAAGATTTTTTTCCAAAATTGTCAAATACTTATTTTTTTTTTTAAATTAAAATTTACAGTTTCACAAATCTTTTCCAGATTTAAAAAAAGGCAAAATTAATTAGTTCCTAATATTATTCGAAAGCCCACTACTACATTTGAAACAAGTGGTCTTTACAACACTAAATCTATATAGTCTAGCTTTGGTACCATTCACAATACTCGAGATTTTCAACATATTTAATTATCAATTTAAGATTTTTTTCCAAAATTGCCAAATACTTATTTTTTTTTTTAAATTAAAATTTACAGTTTCACAAATCTTTTCCAGATTTAAAAAAAGGCAAAATTACTTAGTTCCCAATATTATTCGAAAGCCCACTACTACATTTGAAACAAGTGGTCCTTATAACACTAAATCTATAGCCTTGCTTTGGTACAGTACTCAAGATTTTCAACATATTTAATTATCAATTTAAGATTTTTTTCCAAAATTGTCAAATACTTATTTTTTTTTTTGTAAAAATTAAAATTTACAGTTTCACAAATCTTTTCTAGATTTAAAAAAAGGCAAAATTACTTAGTTCCCAATATTATTCGAAATCCCACTACTACATTTGAAACAAGTGGTCCTTACAACACTAAATCTGGTACCATTCACAATACTCAAGATTTCCAACATATTTAATTATCAATTTAAGATTTTTTTCCAATATTGTCAAATACTTATTTTTTTTTTTTTTAATTAAAATTTACAGTTTCACAAATCGTTTCCAGATTTAAAAAAGGCAAAATTACTTAGTTCCCAATATTATTCGAAATCCCACTACTACATTTGAAACAGGTGGTCCTTAGAACACTAAATCTATAGCCTTGCTTTGGTACAGTACTCAAGATTTTCAACATATTTAATTATCAATTTAAGATTTTTTTCCAAAATTGTCAAATACTTATTTTTTTTCAAAAATTTAAATTTACAGTTTCACAAATCTTTTCCAGATATAAAAAAAGGCAAAATTAATTAGTTCCTAATATTATTCGAAAGCCCACTACTACATTTGAAACAAGTGGTCTTTACAACACTAAATCTATATAGTCTAGCTTTGGTACCATTCACAATACTCAAGATTTTCAACATATTTAATGATCAATTTAAGATTTTTTTCCAAAATTGTCAAATACTTATTTTTTTTTTAAATTAAAATTTACAGTTTCACAAATCTTTTCCAGATTTAAAAAAAGGCAAAATTACTTAGTTCCCAATATTATTCGAAAGCCCACTACTACATTTGAAACAAGTGGTCCTTATAACACTAAATCTATAGCCTTGCTTTGGTACAGTACTCAAGATTTTCAACATATTTAATTATCAATTTAAGATTTTTTTCCAAACTTGTCAAATACTTATTTTTTTTTCAAAAATTTAAATTTACAGTTTCACAAATCTTTTCCAGATTTAAAAAAAGGCAAAATTAATTAGTTCCCAATATTATTCGAAATCCCACTACTACATTTGAAACAGGTGGTCCTTAGAACACTAAATCTATAGCCTTGCTTTGGTACAGTACTCAAGATTTTCAACATATTTAATGATCAATTTAAGATTTTTTTCCAATATTGTCAAATACTTATTTTTTTTTTTTTAATTAAAATTTACAGTTTCACAAATCTTTTCCAGATTTAAAAAAGGCAAAATTACTTAGTTCCCAATATTATTCGAAATCCCACTACTACATTTGAAACAGGTGGTCCTTAGAACACTAAATCTATAGCCTTGCTTTGGTACAGTACTCAAGATTTTCAACATATTTGATTATCAATTTAAGATTTTTTTCCAAAATTGTCAAATACTTATTTTTTTTTCAAAAATTAAAATTTACAGTTTCACAAATCTTTTCCAGATTTAAAAAAAGGCAAAATTAATTATTTCCCAATATTATTCGAAATCCCACTACTACATTTGAAACAAGTGGTCTTTAGAACACTAAATCTATATAGTCTAGCTTTAGTACCATTCACAGTACTCAAGATTTTCAACATATTTAATGATCAATTTAAGATTTTTTTCCAAAATTGTCAAATACTTATTTTTTTTTTAAATTAAAATTTACAGTTTCACAAATCTTTTCCAGATTTAAAAAAAAAACAAAATTACTTAGTTCCCAAAATTATTCGAAACAAGTGGTCCTTACAACACTAAATCTATATAGTCTAGCTTTGGTACCATTCACAATACTCATGATTTTCAACATATTTAATTATCAATTTAAGATTTTTTTCCAAAATTGTCAAATACTTATTTTTTTTCAAAAATTAAAATTTACAGTTTCACAAATCTTTTCTAGATTTAAAAAAAGACAAAATTACTTAGTTCCCAATATTATTCGAAAGCCCACTACTAAATTTGTATCAAGTGGTCCTTACAACACTAAATCTATATAGTCTAGCTTTAGTACCATTCACAGTACTCAAGATTTTCAACATATTTAATTATCAATTTAAGATTTTTTTCAAAATTGTCAAATACTTATTTTTTTTTTCAAAAATTAAAATTTACAGTTTCACAAATCTTTTCCAGATTTAAAAAAAAGCAAAATTACTTAGTTCCCAAAATTATTCCAAACAAGTGGTCGTTACAACACTAAATCTATATAGTCTAGCTTTGGTACCATTCACAATACTCAAGATTTTCAACATATTTAATTATCAATTTAAGATTTTTTTCAAAATTGTCAAATACTTTTTTTTTTTTCAAAAATTAAAATTTACAGTTTCACAAATCTTTTCCAGATTTAAAAAAAAGCAAAATTACTTAGTTCCCAAAATTATTCGAAACAAGTGGTCCTTACAACACTAAATCTATATAGTCTAGCTTTGGTACCATTCACAATACTCATGATTTTCAACATATTTAATTATCAATTTAAGATTTTTTTCCAAAATTGTCAAATACTTATTTTTTTTTTCAAAAATTAAAATTTACAGTCTCACAAATCTTTTCCAGATTTAAAAAAAGGCAAAATTACTTAGTTCCCAATATTATTCGAAAGCCCACTACTAAATTTGTATCAAGTGGTCCTTACAACACTAAATCTATATAGTCTAGCTTTAGTACCATTCACAGTACTCAAGCTTTTCAACATATTTAATTATCAATTTAAGATTTTTTCCATAATTGTTAAATACTTATTTTTTTTTTTTTTCAAAAATTAAAATTTACAGTTTCCAATATTGTCACAAATCTTTTCCAGATTTAAAAAATGGCAAAATTACTTAGTTCCCAATATTATTCGAAATCCCACTACAACATTTGAAACAAGTGGTCCTTAGAACACTAAATCTATATAGTCTAGCTTTAGTACCATTCACAGTACGCAAGATTTTCAACATATTTAATGATCAATTTAAGATTTTTTTCCAAAATTGTCAAATACTTATTTTTTTTTTAAATTAAAATTTACAGTTTCACAAATCTTTTCCAGATTTAAAAAAAGGCAAAATTAATTAGTTCCTAATATTATTCGAAAGCCCACTACTACATTTGAAACAAGTGGTCTTTACAACACTAAATCTATATAGTCTAGCTTTGGTACCATTCACAATACTCAAGATTTTCAACATATTTAATTATCAATTTAAGATTTTTTTCCAAAATTGCCAAATACTTATTTTTTTTTTAAATTAAAATTTACAGTTTCACAAATCTTTTCCAGATTTAAAAAAAGGCAAAATTACTTAGTTCCCAATATTATTCGAAAGCCCACTACTACATTTGAAACAAGTGGTCCTTATAACACTAAATCTATAGCCTTGCTTTGGTACAGTACTCAAGATTTTCAACATATTAATTATCAATTTAAGATTTTTTTCCAAAATTGTCAAATACTTATTTTTTTTTGTAAAAATTAAAATTTACAGTTTCACAAATCTTTTCTAGATTTAAAAAAAGGCAAAATTACTTAGTTCCCAATATTATTCGAAATCCCACTACTACATTTGAAACAAGTGGTCCTTACAACACTAAATCTGGTACCATTCACAATACTCAAGATTTTCAACATATTTAATTATCAATTTAAGATTTTTTTCCAATATTGTCAAATACTTATTTTTTTAATTAAAATTTACAGTTTCACAAATCTTTTCCAGATTTAAAAAAGGCAAAATTACTTAGTTCCCAATATTATTCGAAATCCCACTACTACATTTGAAACAGGTGGTCCTTAGAACACTAAATCTATATAGTCTAGCTTTACCATTTCACAGTACTCAAGATTTTCAACATATTTAATTATATTTTTTTTTATATATTTTTATTTGCAATCTATTTTACAATAATAAGCAATTTTTATAAATTTTAAAAATAACATGTGGTACAGATTCCCAATGGAATCAATAATCTCAATTATATATGCATGTATTTGCATATATAGAGCTAATTTATATCTAACGTGTATAATATGTATTACATTATTATTTAGAGAAATATACTCGTATATTATTTTATCAATTACATAATTTCATTGTTATTGTTTTTGAATTCTACGATATTGTATATATTAAATAAAAGGAAGATCTAAAACGTGTTTTCGTTTAAGTCTTTTTACTTCATCGGTCTCATCTAATAATGTGATTGCCAATATATTTGTGTGGTTACTAAGTCTTTCTAAATAATTGCAGCTAAATTTTTTTATTTCAGATTTTACAAATGGAATTTTTAGGTCATTATGTAATGCTTTATTTGTTATATAGAAAGGAGCATTTGTTATTGCTCGTAATGCTTTTGACTGAAATCTTTGCAGTATTTCTATGTTCGAGTTGCTGGCAGTTCCCCATAATTCTATGCCATAAGTCCAAATAGGTTTTAATACAGTTTTTAGTAGTAAAACTTTATTATCGAGATTGAGTTGGGATTTACGCCCAAGTAGCCAGTACATTTGTTTAAATTTCTTGTCTAATTGCTTCCTTTTAGCGATTATATGAGCTTTCCATGTAAGTCGTCGGTCCAGATGCAGACCCAAATATTTTACGATGTCACTATTAGGAATTGTAGTGCCATTGAGAAATACTGGTATGCAATTTTCTCTTCTTGTTGCAAATGTAATTTGATTTGACTTTTGGGTGTTAACTACAATATTCCATTTAGTGAGCCAATGATAAAAACAATCAAGTTGTAGTTGCATGATTCTAGAAGCTTCTGAAGGAGATTGATGTGAACATAAAAATGCCGTATCATCTGCGTATGTTGCAACAGTAACGTCATCTCTTGTTGGCATGTCATAGGTGAATATGGTATATAAGACAGGACCAAGCACACTACCTTGCGGGATTCCAACTTCTATTTGTCGAATGTTGGATATATCATTATTAATTTTAACGTAGAAACATCTGTTTTTTAAATATGATAAGAAAAACAAATAAAATGGAGATGGAAGAATATTTTTCAATTTGTAAAGTAATCCTTCGTGCCAAACTTTATCAAATGCTTGCTGTATGTCCAAAAATACAGCACAACAGTATTTTCTGTTTTCAAAAGAATCTGATATCACTTTTATAATTCTGTGACATTGTTCAGGCGTTCCATGTTTTCTCCTGAAACCAAACTGATGATCAGGTATAATGTTCTGTTTATTAAGATAGGGTGTTAATCGCTTTAAAAGTAATTTTTCAAATATTTTAGATAAGATAGGTAGTAAACTGATGGGCCTGTAAGAGGACAATATATTTTCTTGTTTATTCGGTTTTAGAACCATAATTATTTCTGCACACTTCCATTGTGAGGGGAAATGCTGAAGTCGTAAAATTGAGTTAAATAGTAAAGTTAGAAATACCATTACTTTAACTGGTAATGATTTTATTGCAATGGCATCTATTTTGTCATAACCTGTAGACTTTTTGTTATTTAAGATGTTTATCTCAATTTTTGTTTCATGTGGGGTAATATGATTTATTGGTATATCCATTTGACTTGCATTGTCTAAGAAATTTAGAATATCAGCGGCATTATTATTGGAGCAGTGTGGTTTGAAAGTGGTTTCCAAATGACCAGCAAAGGCAATGGACTTTTCTAAATCAGTTCTGCACCATATGTTGTTTGTATTTTTAAAAGGAACATTTCTTTTAACAGGTATTTTAAGAAACTTAGTTGCGTTAAATAGCTCATGTTCTTTATTACTATTTTGAGGTTTCTGATTACTGAGATAGAAATTTATACTATCACTTCTCTCTTTAGCCAGCATTTCAGAGCATAACTTTATCGCCAGGTTCCAGTTTTTGTCTCTTGGATTTCTAGTACGATGCCAGATTCGTCGTAGTCTGCATATTTAATTATCAATTTAAGATTTTTTTTCCAAAATTGTCAAATACTTATTTTTTTTTTTCAAAAATTAAAATTTAGAGTTTCACAAATCTTTTCTAGATTTAAAAAAAATGCAAAAGTACTTAGTTCCCAATATTATTCGAAAGCCCACTACTACATTTGAAACAAGTGGTCCTTACACCACTAAATCTATAGCCTAGCTTTGGTACCATTCACAGTACTCAAGATTTTCAACATATTTAATTATCAATTTAAGATTTTTTCCAAAATTGTCAAATACTTATTTTTTTTTTCAAAAATTAAAATTTACAGTTTCACAAATCTTTTCCAGATTTAAAAAAGGCAAAATTACTTAGTTGCCAATATTATTCGAAAGCCCACTACTACATTTGAAACAAGTGGTCCTTACAACACTAAATCTATATAGTCTAGCTTTACCATTTCACAGTACTCAAGATTTTCAACATATTTAATTATCAATTTAAGATTTTTTCCAAAATTGTCAAATACTTATTTTTTTTTTTCAAAAATTAAAATTTACAGTTTCACAAATCTTTGCCTTTTTTAAAGGCAAAATTACTTAGTTCCCAATATTATTCGAAAGCTCACTACTACATTTGAAACAAGTGGTCCTTACAACACTAAATCTATAGCCTAGCTTTGGTACCATTCACAGTACTCAAGATTTTCAACATATTTAATTATCAATTTAAGATTTTTTCCAAAATTGTCAAATACTTATTTTTTTTTTCAAAAATTAAAATTTACAGTTTCACAAATCTTTTCCAGATTTAAAAAAGGCAAAATTACTTAGTTGCCAATATTATTCGAAAGCCCACTACTACATTTGAAACAAGTGGTCCTTACAACACTAAATCTATATAGTCTAGCTTTACCATTTCACAGTACTCAAGATTTTCAACATATTTAAGATTTTTTCCAAAATTGTCAAATACTTATTTTTTTTTTTCAAAAATTAAAATTTACAGTTTCACAAATCTTTGCCTTTTTTAAAGGCAAAATTACTTAGTTCCCAATATTATTCGAAAGCTCACTACTACATTTGAAACAAGTGGTCCTTACAACACTAAATCTGGTACTATTCACAATACTCAAGATTTTCAACATATTTAATTATCTATTTAAGATTTTTTTTCCAAAATTGTCAAATACTTATTTTTTTCTTCAAAAATTAAAATTTACAGTTTCACAAATCTTTTCCAGATTTAAAAAAAGGCAAAATTACTTAGTTGCCAATATTATTCGAAAGCCCACTACTACATTTGAAACAAGCGGTGCTTACAACACTAAATCTATATAGTCTAGCTTTAGTACCATTCACAGTACTCAAGATTTTCAACATATTTAATTAGCAATTTAAGAGTTTTTTCCAAAATTGTCAATAATTATTTTTTTTCAAAAATTAAAATTTAGTTTCACAAATCTTTTCTAGATTTAACAAAAGACAAAATTACTTAGTTCCCAATATTATTCGAAAGCCCACTACTACATTTGAAACAAGTGGTCCTTACAACACTAAATCTATTGCCTTGCTTTGGTACCATTCACAGTACTCAAGATTTTCAACATATTTAATTATCAATGTAAGATTTTTTCCAAAATTGTCAAATACTTATTTTTTTTTTTTTCAAAATAAAAATTTACAGATTCCAATATTGTCACATTTTTTTCCAGATTTAAAAAAAGGCAAAATTACTTAGTTCCCAATATTATTCGAAATCCCACTACTACATTTGAAACAAGTGGTCCTTACAACACTAAATCTATATAGTCTAGCTTTACCATTTCACAGTACTCAAGATTTTCAACATATTTAATTATCAATTTAAGAGTTTTTTCCAAAATTGTCAATAATTATTTTTTTTTTTTCAAAAATTAAAATTTAGTTTCACAAATCTTTTCTAGATTTAAAAAAAGACAAAATTACTTAGTTCCCAATATTATTCGAAAGCCCACTACTACATTTGAAACAAGTGGTCCTTACAACACTAAATCTATTGCCTTGCTTTGGTACCATTCACAGTACTCAAGATTTTCAACATATTTAATTATCAATTTAAGATTTTTTCCAAAATTGTCAAATACTTTTTTTTTTTTTTTAAATTAAAATTTACAGGTTCCAATATTGTCACAAATCTTTTCTAGATTTAAAAAAATACAAAATTACTTAGTTCCCTATATTATTCGAAAGCCCACTACTACATTTGAAACAAGTGGTCTTTACAACACTAAATCTATATAGTCTAGCTTTGGTACCATTCACAGTACTCAAGATTTTCAACATATTTAATCATCAATTTCAGATTTTTTTCCAAAATTGTCAAATACTTATTTTTATTTTTTTTTAAAAATTAAAATTTACAGTTTCACAAATCTTTTCTAGATTTAAAAAAAGGCAAAATTACTTAGTTCCCAATATTATTCGAAATCCCACTACTACATTTGAAACAAGTGGTCGTTACAACACTAAATCTGGTACCATTCACAATACTCAAGATTTTCAACATATTTAATTTTCAATTTAAGATTTTTTTCCAAAATTGTCAAATACTTATTTTTTTTTTTTTAATTAAAATTTACAGTTTCACAAATCTTTTCCAGATTTAAAAAAAGGCAAAATTACTTAGTTCCCGATATTATTCGAAATCCCACTACTACATTTGAAACAAGTGGTCTTTACAACACTAAATCTATATAGTCTAGCTTTGGTACTATTTACAATACTCAAGATTTTCAACATATTTAATTATCAATTAAGATTTTTTTCAAAATTGTCAAATACTTATTTTTTTTCAAAAATTAAAATTTACAGTTTCACAAATCTTTTCCAGATATAAAAAATTCCCAATATTATTCGAAATCCCACTACTACATTTGAAACAAGTGGTCCTTAGAACACTAAATCTGTAGCCTAGCTTTGGTACCATTCACAGTACTCAAGATTTGGGACATATTTAATTATCTATTTAAGATTTTTTCCAAAATTGTCAAATACTTTTTTTTTTTTTTTTTAATTAAAATTTACAGTTTCCAATATTGTCACAAATCTTTTCTAGATTTAAAAAAATACAAAATTACTTAGTTCCCTATATTATTCGAAAGCCCACTACTACATTTGAAACAAGTGGTTCTTACAACACTAAATCTATAGCCTAGCTTTGGTACCATTCACAGTACTCAAGATTTTCAACATATTTAATTATCAATTTAAGATTTTTTCCAAAATTGTCAAATACATTTTTTTTTTTAAATTAAAATTTACAGGTTCCAATATTGTCACAAATCTTTTCTAAATTTAAAAAAATACAAAATTACTTAGTTCCCTATATTATTCGAAAGCCCACTACTACATTTGAAACAAGTGGTCCTTACAACACTAAATCTATAGCCTAGCTGTGGTACCAATCACAGTACTCAAGATTTTCAACATATTTAATTATCAATTTAAGATTTTTTCCAAAATTGTCAAATACTTATTTTTTTTTTTCAAAAATTAAAATTTAGAGTTTCACAAATCTTTTCTAGATTTAAAAAAAATGCAAAATTACTTAGTTCCTAATATTATTCGAAAGCCCACGACTACATTTGAAACAAGTGGTCCTTACAACACTAAATGTATTGCCTTGCTTTGGTACCATTCACAGTACTCAAGATTTTCAACATATTTAATTATCAATTTAAGATTTTTTTCCAAAATTGTCAAATACTTATTTTTTTTTTCAAAATTAAAATTTACAGGGTCCAATATTGTCACATTTTTTTCCAGATTTAAAAAAAAGGCAAAATTACTTATTTCCCAATATTATTCGAAATCCCACTACTACATTTGAAACAAGTGGTCCTTACAGCACTAAATCTATATAGTCTAGCTTTACCATTTCACAGTACTCAAGATTTTCAACATATTTAATTATCAATTTAAGATTTTTTGTCCAAAATTGTCAAATACTTATTTTTTTTTTAAAAAATTAAAATTTACAGTTTTACAAATCTTTTCCAGATTTAAAAAAAGGCAAAATTACTGAGTTCCAAATATTATTCGAAATCCCACTACTACATTTGAAACAAGTGGTCTTTACAACACTAAATCTATATAGTCTAGCTTTGGTACCATTCACAATACTCAAGATTTTCAACATATTTAATTATCAATTTAACATTTTTTTCCAAAATTGTAAAATACTTATTTTTATTTCTTTTTTTAAAATTAAAATTTACAGTTTCACAAATATTTTCTAGATTTAAAAAAAGGCAAAATTACTTAGTTCCCAATATTATTCGAAATCCCACTACTACATTTGAAACAAGTGGTCCTTACAACACTAAATCTGGTACCATTCACAATACTCAAGATTTTCAACATATTTAATTATCAATTTAAGATTTTTTCCCAAAATTGTCAAATACTTATTTTTTTTTTTAAAAATTAAAATTACAGTTTCACAATTTTTTTCCAGATTTAAAAAAGGCAAAATTACTTAGTTCCCAATAATATTCGAAATCCCACTACTACATTTGAAACAAGTGGTCCTTACAACACTAAATCTGGTACTATTCACAATACTCAAGATTTTCAACATATTTAATTATCAATTTAAGATTTTTTTCCAAAATTGAAACAAGTGGTCCTTCCAACACTAAATCTATATAGTCTAGCTTTAGTACCATTCACAATACTCAAGATTTTCAACATATTTAATTATCAATTTAAGATTTTTTTTCCAAAATTGTCAAATACTTATTTTTTTTTTTTTTTTTCAAAAATTAAAATTTACAGTTTCACAAATCTTTGCCTTTTTAAAGGCAAAATTACTTAGTTCCCAATATTATTCGAAAGCCCACTACTACATTTGAAACAAGTGGTCCTTACAACACTAAATCTGGTACTATTCACAATACTCAAGAATTTCAACATATCTAATTATCAATTTAAGATTTTTTTTCCAAAATTGTCTAATACTTATTTTTTTTTTTTCAAAAATTAAAATTTACAGTTTCACAAATCTTTTCCAGATTTAAAAAAAAGGCAAAATTACTTAGTTGCCAATATTATTCGAAAGCCCACTACTACATTTGAAACAAGTGGTCCTTACAACAAAAAATCTATATAGTCTACCTTTAGTACCATTCACAGTACTCAAGATTTTCAACATATTTAATTATCAATTTAAGATTTTTTTCCAAAATTGTCAAATAATTATTTTTTTTTTCAAAAATTGAAATTTACAGTTTCACAAATCTTTTCTAGATTTAAAAAAAGACAAAATTACTTAGTTCCCAATATTATTCGAAAGCCCACTACTACATTTGAAACAAGTGGTCCTTGCAACACTAAATCTATAGCCTTGCTTGGTACCATTCACAGTACTCAAGATTTTCAACATATTCAATTATCAACTTAAGATTTTTTCCAAAATTGTCAAATACTTATTTTTTTTTTTCAAAATTAAAATTTACAGGTTCCAATATTGTCACATTTTTTTTCAGATTTAAAACAAGGCAAAATTACTTAGTTCCCAATATAATTCGAAATCCCACTACTACATTTGAAACAAGTGGTCGTTACAACACTAAATCTATATAGTCTAGCTTTTCCATTTCACAGTACTCAAGATTTTCAACATATTTAATTATCAATTTAAGATTTTTTTCAAAATTGTCAAATACTTATTTTTTTTTTAAAAATTAAAATTTACAGTTTCACAAATCTTTTCCAGATTTAAAAAAAGGCAAAATTACTTAGTTGCCAATATTATTCGAAATCCCACTACTACATTTGAAACAAGTGGTCCTTACAACACTAAATCTGGTACCATTCACAATACTCAAGATTTTCAACATATTTAATTATCAATTTAAGATTTTTTTCCAAAATTGTCAAATACTTATTTTTTTTTTTAAATTAAAATTTACAGTTTCACAAATCTTTTCCAGATTTAAAAAAGGCAAAATTACTTAGTTGCCAATATTATTCGAAATCCCACTACTACATTTGAAACAAGTGGTCCTTACAACACTAAATCTGGTACCATTCACAATACTCAAGATTTTCAACATATTTAATTATCAATTTAAGATTTTTTTCCAAAATTGTCAAATACTTATTTTTTTTTTAAAAATTAAAATTTACAGTTTCACAAATCTTTTCCAGATTTAAAAAAAGGCAAAATTACTTAGTTGCCAATATTATTCGAAATCCCACTACTACATTTGAAACAAGTGGTCCTTACAACACTAAATCTGGTACCATTCACAATACTCAAGATTTTCAACATATTTAATTATCAATTTAAGATTTTTTGTCCAAAATTGTCAAATACTTATTTTTTTTTTAAAAAATTAAAATTTACAGTTTTACAAATCTTTTCCAGATTTAAAAAAAGGCAAAATTACTGAGTTCCAAATATTATTCGAAATCCCACTACTACATTTGAAACAAGTGGTCTTTACAACACTAAATCTATATAGTCTAGCTTTGGTACCATTCACAATACTCAAGATTTTCAACATATTTAATTATCAATTTAACATTTTTTTCCAAAATTGTAAAATACTTATTTTTATTTCTTTTTTTAAAATTAAAATTTACAGTTTCACAAATATTTTCTAGATTTAAAAAAAGGCAAAATTACTTAGTTCCCAATATTATTCGAAATCCCACTACTACATTTGAAACAAGTGGTCCTTACAACACTAAATCTGGTACCATTCACAATACTCAAGATTTTCAACATATTTAATTATCAATTTAAGATTTTTTCCCAAAATTGTCAAATACTTATTTTTTTTTTTAAAAATTAAAATTACAGTTTCACAATTTTTTTCCAGATTTAAAAAAGGCAAAATTACTTAGTTCCCAATAATATTCGAAATCCCACTACTACATTTGAAACAAGTGGTCCTTACAACACTAAATCTGGTACTATTCACAATACTCAAGATTTTCAACATATTTAATTATCAATTTAAGATTTTTTTCCAAAATTGAAACAAGTGGTCCTTCCAACACTAAATCTATATAGTCTAGCTTTAGTACCATTCACAATACTCAAGATTTTCAACATATTTAATTATCAATTTAAGATTTTTTTTCCAAAATTGTCAAATACTTATTTTTTTTTTTTTTTTTCAAAAATTAAAATTTACAGTTTCACAAATCTTTGCCTTTTTAAAGGCAAAATTACTTAGTTCCCAATATTATTCGAAAGCCCACTACTACATTTGAAACAAGTGGTCCTTACAACACTAAATCTGGTACTATTCACAATACTCAAGAATTTCAACATATCTAATTATCAATTTAAGATTTTTTTTCCAAAATTGTCTAATACTTATTTTTTTTTTTTCAAAAATTAAAATTTACAGTTTCACAAATCTTTTCCAGATTTAAAAAAAAGGCAAAATTACTTAGTTGCCAATATTATTCGAAAGCCCACTACTACATTTGAAACAAGTGGTCCTTACAACAAAAAATCTATATAGTCTACCTTTAGTACCATTCACAGTACTCAAGATTTTCAACATATTTAATTATCAATTTAAGATTTTTTTCCAAAATTGTCAAATAATTATTTTTTTTTTCAAAAATTGAAATTTACAGTTTCACAAATCTTTTCTAGATTTAAAAAAAGACAAAATTACTTAGTTCCCAATATTATTCGAAAGCCCACTACTACATTTGAAACAAGTGGTCCTTGCAACACTAAATCTATAGCCTTGCTTGGTACCATTCACAGTACTCAAGATTTTCAACATATTCAATTATCAACTTAAGATTTTTTCCAAAATTGTCAAATACTTATTTTTTTTTTTTCAAAATTAAAATTTACAGGTTCCAATATTGTCACATTTTTTTTCAGATTTAAAACAAGGCAAAATTACTTAGTTCCCAATATAATTCGAAATCCCACTACTACATTTGAAACAAGTGGTCGTTACAACACTAAATCTATATAGTCTAGCTTTTCCATTTCACAGTACTCAAGATTTTCAACATATTTAATTATCAATTTAAGATTTTTTTCAAAATTGTCAAATACTTATTTTTTTTTTAAAAATTAAAATTTACAGTTTCACAAATCTTTTCCAGATTTAAAAAAAGGCAAAATTACTTAGTTGCCAATATTATTCGAAATCCCACTACTACATTTGAAACAAGTGGTCCTTACAACACTAAATCTGGTACCATTCACAATACTCAAGATTTTCAACATATTTAATTATCAATTTAAGATTTTTTTCCAAAATTGTCAAATACTTATTTTTTTTTTTAAATTAAAATTTACAGTTTCACAAATCTTTTCCAGATTTAAAAAAGGCAAAATTACTTAGTTCCCAATATTATTCGAAAGCCCACTACTACATTTGATACAAGTGGTCCTTAGAACACTAAATCTATATAGTCTAGCTTTGGTACCATTCACAATACTCAAGATTTTCAACATATTTAATTATCAATTTAAGATTTTTTTCCAAAATTGTCAAATACTTATTTTTTTTTTTCAAAATTTACAGTTTCACAAATCTTTTCTAGATTTAAAAAAATACAAAATTACTTAGTTCCCTATATTATTCGAAAGCCCACTACTACATTTGAAACAAGTGGTCCTTACAACACTAAATCTATAGCCTAGCTTTGTTACCATTCACAATACTCAAGATTTTCAACATATTTAATTATCTATTAAGATTTTTTTCCAAAATTGTCAAATACTTATTTTTTTCAAAAATTAAAATTTACAGTTCACAAATCTTTTCCAGATTTAAAAAAAGGCAAAATTACTTAGTTCCCAATATTATTCGAAAGCCCACTACTACATTTGAAACAAGTGGTCTTTACAACACTAAATCTATATAGTCTAGCTTTAGTACCATTCACAGTACTCAAGATTTTCAACATATTTATTTACAATTTAAAATTTTTTCCAAAATTGTCAAATACTTTTTTTTTTTTTTTAAAAATTAAAATTTACAGTTTCACAAATCTTTTCCAGATTTAAAAAAAGGCAAAATTACTTAGTTCCCGATATTATTCGAAATGTCATTACTACATTTGAAACAAGTGGTCCTTACAACACTAAATCTGGTACTATTCACAATACTCAAGATTTTCAACATATTTAATTATCAATTAAGATTTTTTTCCAAAATTGTCAAATACTTATTTTTTTTCAAAAATTAAAATTTACAGTTTCACAAATCTTTTCCAGATTTAAAAAAAAGGCAAAATTACTTAGTTCCCAATATTATTCGAAAGCCCACTACTACATTTGAAACAAGTGGTCCTTACAACACTAAATCTATATAGTCTTTACAACACTAAATCTGGTACCATTCACAATACTCAAGATTTTCAACATATTTAATTAGCAATTTAAGATTTTTTTCCAAAATTGTCAAATACTTATTTTTTTTTTTAATTTAAAATTTACAGTTTCACAAATCTTTTCCAGATTTAAATAAAGGCAAAATTACCTAGTTCTCAATATTATTCGAAATCCCACTACTACATTTGAAACAAGTGGTCCTTACAACACTAAATCTATAGCCTAGCTTTGGTACCATTCACAATACTCAAGATTTTCAACATATTTAATTAGCAATTTAAGATTTTTTTCCAAAATTGTCAAATACTTATTTTTTTTTTTTAATTTAAAATTTACAGTTTCACAAATCTTTTCCAGAATTAAAAAATGGCAAAATTACTTAGTTCCCAATATTATTTGAAATCCCACTACTACATTTGAAACAAGTGGTCCTTAGAACACTAAATCTATATAGTCTAGCTTTAGCATTCACAGTACTCACGATTTGCAACATATTTAATTATCAATTTAAGATTTTTTTTCCAAAATTGTCAAATACTTATTTTTTTTTTTTTTTTTTTCAAAAATTAAAATTTACAGTTTCACAAATCTTTGCCTTTTTAAAGGCAAAATTACTTAGTTCCCAATATTATTCGAAAGCCCACTACTACATTTGAAACAAGTGGTCCTTACAACACTAAATCTGGTACTATTCACAATACTCAAGAATTTCAACATATCTAATTATCAATTTAAGATTTTTTTTCCAAAATTGTCTAATACTTATTTTTTTTTTTTCAAAAATTAAAATTTACAGTTTCACAAATCTTTTCCAGATTTAAAAAAAAGGCAAAATTACTTAGTTGCCAATATTATTCGAAAGCCCACTACTACATTTGAAACAAGTGGTCCTTACAACAAAAAATCTATATAGTCTACCTTTAGTACCATTCACAGTACTCAAGATTTTCAAAATATTTAATTATCAATTTAAGATTTTTTTCCAAAATTGTCAAATAATTATTTTTTTTTTCAAAAATTAAAATTTACAGTTTCACAAATCTTTTCTAGATTTAAAAAAAGACAAAATTACTTAGTTCCCAATATTATTCGAAAGCCCACTACTACATTTGAAACAAGTGGTCCTTGCAACACTAAATCTATAGCCTTGCTTGGAACCATTCACAGTACTCAAGATTTTCAACATATTCAATTATCAACTTAAGATTTTTTCCAAAATTGTCAAATACTTATTTTTTTTTTTTTCAAAATTAAAATTTACAGGTTCCAATATTGTCACATTTTTTTTCAGATTTAAAAAAAGGCAATATTACTTAGTTCCCAATATAATTCGAAATCCCACTACTACATTTGAAACAAGTGGTCGTTACAACACTAAATCTATATAGTCTAGCTTTTCCATTTCACAGTACTCAAGATTTTCAACATATTTAATTATCAATTTAAGATTTTTTTCCAAAATTGTCAAATACTTATTTTTTTTTTTAAAAATTAAAATTTACAGTTTCACAAATCTTTTCCAGATTTAAAAAAAGGCAAAATTACTTAGTTCCCAATATTATTCGAAATCCCACTACTACATTTGAAACAAGTGGTCCTTAGAACACTAAATCTATATAGTCTAGCTTTAGCATTCACAGTACTCACGATTTGCAACATATTTAATTATCAATTTAAGATTTTTTTTCCAAAATTGTCAAATACTTATTTTTTTTTTTTCAAAAATTAAAATTTACAGTTTCACAAATCTTTGCCTTTTTAAAGGCAAAATTACTTAGTTCCCAATATTATTCGAAAGCCCACTACTACATTTGAAACAAGTGGTCCTTACAACACTAAATCTGGTACTATTCACAATACTCAAGAATTTCAACATATCTAATTATCAATTTAAGATTTTTTTTCCAAAATTGTCTAATACTTATTTTTTTTTTTCAAAAATTAAAATTTACAGTTTCACAAATCTTTTCCAGATTTAAAAAAAAGGCAAAATTACTTAGTTGCCAATATTATTCGAAAGCCCACTACTACATTTGAAACAAGTGGTCCTTACAACAAAAAATCTATATAGTCTACCTTTAGTACCATTCACAGTACTCAAGATTTTCAAAATATTTAATTATCAATTTAAGATTTTTTTCCAAAATTGTCAAATAATTATTTTTTTTTTCAAAAATTAAAATTTACAGTTTCACAAATCTTTTCTAGATTTAAAAAAAGACAAAATTACTTAGTTCCCAATATTATTCGAAAGCCCACTACTACATTTGAAACAAGTGGTCCTTGCAACACTAAATCTATAGCCTTGCTTGGAACCATTCACAGTACTCAAGATTTTCAACATATTCAATTATCAACTTAAGATTTTTTCCAAAATTGTCAAATACTTATTTTTTTTTTTCAAAATTAAAATTTACAGGTTCCAATATTGTCACATTTTTTTTCAGATTTAAAAAAAGGCAATATTACTTAGTTCCCAATATAATTCGAAATCCCACTACTACATTTGAAACAAGTGGTCGTTACAACACTAAATCTATATAGTCTAGCTTTTCCATTTCACAGTACTCAAGATTTTCAACATATTTAATTATCAATTTAAGATTTTTTTCCAAAATTGTCAAATACTTATTTTTTTTTTTTAAAATTAAAATTTACAGTTTCACAAATCTTTTCCAGATTTAAAAAAAGGCAAAATTACTTAGTTCCCAATATTATTCGAAATCCCACTACTACATTTGAAACAAGTGGTCCTTACAACACTAAATCTGGTACCATTCACAATACTCAAGATTTTCAACATATTTAATTATCAATTTAAGATTTTTTTCCAAAATTGTCAAATACTTATTTTTTTTTTTTAAATTAAAATTTACAGTTTCACAAATCTTTTCCAGATTTAAAAAAGGCAAAATTACTTAGTTCCCAATATTATTCGAAATCCCACTACTACATTTGAAACAAGTGGTCTTTACAACACTAAATCTATATAGTCTAGCTTTGGTACTATTCACAATACTCAAGATTTTCAACATATTTAATTATCAATTAAGACTTTTTTCCAAAATTGTCAAATAATTATTTTTTTTTTTCAAAACTTAAAATTTACAGTTTCACAAATCTTTTCCAGATTTAAAAAATGGCAAAATTACTTAGTTCCCAATATTATTCGAAAGCCCACTACTACATTTGAAACAAGTGGTCCTTAGAACACTAAATCTATATAGTCTAGCTTTGGTACCATTCACAATACTCAAGATTTTCAAAATATTTAATTATCAATTTAAGATTTTTTTCCAAAATTGTCAAATACTTATTTTTTTTTTCAAAATTTACAGTTTCACAAATCTTTTCTAGATTTAAAAAAATACAAAATTACTTAGTTCCCTATATTATTCGAAAGCCCACTACTACATTTGAAACAAGTGGTCCTTACAACACTAAATCTATAGCCTAGCTTTGTTACCATTCACAATACTCAAGATTTTCAACATATTTAATTATCTATTAAGATTTTTTTCCAAAATTGTCAAATACTTATTTTTTTTCAAAAATTAAAATTTACAGTTCACAAATCTTTTCCAGATTTAAAAAAAGGCAAAATTACTTAGTTCCCAATATTATTCGAAAGCCCACTACTACATTTGAAACAAGTGGTCTTTACAACACTAAATCTATATAGTCTAGCTTTAGTACCATTCACAGTACTCAAGATTTTCAACATATTTATTTACAATTTAAAATTTTTTCCAAAATTGTCAAATACTTTTTTTTTTTTTTAAAAATTAAAATTTACAGTTTCACAAATCTTTTCCAGATTTAAAAAAAGGCAAAATTACTTAGTTCCCGATATTATTCGAAATCTCATTACTACATTTGAAACAAGTGGTCCTTACAACACTAAATCTGGTACTATTCACAATACTCAAGATTTTCAACATATTTAATTATCAATTAAGATTTTTTTCCAAAATTGTCAAATACTTATTTTTTTTTTCAAAAATTAAAATTTACAGTTTCACAAATCTTTTCCAGATTTAAAAAAAGGCAAAATTACTTAGTTCCCAATATTATTCGAAAGCCCACTACTACATTTGAAACAAGTGGTCCTTACAACACTAAATCTATATAGTCTTTACAACACTAAATCTGGTACCATTCACAATACTCAAGATTTTCAACATATTTAATTAGCAATTTAAGATTTTTTTCCAAAATTGTCAAATACTTATTTTTTTTTTTAAATTAAAATTTACAGTTTCACAAATCTTTTCCAGATTTAAATAAAGGCAAAATTACCTAGTTCTCAATATTATTCGAAATCCCACTACTACATTTGAAACAAGTGGTCCTTACAACACTAAATCTATAGCCTAGCTTTGGTACCATTCACAATACTCAAGATTTTCAACATATTTAATTATCAATTAAGATTTTTCTCCAAAATTGTCAAATACTTATTTTTTTTCAAAAAATAAAATTTACAGTTTCCAATATTGTCACAAATCTTTTCCAGAATTAAAAAATGGCAAAATTACTTAGTTCCCAATATTATTTGAAATCCCACTACTACATTTGAAACAAGTGGTCCTTAGAACACTAAATCTATATAGTCTAGCTTTAGTACCATTCACAGTACTCACGATTTGCAACATATTTAATTATCAATTTAAGATTTTTTTCCAAAATTTTCAAATACTTATTTTTTTTTTTTCAAAAATTAAAATTTAGAGTTTCACAAATCTTTTCCAGATTTAAAAAAAGGCAAAATTACTTATTTCCCAATATTATTCGAAATCCCGCTACTACATTTGAAACAAGTGGTCCTTACAACACTAAATCTATATAGTCTAGCTTTACCATTTCACAGTACTCAAGATTTTCAACATATTTAATTATAAATTTAAGATTTTTTTCCAAAATTGTCAATTACATATTTTTTTTTTTTTTTTCAAAAATTAAAATTTACAGTTTCACAAATCTTTTCTAGATTTAAAAAAATGCAAAATTACTTAGTTCCCTATATTATTCGAAAGCCCACTACTACATTTGAAACAAGTAGTCCTTACAACACTAAATCTATAGCCTAGCTTTGGTATCATTCACAATACCCAAGATTTTCAACATATTTAGTTATCAATTAAGATTTTTTTCTAAAATTTTCAAATACTTATTTTTTTTTTCAAAAATTAAAATTTACAGTTTCACAAATCTTTTCCAGATTTAAAAAAAGGCAAAATTACTTATTTCCCAATATTATTCGAAATCCCACTACTACATTTGAAACAAGTGGTCCTTACAACACTAAATCTATATAGTCTAGCTTTACCATTTCACAGTACTCAAGATTTTCAACATATTTAATTATCAATTTAAGATTTTTTTCCAAAATTGTCAAATACTTATTTTTTTTTTTAAAAATTAAAATGTACAGTTTCACAAATCTTTTCCAGATTTAAAAAAAGGCAAAATTACTTAGTTCCCAATATTATTCGAAAGCCCACTACTTCTTTGAAACAAGTGGTCCTTACAACACTAAATCTGGTATCATTCACAATACTCAAGATTTTTACAATATTTAATTATGAATTTAAGATTTTTTTCCAAAATTGTCAAATACTTATTTTTTTTTTTTGAAATTAAAATTTACAGTTTCACAAATCTTTTCCAGATTTAAAAAAAGGCAAAATTACTTAGTTCCCAATATTATTCGAAATCCCACTACTACATTTGAAACAGGTGGTCCTTACAATACTAAATCTATAGCCTAGCTTTGGTACCATTCACAATACTTAAGATTTTCAACATATTTAATTATCAATTAAGATTTTTCTCCAAAATTGTCAAATACTTTTTTTTTTTTTTTTTCAAAAAATAAAATTTACAGTTTCACAAATCTTTTCCAGATTTAAATAAAGGCAAAATTACCTAGTTCCCAATATTATTCGAAATCCCACTACTACATTTGAACCAAGTGGTCCTTACAACACTAAATCTATATAGTCTAACTTTAGTACCATTCACAATACTCAAGATTTTCAACATATTTAATTATCAATTAAGATTTTTCTCCAAAATTGTCAAATACTTATTTTTTTTCAAAAATAAAATTTACAGTTTCACAAATCTTTTCCAGATTTAAAAAAAAGGCAAAATTACTTAGTTGCCAATATTATTCGAAAGCCCACTACTACATTTGAAACAAGTGGTCCTTACAACACTAAATCTATATAGTCTAGCTTTAGTACCATTCACAATACTCAAGATTTTCAACATATTTAATTATCAATTAAGATTTTTTTCCAAAATTTTCAAATACTTATTTTTTTTTTCAAAAAATAAAATTTACAGTTTCCAATAGTCACAAATCTTTTCCAGAATTAAAAAATGGCAAAATTACTTAGTTCACAATATTATTTGAAATCCCACTACTACATTTGAAACAAGTGTTCCTTAGAACACTAAATCTATATAGTCTAGCTTTAGTACCATTCACAATACTCAAGATTTTCAACATATTTAATTATCAATTAAGATTTTTCTCCAAAATTGTCAAATACTTATTTTTTTTTTTTCAAAAATTAAAATTTACAGTTTCACAAATCTCACTACTACATTTGAAACAGGTGGTCCTTACAACATTAAATCTATAATCTAGATTTGGTACCATTCACAATACTCAAGATTTTCAACATATTTAATTATTAATTAAGATTTTTTCCAAAATTGTCAAATACTTTTTTTTTTTTTTTCAAAAAATAAAATTTACAGTTTTCAATATTGTCACAAATCTTTTCCAGAATTAAAAAATGGCAAAATTACTTAGTTCCCAATATTATTTGAAATCCCACTACTACATTTGAAACAAGTGGTCCTTACAACACTAAATCTATATAGTCTAGCTTTGGTACCATTCACAATACTCAAGATTTTCAACATATTTAATTATCAATTTAAGATTTTTTTCCAAAATTGTCAAATACTTATTTTTTTTCAAAAATTAAAATTTACAGTTTCACAAATCTTTTCTAGATTTAAAAAAAGGCAAAATTACTTAGTTCCCAATATTATTCGAAAGCCCACTACTACATTTGAAACAAGTGGTCCTTACAACACTAAATCTGGTACCATTCACAATACTCAAGATTTTCAACATATTTAATTATCAATTTAAGATTTTTTCCAAAATTGTCAAATACTTTTTTTTTTTTTTCAAAATTAAAATTTACAGTTTCACAAATCTTTTCCAGATTTAAAAAAAAAGGCAAAATTACTTAGTTGCCAATATTATTTGAAAGCCCACTACTACATTTGAAACAAGTGGTCCTTACAACACTAAGTCTATATAGTCTAGCTTTAGTACCATTCACAGTACTCAAGATTTTCAACATATTTAATTATCAATTTAAGATTTTTTTCCAAAATTGTCAAATACTTATTTTTTTTTTCAAAAAATAAAATTTACAGTTTCCAATATTGTCACAAATCTTTTCCAGAATTAAAAAATGGCAAAATTACTTAGTTCCCAATATTATTTGAAATCCCACTACTACATTTGAAACAAGTGGTCCTTAGAACACTAAGTCTATATAGTCTAGCTTTAGTACCATTCACAGTACTCAAGATTTTCAACATATTTAATTATCAATTTAAGATTTTTTTCCAAAATTGTCAAATACTTATTTTTTTTTCAAAAATTAAAATTTACAGTTTCACAAATCTTTTCCAGATTTAAAAAAAAAGGCAAAATTACTTAGTTGCCAATATTATTTGAAAGCCCACTACTACATTTGAAACAAGTGGTCCTTACAACACTAAGTCTATATAGTCTAGCTTTAGTACCATTCACAGTACTCAAGATTTTCAACATATTTAATTATCAATTTGAGATTTTTTTCAAAAATTGTCAAATACTTATTTTTTTTTTTTTTTTTTCAAAAATTAAAATTTACAGTTTCACAAATCTTTTCCAGATTTAAAAAAAGGCAAAATTAATTAGTTCCCAATATTATTCGAAATCCCACTACTACATTTGAACCAAGTGGTCCTTACAACACTAAATCTATATATTCTAGCTTTGGTACCATTCACAATACTAAAGATTTTCAACATATTTAATTATCAATGTAAGATTTTTTTTCCAAAATTGTCAAATAAGTATTTTTTTTTTCAAAAATTAAAATTTACAGTTTCACAAATCTATTCTAGATTTAAAAAACGACAAAATTACTTAGTTCCCAATATTATTCGAAAGCCCACTACTACATTTGAAACAAGTGGTCCTTACAACACTAAATCTATAGCCTAGCTTTGGTACCATTCACAGTACTCAAGATTTTCAACATATTTAATTATCAATTTAAGATGTTTTCCAAAATTGTCAAATACTTTTTTTTTTTTTTTTATCAAAATTAAAATTTACAGGTTCCAATATTGTCACAAATCTTTTCCAGATTTAAAAAATGGCAAAATTACTTAGTTCCCAATATTAGTCGAAATCCCACTACTACATTTGGAACAAGTGGTCCTTATAACACTAAATCTATAGCCTAGCTTTGGTACCATTCACAATACTCAAGATTTTCAACATATTTAATTATCAATTTAAGATTTTTTCCAAAATTGTCAAATACTTTTTTTTTTCAAAATTAAAATTTACAGGTTCCAATATTGTCACAAATCTTTTCCAGATTTAAAAAATGGCAAAATTACTTAGTTCCCAATATTAGTCGGAATCCCACTACTGCATTTGAAACAAGTGGTCCTTATAACACTAAATATATAGCCTAGCTTTGGTACCATTCACAATACTCAAGATTTTCAACATATTTAATTATCAATTTATGATTTTTTCCAAAATTGTCAAATACTTTTGTTTTTCAAAATTAAAATTTACAGGTTCCAATATTGTCACAAATCTTTTCCAGATTTAAAAAATGGCAAAATTACTTAGTTCCCAATATTAGTCGAAATCCTACTACTGCATTTGAAACAAGTGGTCCTTATAACACTAAATCTATAGCCTAGCTTTGGTACCATTCACAATACTCAAGATATTCAACATATTTAATTATCAATTTAAGATTTTTTTCCAAAATTGTCAAATACTTATTTTTTTTTTTCAAAAATTAAAATTTACAGTTTCACAAATCTTTTCCAGATTTAAAAAAGGCAAAATTACTTAGTTCCCAATATTATTCGAAAGCCCACTACTAAATTTGTATCAAGTGGTCCTTACAACACTAAATCTATATAGTCTAGCTTTAGTACCATTCACAGTACTCAAAATTTTCAACATATTTAATTATCAATTTAAGATTTTTTTCAAAATTTGCAAATACTTATTTTTTTTTCAAAAATTAAAATTTACAGTTTCACAAATCTTTTCCAGATTTAAAAGAAGGCAAAATTAATTAGTTCCCAATATTATTCGAAAGCCCACTACTAAATTTGTATCAAGTGGTCCTTACAACACTAAATCTATATAGTCTAGCTTTAGTACCATTCACAGTACTCAAGATTTTCAACATATTTTATTATCAATTTAAGATTTTTTTCAAAATTGTCAAATACTTATTTTTTTTTTCAAAAATTAAAATTTACAGTTTCACAAATCTTTTCCAGATTTAAAAGAAGGCAAAATTAATTAGTTCCCAATATTATTCGAAACCCCACTACTACATTTGAACCAAGTGGTCCTTACAACACTAAATCTATATATTCTAGCTTTGGTACCATTCACAATACTAAAGATTTTCAACATATTTAATTATCAATTTAAGATTTTTTCCAAAATTGTCAAATACTTTTTTTTTTTTTTTCAAAATTAAAATTTACAGGTTCCAATATTGTCACAAATCTTTTTTAGATTTAAAAAATGGCAAAATTACTTAGTTCCCAATATTAGTCGGAATCCCACAACTGCATTTGAAACAAGTGGTCCTTATAACACTAAATCTATAGCCTAGCTTTGGTACCATTCACAATACTCAAGATTTTCAACATATTTAATTATCAATTTATGATTTTTTCCAAAATTGTCAAATACTTTTTTTTTTCAAAATTAAAATTTACAGGTTCCAATATTGTCACAAATCTTTTCCAGATTTAAAAAATGGCAAAATTACTTAGTTCCCAATATTAGTCGATATCCTACTACTGCATTTGAAACAAGTGGTCCTTATAACACTAAATCTATAGCCTAGCTTTGGTACCATTCACAATACTCAAGATTTTCAACATATTTAATTATCAATTTAAGATTTTTTCCAAAATTGTCAAATACTTATTTTTTTTTTTTTTCAAAAATTAAAATTTACAGTTTCACAAATCTTTTCCAGATTTAAAAAAAAAAGGCAAAATTACTTAGTTGCCAATATTATTTGAAAGCCCACTACTACATTCGAAACAAGTGGTCCTTACAACACTAAGTCTATATAGTCTAGCTTTAGTACCATTCACAGTACTCAAGATTTTCAACATATTTAATTATCAATTTAAGATTTTTTTCCAAAATTGTCAAATACTTATTTTTTTTTTCAAAAAATTAAATTTACAGTTTCCAATATTGTCACAAATCTTTTCCAGAATTAAAAAATGGCAAAATTACTTAGTTCCCAATATTATTTGAAATCCCACTACTACATTTGAAACAAGTGGTCCTTAGAACACTAAGTCTATATAGTCTAGCTTTAGTACCATTCACAGTACTCAAGATTTTCAACATATTTAATTATCAATTTAAGATTTTTTTCCAAAATTGTCAAATACTTATTTTTTTTTCAAAAATTAAAATTTACAGTTTCACAAATCTTTTCCAGATTTAAAAAAAAAAGGCAAAATTACTTAGTTGCCAATATTATTTGAAAGCCCACTACTACATTTGAAACAAGTGGTCCTTACAACACTAAGTCTATATAGTCTAGCTTTAGTACCATTCACAGTACTCAAGATTTTCAACATATTTAATTATCAATTTGAGATTTTTTTCAAAAATTGTCAAATACTTATTTTTTTTTTTTTTTCAAAAATTAAAATTTACAGTTTCACAAATCTTTTCCAGATTTAAAAAAAGGCAAAATTAATTAGTTCCCAATATTATTCGAAATCCCACTACTACATTTGAACCAAGTGGTCCTTACAACACTAAATCTATATATTCTAGCTTTGGTACCATTCACAATACTAAAGATTTTCAACATATTTAATTATCAATGTAAGATTTTTTTTCCAAAATTGTCAAATAAGTATTTTTTTTTTCAAAAATTAAAATTTACAGTTTCACAAATCTATTCTAGATTTAAAAAACGACAAAATTACTTAGTTCCCAATATTATTCGAAAGCCCACTACTACATTTGAAACAAGTGGTCCTTACAACACTAAATCTATAGCCTAGCTTTGGTACCATTCACAGTACTCAAGATTTTCAACATATTTAATTATCAATTTAAGATGTTTTCCAAAATTGTCAAATACTTTTTTTTTTTTTTTTTCAAAATTAAAATTTACAGGTTCCAATATTGTCACAAATCTTTTCCAGATTTAAAAAATGGCAAAATTACTTAGTTCCCAATATTAGTCGAAATCCCACTACTACATTTGGAACAAGTGGTCCTTATAACACTAAATCTATAGCCTAGCTTTGGTACCATTCACAATACTCAAGATTTTCAACATATTTAATTATCAATTTAAGATTTTTTCCAAAATTGTCAAATACTTTTTTTTTTTCAAAATTAAAATTTACAGGTTCCAATATTGTCACAAATCTTTTCCAGATTTAAAAAATGGCAAAATTACTTAGTTCCCAATATTAGTCGGAATCCCACTACTGCATTTGAAACAAGTGGTCCTTATAACACTAAATATATAGCCTAGCTTTGGTACCATTCACAATACTCAAGATTTTCAACATATTTAATTATCAATTTATGATTTTTTCCAAAATTGTCAAATACTTTTGTTTTTCAAAATTAAAATTTACAGGTTCCAATATTGTCACAAATCTTTTCCAGATTTAAAAAATGGCAAAATTACTTAGTTCCCAATATTAGTCGAAATCCTACTACTGCATTTGAAACAAGTGGTCCTTATAACACTAAATCTATAGCCTAGCTTTGGTACCATTCACAATACTCAAGATTTTCAACATATTTAATTATCAATTTAAGATTTTTTTCCAAAATTGTCAAATACTTATTTTTTTTTTTTCAAAAATTAAAATTTACAGTTTCACAAATCTTTTCCAGATTTAAAAAAGGCAAAATTACTTAGTTCCCAATATTATTCGAAAGCCCACTACTAAATTTGTATCAAGTGGTCCTTACAACACTAAATCTATATAGTCTAGCTTTAGTACCATTCACAGTACTCAAAATTTTCAACATATTTAATTATCAATTTAAGATTTTTTTCAAAATTTGCAAATACTTATTTTTTTTCAAAAATTAAAATTTACAGTTTCACAAATCTTTTCCAGATTTAAAAGAAGGCAAAATTAATTAGTTCCCAATATTATTCGAAATCCCACTACTACATTTGAACCAAGTGGTCCGTACAACACTAAATCTATATATTCTAGCTTTGGTACCATTCACAATACTAAAGATTTTCAACATATTTAATTATCAATGTAAGATTTTTTTTCCAAAATTGTCAAATAAGTATTTTTTTTTTCAAAAATTAAAATTTACAGTTTCACAAATCTTTTCTAGATTTAAAAAAAGGCAAAATTACTTAGTTCCCAATATTATTCGAAAGCCCACTACTAAATTTGTATCAAGTGGTCCTTACAACACTAAATCTATATAGTCTAGCTTTAGTACCATTCACAGTACTCAAGATTTTCAACATATTTTATTATCAATTTAAGATTTTTTTCCAAAATTGTCAAATACTTATTTTTTTTTCAAAAATTAAAATTTACAGTTTCACAAATCTTTTCCAGATTTAAAAAAAAAAGGCAAAATTACTTAGTTGCCAATATTATTTGAAAGCCCACTACTACATTTGAAACAAGTGGTCCTTACAACACTAAGTCTATATAGTCTAGCTTTAGTACCATTCACAGTACTCAAGATTTTCAACATATTTAATTATCAATTTGAGATTTTTTTCAAAAATTGTCAAATACTTATTTTTTTTTTTTTTTTCAAAAATTAAAATTTACAGTTTCACAAATCTTTTCCAGATTTAAAAAAAGGCAAAATTAATTAGTTCCCAATATTATTCGAAATCCCACTACTACATTTGAACCAAGTGGTCCTTACAACACTAAATCTATATATTCTAGCTTTGGTACCATTCACAATACTAAAGATTTTCAACATATTTAATTATCAATGTAAGATTTTTTTTCCAAAATTGTCAAATAAGTATTTTTTTTTTCAAAAATTAAAATTTACAGTTTCACAAATCTATTCTAGATTTAAAAAACGACAAAATTACTTAGTTCCCAATATTATTCGAAAGCCCACTACTACATTTGAAACAAGTGGTCCTTACAACACTAAATCTATAGCCTAGCTTTGGTACCATTCACAGTACTCAAGATTTTCAACATATTTAATTATCAATTTAAGATGTTTTCCAAAATTGTCAAATACTTTTTTTTTTTTTTTTTCAAAATTAAAATTTACAGGTTCCAATATTGTCACAAATCTTTTCCAGATTTAAAAAATGGCAAAATTACTTAGTTCCCAATATTAGTCGAAATCCCACTACTACATTTGGAACAAGTGGTCCTTATAACACTAAATCTATAGCCTAGCTTTGGTACCATTCACAATACTCAAGATTTTCAACATATTTAATTATCAATTTAAGATTTTTTCCAAAATTGTCAAATACTTTTTTTTTTTCAAAATTAAAATTTACAGGTTCCAATATTGTCACAAATCTTTTCCAGATTTAAAAAATGGCAAAATTACTTAGTTCCCAATATTAGTCGGAATCCCACTACTGCATTTGAAACAAGTGGTCCTTATAACACTAAATATATAGCCTAGCTTTGGTACCATTCACAATACTCAAGATTTTCAACATATTTAATTATCAATTTATGATTTTTTCCAAAATTGTCAAATACTTTTGTTTTTCAAAATTAAAATTTACAGGTTCCAATATTGTCACAAATCTTTTCCAGATTTAAAAAATGGCAAAATTACTTAGTTCCCAATATTAGTCGAAATCCTACTACTGCATTTGAAACAAGTGGTCCTTATAACACTAAATCTATAGCCTAGCTTTGGTACCATTCACAATACTCAAGATTTTCAACATATTTAATTATCAATTTAAGATTTTTTTCCAAAATTGTCAAATACTTATTTTTTTTTTTTCAAAAATTAAAATTTACAGTTTCACAAATCTTTTCCAGATTTAAAAAAGGCAAAATTACTTAGTTCCCAATATTATTCGAAAGCCCACTACTAAATTTGTATCAAGTGGTCCTTACAACACTAAATCTATATAGTCTAGCTTTAGTACCATTCACAGTACTCAAAATTTTCAACATATTTAATTATCAATTTAAGATTTTTTTCAAAATTTGCAAATACTTATTTTTTTTCAAAAATTAAAATTTACAGTTTCACAAATCTTTTCCAGATTTAAAAGAAGGCAAAATTAATTAGTTCCCAATATTATTCGAAATCCCACTACTACATTTGAACCAAGTGGTCCGTACAACACTAAATCTATATATTCTAGCTTTGGTACCATTCACAATACTAAAGATTTTCAACATATTTAATTATCAATGTAAGATTTTTTTTCCAAAATTGTCAAATAAGTATTTTTTTTTTCAAAAATTAAAATTTACAGTTTCACAAATCTTTTCTAGATTTAAAAAAAGGCAAAATTACTTAGTTCCCAATATTATTCGAAAGCCCACTACTAAATTTGTATCAAGTGGTCCTTACAACACTAAATCTATATAGTCTAGCTTTAGTACCATTCACAGTACTCAAGATTTTCAACATATTTTATTATCAATTTAAGATTTTTTTCAAAATTGTCAAATACTTATTTTTTTTTTTTCAAAAATTAAAATTTACAGTTTCACAAATCTTTTTTAGATTTAAAAAAAGGCAAAATTACTTAGTTCCCAATATTATTCGAAAGCCCACTACTAAATTTGTATCAAGTGGTCCTTACAACACTAAATCTATATAGTCTAGCTTTAGTACCATTCACAGTACTCAAAATTTTCAACATATTTAATTATCAATTTAAGATTTTTTTCAAAATTTGCAAATACTTATTTTTTTTCAAAAATTAAAATTTACAGTTTCACAAATCTTTTCCAGATTTAAAAGAAGGCAAAATTAATTAGTTCCCAATATTATTCGAAATCCCACTACTACATTTGAACCAAGTGGTCCGTACAACACTAAATCTATATATTCTAGCTTTGGTACCATTCACAATACTAAAGATTTTCAACATATTTAATTATCAATTTAAGATTTTTTCCAAAATTGTCAAATACTTATTTTTTTTTTTTTTCAAAAATTAAAATTTACAGTTTCACAAATCTTTTCCAGATTTAAAAAAAAAAGGCAAAATTACTTAGTTGCCAATATTATTTGAAAGCCCACTACTACATTCGAAACAAGTGGTCCTTACAACACTAAGTCTATATAGTCTAGCTTTAGTACCATTCACAGTACTCAAGATTTTCAACATATTTAATTATCAATTTAAGATTTTTTTCCAAAATTGTCAAATACTTATTTTTTTTTTCAAAAAATAAAATTTACAGTTTCCAATATTGTCACAAATCTTTTCCAGAATTAAAAAATGGCAAAATTACTTAGTTCCCAATATTATTTGAAATCCCACTACTACATTTGAAACAAGTGGTCCTTAGAACACTAAGTCTATATAGTCTAGCTTTAGTACCATTCACAGTACTCAAGATTTTCAACATATTTAATTATCAATTTAAGATTTTTTTCCAAAATTGTCAAATACTTATTTTTTTTTCAAAAATTAAAATTTACAGTTTCACAAATCTTTTCCAGATTTAAAAAAAAAAGGCAAAATTACTTAGTTGCCAATATTATTTGAAAGCCCACTACTACATTTGAAACAAGTGGTCCTTACAACACTAAGTCTATATAGTCTAGCTTTAGTACCATTCACAGTACTCAAGATTTTCAACATATTTAATTATCAATTTGAGATTTTTTTCAAAAATTGTCAAATACTTATTTTTTTTTTTTTTTCAAAAATTAAAATTTACAGTTTCACAAATCTTTTCCAGATTTAAAAAAAGGCAAAATTAATTAGTTCCCAATATTATTCGAAATCCCACTACTACATTTGAACCAAGTGGTCCTTACAACACTAAATCTATATATTCTAGCTTTGGTACCATTCACAATACTAAAGATTTTCAACATATTTAATTATCAATGTAAGATTTTTTTTCCAAAATTGTCAAATAAGTATTTTTTTTTTCAAAAATTAAAATTTACAGTTTCACAAATCTATTCTAGATTTAAAAAACGACAAAATTACTTAGTTCCCAATATTATTCGAAAGCCCACTACTACATTTGAAACAAGTGGTCCTTACAACACTAAATCTATAGCCTAGCTTTGGTACCATTCACAGTACTCAAGATTTTCAACATATTTAATTATCAATTTAAGATGTTTTCCAAAATTGTCAAATACCTTTTTTTTTTTTTTTTCAAAATTAAAATTTACAGGTTCCAATATTGTCACAAATCTTTTCCAGATTTAAAAAATGGCAAAATTACTTAGTTCCCAATATTAGTCGAAATCCCACTACTACATTTGGAACAAGTGGTCCTTATAACACTAAATCTATAGCCTAGCTTTGGTACCATTCACAATACTCAAGATTTTCAACATATTTAATTATCAATTTAAGATTTTTTCCAAAATTGTCAAATACTTTTTTTTTTTCAAAATTAAAATTTACAGGTTCCAATATTGTCACAAATCTTTTCCAGATTTAAAAAATGGCAAAATTACTTAGTTCCCAATATTAGTCGGAATCCCACTACTGCATTTGAAACAAGTGGTCCTTATAACACTAAATATATAGCCTAGCTTTGGTACCATTCACAATACTCAAGATTTTCAACATATTTAATTATCAATTTATGATTTTTTCCAAAATTGTCAAATACTTTTGTTTTTCAAAATTAAAATTTACAGGTTCCAATATTGTCACAAATCTTTTCCAGATTTAAAAAATGGCAAAATTACTTAGTTCCCAATATTAGTCGAAATCCTACTACTGCATTTGAAACAAGTGGTCCTTATAACACTAAATCTATAGCCTAGCTTTGGTACCATTCACAATACTCAAGATTTTCAACATATTTAATTATCAATTTAAGATTTTTTTCCAAAATTGTCAAATACTTATTTTTTTTTTTTCAAAAATTAAAATTTACAGTTTCACAAATCTTTTCCAGATTTAAAAAAGGCAAAATTACTTAGTTCCCAATATTATTCGAAAGCCCACTACTAAATTTGTATCAAGTGGTCCTTACAACACTAAATCTATATAGTCTAGCTTTAGTACCATTCACAGTACTCAAAATTTTCAACATATTTAATTATCAATTTAAGATTTTTTTCAAAATTTGCAAATACTTATTTTTTTTCAAAAATTAAAATTTACAGTTTCACAAATCTTTTCCAGATTTAAAAGAAGGCAAAATTAATTAGTTCCCAATATTATTCGAAATCCCACTACTACATTTGAACCAAGTGGTCCGTACAACACTAAATCTATATATTCTAGCTTTGGTACCATTCACAATACTAAAGATTTTCAACATATTTAATTATCAATGTAAGATTTTTTTTCCAAAATTGTCAAATAAGTATTTTTTTTTTCAAAAATTAAAATTTACAGTTTCACAAATCTTTTCTAGATTTAAAAAAAGGCAAAATTACTTAGTTCCCAATATTATTCGAAAGCCCACTACTAAATTTGTATCAAGTGGTCCTTACAACACTAAATCTATATAGTCTAGCTTTAGTACCATTCACAGTACTCAAGATTTTCAACATATTTTATTATCAATTTAAGATTTTTTTCAAAATTGTCAAATACTTATTTTTTTTTTTCAAAAATTAAAATTTACAGTTTCACAAATCTTTTCCAGATTTAAAAGAAGGCAAAATTAATTAGTTCCCAATATTATTCGAAACCCCACTACTACATTTGAACCAAGTGGTCCTTACAACACTAAATCTATATATTCTAGCTTTGGTACCATTCACAATACTAAAGATTTTCAACATATTTAATTATCAATTTAAGATTTTTTCCAAAATTGTCAAATACTTTTTTTTTTTTTTTCAAAATTAAAATTTACAGGTTCCAATATTGTCACAAATCTTTTCCAGATTTAAAAAATGGCAAAATTACTTAGTTCCCAATATTAGTCGGAATCCCACAACTGCATTTGAAACAAGTGGTCCTTATAACACTAAATCTATAGCCTAGCTTTGGTACCATTCACAATACTCAAGATTTTCAACATATTTAATTATCAATTTATGATTTTTTCCAAAATTGTCAAATACTTTTTTTTTCAAAATTAAAATTTACAGGTTCCAATATTGTCACAAATCTTTTCCAGATTTAAAAAATGGCAAAATTACTTAGTTCCCAATATTAGTCGATATCCTACTACTGCATTTGAAACAAGTGGTCCTTATAACACTAAATCTATAGCCTAGCTTTGGTACCATTCACAATACTCAAGATTTTCAACATATTTAATTATCAATTTAAGATTTTTTCCAAAATTGTCAAATACTTATTTTTTTTTTTTTTCAAAAATTAAAATTTACAGTTTCACAAATCTTTTCAGGATTTAAAAAAAAAAGGCAAAATTACTTAGTTGCCAATATTATTTGAAAGCCCACTACTACATTTGAAACAAGTGGTCCTTACAACACTAAGTCTATATAGTCTAGCTTTAGTACCATTCACAGTACTCAAGATTTTCAACATATTTAATTATCAATTTGAGATTTTTTTCAAAAATTGTCAAATACTTATTTTTTTTTTTTTTTTCAAAAATTAAAATTTACAGCTTCACAAATGTTTTCCAGATTTAAAAAAAGGCAAAATTAATTAGTTCCCAATATTATTCGAAATCCCACTACTACATTTGAACCAAGTGGTCCTTACAACACTAAATCTATATATTCTAGCTTTGGTACCATTCACAATACTAAAGATTTTCAACATATTTAATTATCAATGTAAGATTTTTTTTCCAAAATTGTCAAATAAGTATTTTTTTTTTCAAAAATTAAAATTTACAGTTTCACAAATCTTTTCTAGATTTAAAAAACGACAAAATTACTTAGTTCCCAATATTATTCGAAAGCCCACTACTACATTTGAAACAAGTGGTCCTTACAACACTAAATCTATAGCCTAGCTTTGGTACCATTCACAGTACTCAAGATTTTCAACATATTTAATTATCAATTTAAGATGTTTTCCAAAATTGTCAAATACTTTTTTTTTTTTTTTTTTCAAAATTAAAATTTACAGGTTCCAATATTGTCACAAATCTTTTCCAGATTTAAAAAATGGCAAAATTACTTAGTTCCCAATATTAGTCGAAATCCCACTACTACATTTGGAACAAGTGGTCCTTATAACACTAAATCTATAGCCTAGCTTTGGTACCATTCACAATACTCAAGATTTTCAACATATTTAATTATCAATTTAAGATTTTTTCCAAAATTGTCAAATACTTTTTTTTTTTTTTCAAAATTACAATTTACAGGTTCCAATATTGTCACAAATCTTTTCCAGATTTAAAAAATGGCAAAATTACTTAGTTCCCAATAGTAGTCGGAATCCCACTACTGCATTTGAAACAAGTGGTCCTTATAACACTAAATATATAGCCTAGCTTTGGTACCATTCACAATACTCAAGATTTTCAACATATTTAATTATCAATTTATGATTTTTTCCAAAATTGTCAAATACTTTTTTTTTCAAAATTAAAATTTACAGTTTCCAATATTGTCACAAATCTTTTCCAGATTTAAAAAATGGCAAAATTACTTAGTTCCCAATATTAGTCAAAATCCTACTACTGCATTTGAAACAAGTGGTCCTTATAACACTAAATCTATAGCCTAGCTTTGGTACCATTCACAATACTCAAGATTTTCAACATATTTAATTATCAATTTAAGATTTTTTTCAAAATTTGCAAATACTTATTTTTTTTTTCAAAAATTAAAATTTACAGTTTCACAAATCTTTTCCAGATTTAAAAGAAGGCAAAATTAATTAGTTCCCAATATTATTCGAAATCCCACTACTACATTTGAACCAAGTGGTCCGTACAACACTAAATCTATATATTCTAGCTTTGGTACCATTCACAATACTAAAGATTTTCAACATATTTAATTATCAATGTAAGATTTTTTTTCCAAAATTGTCAAATAAGTATTTTTTTTTCAAAAATTAAAATTTACAGTTTCACAAATCTTTTCTAGATTTAAAAAAAGGCAAAATTACTTAGTTCCCAATATTATTCGAAAGCCCACTACTAAATTTGTATCAAGTGGTCCTTACAACACTAAATCTATATAGTCTAGCTTTAGTACCATTCACAATACTCAAGATTTTCAACATATTTTATTATCAATTTAAGATTTTTTTCAAAATTGTCAAATACTTATTTTTTTTTCAAAAATTAAAATTTACAGTTTCACAAATCTTTTCCAGATTTAAAAGAAGGCAAAATTAATTAGTTCCCAATATTATTCGAAATCCCACTACTACATTTGAACCAAGTGGCCCTTACAACACTAAATCTATATATTCTAGCTTTGGTACCATTCACAATACTAAAGATTTTCAACATATTTAATTATCAATTTAAGATTTTTTCCAAAATTGTCAAATACTTTTTTTTTTTTCAAAATTAAAATTTACAGGTTCCAATATTGTCACAAATCTTTTCCAGATTTAAAAAATGGCAAAATTACTTAGTTCCCAATATTAGTCGGAATCCCACAACTGCATTTGAAACAAGTGGTCCTTATAACACTAAATCTATAGCCTAGCTTTGGTACCATTCACAATACTCAAGATTTTCAACATATTTAATTATCAATTTATGATTTTTTCCAAAATTGTCAAATACTTTTTTTTTCAAAATTAAAATTTACAGGTTCCAATATTGTCACAAATCTTTTCCAGATTTAAAAAATGGCAAAATTACTTAGTTCCCAATATTAGTCGAAATCCTACTACTGCATTTGAAACAAGTGGTCCTTATAACACTAAATCTATAGCCTAGCTTTGGTACCATTCACAATACTCAAGATTTTCAACATATTTAATTATCAATTTAAGATTTTTTCCAAAATTGTCAAATACTTATTTTTTTTTTTCAAAAATTAAAATTTACAGTTTCACAAATCTTTTCCAGATTTAAAAAAAGGCAAAATTACTTAGTTCCCAATATTATTCGAAAGCCCACTACTAAATTTGTATCAAGTGGTCCTTACAACACTAAATCTATATAGTCTAGCTTTAGTACCATTCACAGTACTCAAGATTTTCAACATATTTAATTATCAATTTAAGATTTTTTTCAAAATAGTCAAATACTTAATTTTTTTCAAAAATTAAAATTTACAGTTTCACAAATCTTTTCCAGATTTAAAAGAAGGCAAAATTAATTAGTTCCCAATATTATTCGAAATCCCACTACTACATTTGAACCAAGTGGTCCTTACAACACTAAATCTATATATTCTAGCTTTGGTACCATTCACAATACTAAAGATTTTCAACATATTTAATTATCAATGTGAGATTTTTTTTCCAAAATTGTCAAATAAGTATTTTTTTTTTTCAAAAATTAAAATTTACAGTTTCACAAATCTTTTCTAGATTTAAAAAACGACAAAATTACTTAGTTCCCAATATTATTCGAAAGCCCACTACTACATTTGAAACAAGTGGTCCTTACAACACTAAATCTATAGCCTAGCTTTGTTACCATTCATAGTACTCAAGATTTTCAACATATTTAATTATAAATTTAAGATTTTTTCCAAAATTGTCAAATACTTATTTTTTTTTTCAAAAATTAAAATTTTTGTGGTCCTGACAACACTAAATCTATATAGTCTAGCTTTGGTACCATTCACAATATTCAAGATTTTCAACATATTTAATTATCAATTTAAGATTTTTTTCCAAAATTGTCAAATACTTATTTTTTTTTTTCAAAAATTAAAATTTACAGTTTCACAAATCGTTTCTAGATTTAAAAAAAGGCAAAATTACTTAGTTCCCAATATTATTCGAAAGCCCACTACTTCTTTGAAACAAGTGGTCCTTACAAGACTAAATCTGGTACCATTCACAATACTCAAGATTTTTAACATATTTAATTATGAATTTAAGATTTTTTTTCCAAAATTGTCAAATACTTATTTTTTTTTTTGAAATTAAAATTTACAGTTTCACAAATCGTTTCCATATTTAAAAAAAGTCAAAATTACTTAGTTCCCAATGTTATTCGAAATCCCACTACTACATTTGAAACAGGTGGTCCTTACAACACTAAATCTATAGCCTAGATTTGGTACCATTCACAATACTCAAGATTTTCAACATATTTAATTATTAATTAAGATTTTTTCCAAAATTGTCAAATACTTTTTTTTTTTTTTTTTTCAAAAAATAAAATTTACAGTTTCCAATATTGTCACAAATCTTTTCCAGAATTAAAAAATGGCAAAATTACTTAGTTCCCAATATTATTTGAAATCCCACTACTACATTTGAAACAAGTGGTCCTTACAACACTAAATCTATATAGTCTAGCTTTGGTACCATTCACAATACTCAAGATTTTCAACATATTTAATTATCAATTTAAGATTTTTTTCCAAAATTGTCAAATACTTATTTTTTTCAAAAATTAAAATTTACAGTTTCACAAATCTTTTCTAGATTTAAAAAAAGGCAAAATTACTTAGTTCCCAATATTATTCGAAAGCCCACTACTACATTTGAAACAAGTGGTCCTTACAACACTAAATCTGGTACCATTCACAATACTCAAGATTTTCAACATATTTAATTATCAATTTAAGATTTTTTCCAAAATTGTCAAATACTTATTTTTTTTTTCAAAATTAAAATTTACAGTTTCACAAATCTTTTCCAGATTTAAAAAAAAAAGGCAAAATTACTTAGTTGCCAATATTATTTGAAAGCCCACTACTACATTTGAAACAAGTGGTCCTTACAACACTAAGTCTATATAGTCTAGCTTTAGTACCATTCACAGTACTCAAGATTTTCAACATATTTAATTATCAATTTAAGATTTTTTTCCAAAATTGTCAAATACTTATTTTTTTTTTTCAAAAAATAAAATTTACAGTTTCCAATATTGTCACAAATCTTTTCCAGAATTAAAAAATGGCAAAATTACTTAGTTCCCAATATTATTTGAAATCCCACTACTACGTTTGAAACAAGTGGTCCTTAGAACACTAAGTCTATATAGTCTAGCTTTAGTACCATTCACAGTACTCAAGATTTTCAACATATTTAATTATCAATTTAAGATTTTTTTCCAAAATTGTCAAATACTTATTTTTTTTTTCAAAAATTAAAATTTACAGTTTCACAAATCTTTTCCAGATTTAAAAAAAAAGGCAAAATTACTTAGTTGCCAATATTATTTGAAAGCCCACTACTACATTTGAAACAAGTGGTCCTTACAACACTAAGTCTATATAGTCTAGCTTTAGTACCATTCACAGTACTCAAGATTTTCAACATATTTAATTATCAATTTGAGATTTTTTTCAAAAATTGTCAAATACTTATTTTTTTTTTTCAAAAATTAAAATTTACAGTTTCACAAATCTTTTCCAGATTTAAAAAAAGGCAAAATTAATTAGTTCCCAATATTATTCGAAATCCCACTACTACATTTGAACCAAGTGGTCCTTACAACACTAAATCTATATATTCTAGCTTTGGTACCATTCACAATACTAAAGATTTTCAACATATTTAATTATCAATGTAAGATTTTTTTTCCAAAATTGTCAAATAAGTATTTTTTTTTTCAAAAATTAAAATTTACAGTTTCACAAATCTTTTCTAGATTTAAAAAACGACAAAATTACTTAGTTCCCAATATTATTCGAAAGCCCATTACTACATTTGAAACAAGTGGTCCTTACAACACTAAATCTATAGCCTAGCTTTGGTACCATTCACAGTACTCAAGATTTTCAACATATTTAATTATCAATTTAAGATGTTTTCCAAAATTGTCAAATACTTTTTTTTTTTTTTTCAAAATTAAAATTTACAGGTTCCAATATTGTCACAAATCTTTTCCAGATTTAAAAAATGGCAAAATTACTTAGTTCCCAATATTAGTCGAAATCCCACTACTGCATTTGAAACAAGTGGTCCTTATAACACTAAATATATAGCCTAGCTTTGGTACCATTCACAATACTCAAGATTTTCAACATATTTAATTATCAATTTATGATTTTTTCCAAAATTGTCAAATTCTTTTTTTTTCAAAATTAAAATTTACAGGTTCCAATATTGTCACAAATCTTTTCCAGATTTAAAAAATGGCAAAATTACTTAGTTCCCAATATTAGTCGAAATCCTACTACTGCATTTGAAACAAGTGGTCCTTATAACACTAAATCTATAGCCTAGCTTTGGTACCATTCACAATACTCAAGATTTTCAACATATTTAATTATCAATTTAAGATTTTTTCCAAAATTGTCAAATACTTATTTTTTTTTTTTTCAAAAATTAAAATTTACAGTTTCACAAATCTTTTCCAGATTTAAAAAAGGCAAAATTACTTAGTTCCCAATATTATTCGAAAGCCCACTACTAAATTTGTATCAAGTGGTCCTTACAACACTAAATCTATATAGTCTAGCTTTAGTACCATTCACAGTACTCAAGATTTTCAACATATTTAATTATCAATTTAAGATTTTTTTCAAAATTTGCAAATACTTATTTTTTTTCAAAAATTAAAATTTACAGTTTCACAAATCTTTTCCAGATTTAAAAGAAGGCAAAATTAATTAGTTCCCAATATTATTCGAAATCCCACTACTACATTTGAACCAAGTGGTCCGTACAACACTAAATCTATATATTCTAGCTTTGGTACCATTCACAATACTAAAGATTTTCAACATATTTAATTATCAATGTAAGATTTTTTTCCAAAATTGTCAAATAAGTATTTTTTTTCAAAAATTAAAATTTACAGTTTCACAAATCTTTTCTAGATTTAAAAAAAGGCAAAATTACTTAGTTCCCAATATTATTCGAAAGCCCACTACTAAATTTGTATCAAGTGGTCCTTACAACACTAAATCTATATAGTCTAGCTTTAGTACCATTCACAGTACTCAAGATTTTCAACATATTTTATTATCAATTTAAGATTTTTTTCAAAATTGTCAAATACTTATTTTTTTTCAAAAATTAAAATTTACAGTTTCACAAATCTTTTCCAGATTTAAAAGAAGGCAAAATTAATTAGTTCCCAATATTATTCGAAATCCCACTACTACATTTGAACCAAGTGGTCCTTACAACACTAAATCTATATATTCTAGCTTTGGTACCATTCACAATACTAAAGATTTTCAACATATTTAATTATCAATTTAAGATTTTTTCCAAAATTGTCAAATACTTTTTTTTTTTTTCAAAATTAAAATTTACAGGTTCCAATATTGTCACAAATCTTTTCCAGATTTAAAAAATGGCAAAATTACTTAGTTCCCAATATTAGTCGGAATCCCACAACTGCATTTGAAACAAGTGGTCCTTATAACACTAAATCTATAGCCTAGCTTTGGTACCATTCACAATACTCAAGATTTTCAACATATTTAATTATCCATTTATGATTTTTTCCAAAATTGTCAAATACTTTTTTTTTTCAAAATTAAAATTTACAGGTTCCAATATTGTCACAAATCTTTTCCAGATTTAAAAAATGGCAAAATTACTTAGTTCCCAATATTAGTCGAAATCCTACTACTGCATTTGAAACAAGTGGTCCTTATAACACTAAATTTATAGCCTAGCTTTGGTACCATTCACAATACTCAAGATTTTCAACATATTTAATTATCAATTTAAGATTTTTTCCAAAATTGTCAAATACTTATTTTTTTTTTTCAAAAATTAAAATTTACAGTTTCACAAATCTTTTCCAGATTTAAAAAAAGGCAAAATTACTTAGTTCCCAATATTATTCGAAAGCCCACTACTAAATTTGTATCAAGTGGTCCTTACAACACTAAATCTATATAGTCTAGCTTTAGTACCATTCACAGTACTCAAGATTTTCAACATATTTAATTATTAATTTAAGATTTTTTTCAAAATAGTCAAATACTTATTTTTTTTTCAAAAATTAAAATTTACAGTTTCACAAATCTTTTCCAGATTTAAAAGAAGGCAAAATTAATTAGTTCCCAATATTATTCGAAATCCCACTACTACATTTGAACCAAGTGGTCCTTACAACACTAAATCTATATATTCTAGCTTTGGTACCATTCACAATACTAAAGATTTTCAACATATTTAATTATCAATGTGAGATTTTTTTTCCAAAATTGTCAAATAAGTATTTTTTTTTTTTTCAAAAATTAAAATTTACAGTTTCACAAATCTTTTCTAGATTTAAAAAACGACAAAATTACTTAGTTCCCAATATTATTCGAAAGCCCACTACTACATTTGAAACAAGTGGTCCTTACAACACTAAATCTATAGCCTAGCTTTGTTACCATTCATAGTACTCAAGATTTTCAACATATTTAATTATCAATTTAAGATTTTTTCCAAAATTGTCAAATACTTAGTTTTTTTCAAAAATTAAAATTTTTGTGGTCCTGACAACACTAAATCTATATAGTCTAGCTTTGGTACCATTCACAATACTCAAGATTTTCAACATATTTAATTATCAATTTAAGCTTTTTTTCAAAATTGTCAAATACTTATTTTTTTTTTTTTTCAAAAATTAAAATTTACAGTTTCACAAATCTTTTCCAGATTTAAAAAAAGGCAAAATTAATTAGTTCCTAATATTATTCGAAAGCCCACTACTACATTTGAAACACCACTAAATCATATAGAATAGCTTTAGTAACATTCACAGTACTCAAGATTTTCAACATATTTAATTATAAATTTAAGATTTTTTCCAAAATTGTCAAATACTTATTTTTTTTTTTCAAAAATTAAAATTTACAGTTTCACAAATCTTTTCCAGATTTAAAAAAAGGCAAAATTACTTAGTTCCCAATATTATTCGAAAGCCCACTACTAAATTTGTATCAAGTGGTCCTTACAACACTAAATCTATATAGTCTAGCTTTAGTACCATTCACAGTACTCAAGATTTTCAACATATTTAATTATATATTTAAGATTTTTTTCAAAATTGTCAAATACTTATTTTTTTTTTCAAAAATTTAAATTTACAGTTTCACAAATCTTTTCCAGATTTAAAAAAAGGCAAAATTAATTAGTTCCTAATATTATTCGAAAGCCCACTACTACATTTGAAACACCACTAAATCATATAGACTAGCTTTAGTAACATTCACAGTACTCAAGATTTTCAACATATTTAATTATAAATTTAAGATTTTTTCCAAAATTGTCAAATACTTATTTTTTTTTTAAAAATTAAAATTACAGTTTCCAATATTGCCGCAATTTTTTCCAGATTAAAAAAAAGGCAAAATTAATTAGTTCCCAATATTATTCGAAATCCCACTACTACATTTGAAACAAGTGGTCCTTACAACACTAAATCTATATATTCTAGCTTTGGTACCATTCACAATACTAAAGATTTTCAACATATGTAATATCAATGTGAGATTTTTTTTCCAAAATTGTCAAATAAGTATTTTTTTTTTCAAAAATTAAAATTTACAGTTTCACAAATCTTTTCTAGATTTAAAAAACGACAAAATTACTTAGTTCCCAATATTATTCGAAAGCCCACTACTACATTTGAAACAAGTGGTCCTTACAACACTAAATCTATAGCCTAGCTTTGGTACCATTCACAGTACTCAAGATTTTCAACATATTTAATTATCAATTTAAGATTTTTTCCAAAATTGTCAAATACTTATTTTTTTTTCAAATTTTAAAATTTTTGTGGTCCTGACAACACTAAATCTATATAGTCTAGCTTTGGTACCATTCACAATACTCAAGATTTTCAACATATTTAATTATCAATTTAAGATTTTTTTCAAAATTGTCAAATACTTATTTTTTTTTTCAAAAATTAAAATTTACAGTTTCACAAATCTTTTCCAGATTTAAAAAAAGGCTAAATTAATTAGTTCCCAATATTATTCGAAATCCCACTACTACATTTGAACCAAGTGGTCCTTACAACACTAAATCTATATATTCTAGCTTTGATACCATTCACAATACTAAAGATTTTCAACATATTTAATTATCAATGTGAGATTTTTTTTCCAAAATTGTCAAATACTTTTTTTTTTTTTTAAAATTAAAATTTACAGGTTCCAATATTGTCACAAATCTTTTCCAGATTTAAAAAATGGCAAAATTACTTAGTTCCCAATATTATTCGAAATCCCACTACTGCATTTGAAACAAGTGGTCCTTATAACACTAAATCTATAGCCTAGCTTTGGTACCATTCACAATACTCAAGGTTTTCAACATATTTAATTATCAATTTAAGATTTTTTCCAAAATTGTCAAATACTTATTTTTTTTTTCAAAAATTAAAATTTACAGTTTCACAAATCTTTTCCAGATTTAAAAAAAGGCAAAATTACTTAGTTCCCAATATTATTCGAAAGCCCACTACTAAATTTGTATCAAGTGGTCCTTACAATACTAAATCTATATAGTCTAGCTTTAGTACCATTCACAGTACTCAAGATTTTCAACATATTTAATTATCAATTTAAGATTTTTTCCAAAATTGTCAAATACTTATTTTTTTTTTCAAAAATTAAAATTTACAGTTTCACAAATCTTTTCCAGATTTAAAAAAAGGCAAAATTACTTAGTTCCCAATATTATTCGAAAGCCCACTACTAAATTTGTATCAAGTGGTCCTTACAATACTAAATCTATATAGTCTAGCTTTAGTACCATTCACAGTACTCAAGATTTTCAACATATTTAATTATCAATTTAAGATTTTTTCCAAAATTGTTAAATACTTATTTTTTTTTTTCAAAAATTAAAATTTACAGTTTCACAAATCTTTTCCAGAATTAAAAAAAGGCAAAATTAATTAGTTCCCAATATTATTCGAAAGCCCACTACTACATTTGAAACACCACTAAATCATATAGACTAGCTTTAGTAACATTCACAGTACTCAAGATTTTCAACATATTTAATTATAAATTTAAGATTTTTTCCAAAATTGTCAAATACTTATTTTTTTTCAAAAATTAAAATTACAGTTTCCAATATTGCCGCAATTTTTTCCAGATTAAAAAAAAGGCAAAATTACTTAGTTGCCAATATTATTCGAAATCCCACTACTACATTTGAAACAAGTGGTCTTTACAACACTAAATCTATATAGTCTAGCTTTGGTACCATTCACAATACTCAAGATTTTCAACATATTTAATTATCAATTTAAGATTTTTTCCAAAATTGTTAAATACTTATTTTTTTTTTTCAAAAATTAAAATTTACAGTTTCACAAATTTTTTCCAGAATTAAAAAAAGGCAAAATTAATTAGTTCCCAATATTATTCGAAATCACACTACTACATTTGAACCAAGTGGGCCTTACAACAGTAAATCTATATATTCTAGCTTTGGTACCATTCACAATACTAAAGATTTTCAACATATTTATTATCAATTTAAAATTTTTTTCCAAAATTGTCAAATAATTATTTTTTTTTTTTCAAAAATTAAAAGTTACAGTTTCACAAATCTTTTCTAGATTTAAAAAACCTCAAAATTACTTACTTCCCAATATTATTCGAAAGCCCACTACTACATTTGAACCAAGTGGTCCTTACAACACTAAATCTATAGCCTAGCTTTGGTACCATTCACAGTACTCAAGATTTTCAACATATTTAATTATCAATTTAAGATTTTTTCCAAAATTGTCAAATACTTATTTTTTTTTCAAAAATTAAAATTTTTGTGGTCCTTGTAGAGCGCTTGTAGCCTTGAAAATTTTTTTATTAAATTAAATTTTGAAATAATTCGAAATCTTCTGTTTACCTCGTTTTTTTTTTGGAAATTAAGAATATACCACTCAACAAAATTTTAATTACGAAATGGTATATTTTTATATGTATATGTATATGTATATGTATATGTATATGTATATGTATATGTATATGTATATGTATATGTATATGTATATGTATATGTATATGTATATGTATATGTATATGTATATGTATATGTATATGTATATGTATATGTATATGTATATGTATATGTATATGTATATGTATATGTATATGTATATGTATATGTATATGTATATGTATATGTATATGTATATGTATATGTATATGTATATGTATATGTATATGTATATGTATATGTATATGTATATGTATATGTATATGTATATGTATATGTATATGTATATGTATATGTATATGTATATGTATATGTATATGTATATGTATATGTATATGTATATGTATATGTATATGTATATGTATATGTATATGTATATGTATATGTATATGTATATGTATATGTATATGTATATGTATATGTATATGTATATGTATATGTATATGTATATGTATATGTATATGTATATGTATATGTATATGTATATGTTTGTGTTTTTTTTGATCGCTTCAGATACATGCAGGCACCTCTGGTTCCCTAATCAATAGAATTTAATTAAAATTTCATATTAATATTTCACCGGTGAAAACAATATTTCATGATACTTACAAGTTTCTGTGGCTATAGTGGCATATCTCTTAAGTTGAAAGTACAGTGTCTAATAATGATAATGCAGGGTTTTATGCGTTGTAAAATTTAGGGACTCTTTAAGTTCAGTAATGATTAGGTATGAGGGGGGTAGAAATTAAGGATATTTATTAAGTGTACTAATAGTAAGATGGCACGCTGAATTAGCGCATTACTTCCAGAATGCCTTGGGTATAAAAGCCGAATTTTCTCTAGAATAGGGGCCATTTTTTTGTAAAATTTTAAAGAGATTACTTAGACGGAACGTAAAAATACAATTGTTCACTTTTATTGGAGAAGGATATTATTTAAAAACAAAAAAAAAAAGGATCCTTTCCTGTTCCTACAATTGGTGGAATTGGTGCCAAGCAAAAAGTGAATCTGCTAAGCTGTTGCTAATAGTGATTCATTTATCTCTAATTGGATTTTACCTGATGGCTGCAGGGAACCCTCTGAAAAAATCATCCAGCAAAATTTTGTAAAGGAGCAACAACGCAGTAAATTTCCTTGACTGATGGGTTATAATAATCTATAAAAGTGCAGTGAAAGTTTGAAGATAATTTAATATTATAATTTAATTTAATTTGAAGGACTTTAGTAAACCAGATTTGAGGTTAACTTATACATACCAAACCCAGTGAATCGATATCAATTCCAGAAAAGGTCTTTAAAGAAAAAAATTAAATTAGTTTAATCCGGATAACCGAAAAACCAACTCGATTATGCTTGAATTCTTACTCTCATGAAATTTTGATTTAATTTATTTAAAAGAATTTGATTTAATTTATTTAAAAGAAGTTTAAGCTATCTTTGTTTGCTTTAATTTTTACTTTTGTTTTTCTTTATTATAAAAGTGTTGTTAGAATGTGCAATTAAAATTGAATAACAAGTGTCGAAACGAAATAAAACAAACCAAAAGAACAAGAGAAACATAAAACAATTTCGGACAAAATGTATATTGATTAATAAAAGAGACTCTTATAATAATTAAATCCCTAAAGTATGCTTTGAAAAAAAAAATCTATCAATTGTTTATGTTAATTATATATCAATAATTTAAAAAAAAAAAAAAATATTTATAAACCCATTTTAGTCAAGCAAGGAGCCGCTGAAAGATCTTTCCGGATTTCCATAAGCAAGTAAGTCTGAATGAATATCCTTATTTTTTTTTTTGTTATTGGTATGTTTTAATTTAGTTCAGGAAATGATCATATATTCAAGGTCGATGTAAATTAAGAAAAAAAATGTTAATAACATTTTGCTGTTATCAAAGTAATATGTTATTAATTTAACTTTGAATTCTCCAAAACTTTAAGGAAACCAAAAATAAAATAAAAAAAAAGAATGTATGATATTTCTAGTAACTATTAAGACAATTGAAGATTTCGAAATTAAAGAGAAATATTTTTTTTCTTACTATTTTAAATAACTTATTCGTTCTATGTTAACCAAATGTTGATCTAGCGTAGTAGTTAGATGCTACTTCGTTGAACCATATGTTCCGGGTTCGAATCCCAGAAAAAAAAATTTTATTTTATTTTGTTTCGTTTATTACCTTTTCTTCTTTTGTTTTTTTTCGAATAAGTTTAATTCAAAAATTTTAATTGCACACTTTATTCTTTTTTTTAGTTTCAATTAAATCAACTCTTTGTTTTTTTGCTCATCTTTTATTTTTTTATTATTTTTTTTAATGTTACAAATCTTTAGTAGTAAAGTTATAATCAATATTTATATATTGTTAAGTTGAAGTTAGAATTTAGGTATGCTAATTAATTTTCTTGATTTAATAAATTTGTATTATTCATAATGAAGTTCTAAAAGAATTTTGAGTTCTGATTTCTGAACGTGCTAAGGTGAGTTATATGTTAGGGATTATGTTAGCCAATTTATTTCCGTGCATTACGCAACATGATCATGGTTGGGAGGGGTATTAAGCGTTCCAAGATCTTCGCTTAACTTTCGAACTTAACTCTTGCTTATTTAGGAAAAAATGTTCTATCTTCTGTGCTATTTTCTACTATTCTTCTTATTTTCAACTGAAGCATGCAAATTAAAATAATGTTAGCTGTAGCTGGTTAAAATTGAGTTTAGCAAAAATAAGGACCTACACCGTTGGCCGACGAGACAGGAGCCGGAACCACTTATTGCATGCTAGCTAAACTTGTAACACTTACACCATCTAATTACAAATCAAGGTTATTCACTACAGTATAATTATTTTTGGCGCCCAACGTGGGGCCCACACATGTAAAGTCCCAATTTAACACCTTTTGAATTTTAATTCAATCTATGTGTGGCTCTCAAAAAAAAAAAAAAGAAAAAAAAAATTTTTTTTTTCTCTTCTTCTTATTTTTATTTCTTTTTATTTTAGTCTTCTAATTTTTTTTTATAAATTATGCACTGAAATTTGATGGTGAGAAATTTAACATAGATGATTATGCTTGATTTGTGTTAACTACTATTAGATTTCACGCATGTTCTTTTACTTTATGTCTTTTGACACTGTTTTACCATTGAGATGAATAGTCCTTTTCCGGAAATGCTGAGCATTGGTTATCGGTACTAAACTCAGACCATTAGGATTCCAAATATCAACGATAAAAACAGTCCTCTTTCTTTGATTAGTTAGGAAATTACGAGTTTGAATTTATTTAGACACGCACCAACTAATAATACCTATTTTTCGTATTTGTTGCTATTTAAAATTTTTGTTCTTTTCTGTAGGATTATTTTATTCTAGATAAGACTAGAGTTAATACAAAATCATTCATTATTCAATTAATAATCTTGCAGGGCAAATCGCATATTTATTAAAATTTTAAGTAATTTTTATAAGAATATTGTGTCGAGGCTTTTGCTTCGTGATTTTAAAGTAGAATTTTTGATTCTACTCATTCATTTAAAATTTGCTCACATAAGGTTTTTCTTTTGTTTAAATTAAGCGAGATTATAGATTGATAGAAGGATAAATATAAAGTTCGACATAAAATATATAACAAACCTTTTTTTTTTCACCAGCACTGTTCAGAAACCAGAAAATTTTATATGATATTTTTTAGTTTGCGTTGCTAAAAATCTTTTGATTTATTCTTTTATTTGTTTTTTTTTTCGTTTCTTTTTTTATATATTCAATTTTTTTATTATCAATTTTCGGTATTGCGACATTGATAAAAGGGTTTAAAAATTTTTTTTATTTCGATTTTTAGGTTATAGGATAATTTATAGCTACGGAATTGTGTTTGATTAAAATTTGTCACACCAAATATAGTTTATCAGGTTTTTTATACTTATAGTTTCTATTAGATTGTGTTCATATTTGAGGGTTTCCTTTTTGTAGTTCAACTGGAATATATATAACACGAGAATTTTTAATTAATTTTTTTTATAATAGATTTCTTTCTGAATTTGTCGCACTTACACATTTAATTATTTTACTGTAATTAAGTTTCAAACATGTCTCTGCAAAGAAGTACAGATGATCTTGTTTCCTTAGGTAAAACTTTGCCTAATTGTGGTGTCTGTGCTAATGCTATAACGAACTCGTCATATCTTTATAAAACAGCGTGTGGACATAATTTTCACAAATCATGTTTCCAGAAGCATACAAAGCAAAAACAAATCTGTCCAACATGTAATATAAAACTGAATTTGGTAGCAACTCCATCAGCTCCACCTCCACCGATAGTAACTAGATCCCAAGCCCAGCGTGCTCAAGAATTTGATATAAATCGCTGTGATCCTTCTTCCCCTCCGAAATCCGCACAAAGTCAGACAATAATACCAAATTACTCTGTAATGTCTTCAAGTTCCCCTCAGGAACAAAGGGAGCATATAAGAAATATGGTAACTGCCGCCGTAGGAGCGCAACAGGCTGAAATGCTGACTAGTCTAAGTCAACAACTCACCAAAATTATAGAGGATAATATTGAAGCAGGTTTTAGACGATTGAGCTTGAATAATTCAACCCAGAGTGACACTAGCAATAGGAATCCTAATAATAGAATTACGGTTGAAAATAATGAATCTCAAGTTCCAGTATTACCTTCAGTCCAAAGACAAACATTGGAACAATTGTTAAATTTGCCTTCGAATGTAGAGGAAAATCAGAACTTTTCAAACCGTGCTGGAAATATAAATTTAAATACTAGTGGTTCAGCAGATTTTTCCCTGAGGTCCGATAAGGTAGGTCATATTATTCACAATTGGAAAGTTAGGTTTTCAGGTGATGCTAAGGGAATGTCGGTCGATAATTTTATATATAGAGTAGAGGCGCTCACCCATCAAACGCTTAACGGAAATTTTGATTTGCTATGTAGACATATATCTACGTTATTCGATGCTAAAGCATCAGATTGGTTCTGGAGATACCACCGTTCGGTTTCAGGAATTCATTGGATCGATTTGTGTACTGCGCTAAGGCATCAGTATAAAGACTCCAGAACAGACGTCGATTTTAGGGAAATGATTCGTGATAGAAAACAGCGACCAGGCGAAAACTTTGATTCTTTTTACGAGTCAGTAGTTGACATTTCTGATCGCCTATCTACTCCTTTGCCCGAAAATGTTTTGGTCGAAATTCTGCGTAGGAATTTGTTGCCGGAAATTCAACATGAGATTCTGAATATTCCGGTGTATTCTGTATCTCATTTGAGAGACATTTGTCGGCGGCGAGAATTCTTTTTACTAGATATAGGCAGGAAACAAGCGGCAAATAAATCTTTTATTCAACGTAGGCAAGTCCACGAAATCGTAGAGGATGAAGTAGAATTGACTGACGATACTGAGATTTCAGCAATAGCTTTGGTTTGTTGGAATTGTCAAAAGGTTGGTCATAGATATCAGGATTGCCTAGAAGAACGTCGAATTTTTTGTTACGGATGTGGTACGCCGGATACATATAAACCAACCTGTACCAACTGCAATGGTTCAAAAAACTCGAAATCCGGTGCTCCGAAAAATGCACACAAACGGATGACCGCAGTGAGTACGAGTACCGATTAATTTCAAAGATAAATTCCAACCTTAACATTGAAGGATCTTGTTCTAATGATAAAATAGAGACAGATTCTATTAAAACTATAACACCCCCTGATTTAGAAACATTTCCTAAAATTTTATTGAATACTAGTCCTGAAAATACAAACCAATTCGAATCAAATTTACCTAAGATTCTAAATCCGAACGTATCTGAAACGTCTTTTACTCCAACGCCAACCTATATGAAACCTTTTCACGTTAGACTGGCAGAATATAACGCGAAAAGAGCAGAGATTTTCAACGAACCTATTCCAAGTGTTAAGAAAAAGCGATCTTCGGATCGTATGAGGAAGTTTTGGAATCTTGTGAGGCATAGTAGGCAGAATTTATTAAGCTCAGTTTTTGACAATCCAACGGACATTCGGCCCTATGCTGATGTCCGGATTTTTGACAAGGACTGGAGAGGGTTACTTGATACGGGTGCTTCCATAAGTTGTATTGGGTCGGATTCTGCTGTTGAATTTATAGAATCAAATTCTGATTTTAAGAGAATACGATCGTTTGTCAAAACTGCCGATGGTAGATCCCAAACTGTGTGTGGCTATATTTTTGCAGATGTTACCTTTCGTGGACTAACAAGGAAAATAAAATTTTATTTAGTCCCAGACTTGTCACAGAGCCTTTATTTGGGAATCGATTTTTGGCGTGCTTTTGATCTACTGCCAACAGGATTGAATTCTGCAATTAGTTGCAATTTCGGGATCAGTAGTATCAGTGAAACAGTAAATCAAAAGAAATTACTGGTGGAACAAAAATTTCAGCTTCAACAGGTAATAAACACGTTTCCCTCATTCGCAAAAGAAGGATTAGGTCGAACTACAGTTTTAAGTCATATAATAGATGTTGGTAAGGCTACTCCTATTAAACAAAAACATTTTCCTGTCTCTCCAGCGATGGAAAAACTGATTTATAGTGAATTAGACCGAATGTTAGAAAACGATGTTATAGAAGAATCGGATAGTGCCTGGTCATCGCCAATCGTTCTTGTTAGAAAACCGGGAAAAGTCAGGTTATGCTTAGACAGCCGTAAAGTAAACTCTGTTACTGTTAAGGATGCATATCCTCTGCCAAATATTGACGGTATTCTTGGTAGGCTGCCTAAGGCGGAGTTTATAACTAGCTTGGACCTGAAGGACGCGTTTTGGCAAATTCCACTTGATGACTCGTCGAAAGATAAAACGGCATTTTCGGTTCCTGGCCGCCCCTTGTACCATTACAAGGTTATGCCTTTTGGCCTCTGCAATGCGCCTCAGACTATGTCGAGGCTAATGGACAAGGTGGTTCCGGCAAAGTTGAGGACAGAGGTGTTCGTTTATCTAGACGACTTATTGATTGTGTCTGATACTTTTAGTCGGCATATGGAGGTTTTAAAGGAAATATCTAAGCAAATTCGTCTTGCAGGACTAACTATTAATGTAGAGAAATCCAAATTTTGCGTACAGGAAGTCCGTTATCTCGGCCATATAATAGGTGACCCGGAAAAAGTCTCGGCCATTACAGAATTCCCGACACCGAGGTCTGTACGTCAACTTAGACGGTTTTTGGGTATGTCCGGTTGGTACCGAAAGTTTATAAGGAACTATGCATCTATCACTGCCCCACTAACAGACCTTTTAACGAATAAAAGAAAATTTACTTGGAGCGATCAAGCTCAAAAATCCTTCGAAGAATTAAAGTCAATCTTGACCACAGCACCAGTTTTGCATAGTCCGGATTTCTCACAGCCATTCTTTGTTCACTGTGATGCTAGCAGTACTGGGATAGGAAGCGTCTTGGTACAGAAAACTGCGGAAGGTGAAGAGTTTCCGATAGCATTTATGTCTAAGAAACTGAACCAAGCCCAACGCAATTATTCGGTTACCGAACAAGAATGCTTAGCAGCAATGTTAAGCATAAAAAAATTTCGAGCCTATGTGGAAGGGCATGAGTTCACTGTGATCACAGACCACGCATCACTAAAGTGGCTTATGTCCCAAACAGACTTGAACTCACGCTTCGCAAGATGGGCCTTAAAACTACAAGGATTTGATTTTAAAATAGAACATAGAAAAGGCAGTAAAAATGTGGTTCCTGATGCACTTTCGCGTACCAATACAGAAGATTTATCCGCAATTCTAGGTTTAAGTTTGTGTGAATTAGAAGACTTTGGGGTTTTCGTGGATCTTGAATCTGAATATTTCAAAAGGACAGAGTACAAACAACTTTTACACAAAGTAAGTGAAAATTTAGCTAAAACACCAGACCTTAGAATTATTGACGGATTTTTGTATAGACGGACTGAACACTGTTCAGGCGAGCAGCTGCAAGATGACCTGGCTTGGAAACTTTGGATTCCAAAGGATATGATTCCGGAGGTTTTGAGAAGGGCGCATGATGGTCCTCTATCTTCCCATGGTGGTATAGCCAAAACTTTGGAACGAATTAGAAGATTTTACTACTGGCCTAATTTGGTTAATGACGTAAGGGAATACGTGAATGCTTGTGAGGTGTGTAAAAGCACAAAACATCCTAACTTTATTATGCGACCTCCCATGGGAAAAACTTCGAATACGGTTAGATTTTTCCAGAAATTGTACGTCGATTTCTTAGGTCCATATCCTCGCTCGAAATCAGGAAATGTTGGCATATTCATAGTTCTTGATCACTTTTCTAAATTCAATTTTCTTAAGCCAGTGAAAAAGTTTAATTCTGATGTAATTGTAAAATATTTAGAGGATTTATTCCACACTTTTGGTACACCTGAAACTTTAGTTTCAGATAATGGTTCCCAATTTAAATCAGCGAAATTTAACGAATTTTTGAAGGATTATGGTGTAAATCATGTCTATACGGCAGTATACTCGCCCCAAGCCAATGCATCTGAACGTGTTAATCGTTCAGTTATAGCGGCAATAAGGGCATATATTAAACACGACCAAAGTAATTGGGATACGTATCTAAGCAGCATCAGCTGTGCATTGCGTTCAGCTGTGCACGCTGCGATAGGTACTTCGCCTTATTACATGGCTTTCGGACAGCACATGATTACCAATGCTAAATCCTATGCACTACTACGAAATTTGGAAATGCTGGAGGACAGAACTGTCAATTTTAATCGGGAAGATTCACTCTCAATCATTAGAAAAAAAGCTGCGCAGCAAATTGAACGACAACAGGAGAAGAATAAAAAGGCGTATAACATGCGATCACGTGAGGCTAATTATGAAACTGGTCAGGAAGTATTTAGAAGAAATTTTCGTCAGAGCGATTTGGGAAAGGGTTTTAATGCTAAGCTGGCACCAACATTTGTAAAAGCAAGGATTCGTAAAAAGACAGGCTATTGTTATTACCAGTTGGAGGATTTAAATGGAAAATTAATAGGCGTCTATCACGCAAAGGATATACGAACGTAGGGAACCGTATGATATTCCTTAAAGCTACAAGCGGTATCAGCTTTGGCATTTTTATGAACCCCAAATCTGATTTTGGCGGGGGGGAAAATGTAGAGCGCTTGTAGCCTTGAAAATTTTTTTATTAAATTAAATTTTGAAATAATTCGAAATCTTCTGTTTACCTCGTTTTTTTTTTGGAAATTAAGAATATACCACTCAACAAAATTTTAATTACGAAATGGTATATTTTTATATGTATATGTATATGTATATGTATATGTATATGTATATGTATATGTATATGTATATGTATATGTATATGTATATGTATATGTATATGTATATGTATATGTATATGTATATGTATATGTATATGTATATGTATATGTATATGTATATGTATATGTATATGTATATGTATATGTATATGTATATGTATATGTATATGTATATGTATATGTATATGTATATGTATATGTATATGTATATGTATATGTATATGTATATGTATATGTATATGTATATGTATATGTATATGTATATGTATATGTATATGTATATGTATATGTATATGTATATGTATATGTATATGTATATGTATATGTATATGTATATGTATATGTATATGTATATGTATATGTATATGTATATGTATATGTATATGTATATGTATATGTATATGTATATGTATATGTATATGTATATGTATATGTATATGTATATGTATATGTATATGTATATGTATATGTATATGTATATGTATATGTATATGTATATGTATATGTATATGTATATGTATATGTATATGTATATGTATATGTATATGTATATGTATATGTATATGTATATGTATATGTATATGTATATGTATATGTATATGTATATGTATATGTATATGTATATGTATATGTATATGTATATGTATATGTATATGTATATGTATATGTATATGTATATGTATATGTATATGTATATGTATATGTATATGTATATGTATATGTATATGTATATGTATATGTATATGTATATGTATATGTATATGTATATGTATATGTATATGTATATGTATATGTATATGTATATGTATATGTATATGTATATGTATATGTATATGTATATGTATATGTATATGTATATGTATATGTATATGTATATGTATATGTATATGTATATGTATATGTATATGTATATGTATATGTATATGTATATGTATATGTATATGTATATGTATATGTATATGTATATGTATATGTATATGTATATGTATATGTATATGTATATGTATATGTATATGTATATGTATATGTATATGTATATGTATATGTATATGTATATGTATATGTATATGTATATGTATATGTATATGTATATGTATATGTATATGTATATGTATATGTATATGTATATGTATATGTATATGTATATGTATATGTATATGTATATGTATATGTATATGTATATGTATATGTATATGTATATGTATATGTATATGTATATGTATATGTATATGTATATGTATATGTATATGTATATGTATATGTATATGTATATGTTTGTGTTTTTTTTGATCGCTTCAGATACATGCAGGCACCTCTGGTTCCCTAATCAATAGAATTTAATTAAAATTTCATATTAATATTTCACCGGTGAAAACAATATTTCATGATACTTACAAGTTTCTGTGGCTATAGTGGCATATCTCTTAAGTTGAAAGTACAGTGTCTAATAATGATAATGCAGGGTTTTATGCGTTGTAAAATTTAGGGACTCTTTAAGTTCAGTAATGATTAGGTATGAGGGGGGTAGAAATTAAGGATATTTATTAAGTGTACTAATAGTAAGATGGCACGCTGAATTAGCGCATTACTTCCAGAATGCCTTGGGTATAAAAGCCGAATTTTCTCTAGAATAGGGGCCATTTTTTTGTAAAATTTTAAAGAGATTACTTAGACGGAACGTAAAAATACAATTGTTCACTTTTATTGGAGAAGGATATTATTTAAAAACAAAAAAAAAAAAGGATCCTTTCCTGTTCCTACAATTGGTGGAATTGGTGCCAAGCAAAAAGTGAATCTGCTAAGCTGTTGCTAATAGTGATTCATTTATCTCTAATTGGATTTTACCTGATGGCTGCAGGGAACCCTCTGAAAAAATCATCCAGCAAAATTTTGTAAAGGAGCAACAACGCAGTAAATTTCCTTGACTGATGGGTTATAATAATCTATAAAAGTGCAGTGAAAGTTTGAAGATAATTTAATATTATAATTTAATTTAATTTGAAGGACTTTAGTAAACCAGATTTGAGGTTAACTTATACATACCAAACCCAGTGAATCGATATCAATTCCAGAAAAGGTCTTTAAAGAAAAAAATTAAATTAGTTTAATCCGGATAACCGAAAAACCAACTCGATTATGCTTGAATTCTTACTCTCATGAAATTTTGATTTAATTTATTTAAAAGAATTTGATTTAATTTATTTAAAAGAAGTTTAAGCTATCTTTGTTTGCTTTAATTTTTACTTTTGTTTTTCTTTATTATAAAAGTGTTGTTAGAATGTGCAATTAAAATTGAATAACAAGTGTCGAAACGAAATAAAACAAACCAAAAGAACAAGAGAAACATAAAACAATTTCGGACAAAATGTATATTGATTAATAAAAGAGACTCTTATAATAATTAAATCCCTAAAGTATGCTTTGAAAAAAAAAATCTATCAATTGTTTATGTTAATTATATATCAATAATTTAAAAAAAAAAAAAAATATTTATAAACCCATTTTAGTCAAGCAAGGAGCCGCTGAAAGATCTTTCCGGATTTCCATAAGCAAGTAAGTCTGAATGAATATCCTTATTTTTTTTTTGTTATTGGTATGTTTTAATTTAGTTCAGGAAATGATCATATATTCAAGGTCGATGTAAATTAAGAAAAAAAATGTTAATAACATTTTGCTGTTATCAAAGTAATATGTTATTAATTTAACTTTGAATTCTCCAAAACTTTAAGGAAACCAAAAATAAAATAAAAAAAAAGAATGTATGATATTTCTAGTAACTATTAAGACAATTGAAGATTTCGAAATTAAAGAGAAATATTTTTTTTCTTACTATTTTAAATAACTTATTCGTTCTATGTTAACCAAATGTTGATCTAGCGTAGTAGTTAGATGCTACTTCGTTGAACCATATGTTCCGGGTTCGAATCCCAGAAAAAAAAATTTTATTTTATTTTGTTTCGTTTATTACCTTTTCTTCTTTTGTTTTTTTTCGAATAAGTTTAATTCAAAAATTTTAATTGCACACTTTATTCTTTTTTTTAGTTTCAATTAAATCAACTCTTTGTTTTTTTGCTCATCTTTTATTTTTTTATTATTTTTTTTAATGTTACAAATCTTTAGTAGTAAAGTTATAATCAATATTTATATATTGTTAAGTTGAAGTTAGAATTTAGGTATGCTAATTAATTTTCTTGATTTAATAAATTTGTATTATTCATAATGAAGTTCTAAAAGAATTTTGAGTTCTGATTTCTGAACGTGCTAAGGTGAGTTATATGTTAGGGATTATGTTAGCCAATTTATTTCCGTGCATTACGCAACATGATCATGGTTGGGAGGGGTATTAAGCGTTCCAAGATCTTCGCTTAACTTTCGAACTTAACTCTTGCTTATTTAGGAAAAAATGTTCTATCTTCTGTGCTATTTTCTACTATTCTTCTTATTTTCAACTGAAGCATGCAAATTAAAATAATGTTAGCTGTAGCTGGTTAAAATTGAGTTTAGCAAAAATAAGGACCTACACCGTTGGCCGACGAGACAGGAGCCGGAACCACTTATTGCATGCTAGCTAAACTTGTAACACTTACACCATCTAATTACAAATCAAGGTTATTCACTACATCCTGACAACACTAAATCTATATAGTCTAGCTTTGGTACCATTCACAATACTCAAGATTTTCAACATATTTAATTATCAATTTAAGATTTTTTTCAAAATTGTCAAATACTTATTTTTTTTTTCAAAAATTAAAATTTACAGTTTCGCAAATCTTTTCCAGATTTAAAAAAAGGCAAAATTAATTAGTTCCCAATATTATTCGAAATCCCACTACTACATTTGAACCAAGTGGTCCTTACAACACTAAATCTATATATTCTAGCTTTGATACCATCCACAATACTAAAGATTTTCAACATATTTAATTATCAATGTGAGATTTTTTTTCCAAAATTGTCAAATATTTTTTTTTTTTTTTTAAATTAAAATTTACAGGTTCCAATATTGTCACAAATCTTTTCCAGATTTAAAAAATGGCAAAATTACTTAGTTCCCAATATTATTCGAAATCCCACTACTGCATTTGAAACAAGTGGTCCTTATAACACTAAATCTATAGCCTAGCTTTGGTACCATTCACAATACTCAAGGTTTTCAACATATTTAATTATCAATTTAAGATTTTTTCCAAAATTGTCAAATACTTATTTTTTTTTTCAAAAATTAAAATTTACAGTTTCACAAATCTTTTCCAGATTTAAAAAAAGGCAAAATTACTTAGTTCCCAATATTATTCGAAAGCCCACTACTAAATTTGTATCAAGTGGTCCTTACAATACTAAATCTATATAGTCTAGCTTTAGTACCATTCACAGTACTCAAGATTTTCAACATATTTAATTATCAATTTAAGATTTTTTTCAAAATTGTCAAATACTTATTTTTTTTTTTTCAAAAATTAAATTTTACAGTTTCACAAATCTTTTCCAGATTTAAAAAAAGGCAAAATTAATTAGTTCCTAATATTATTCGAAAGCCCACTACTACATTTGAAACACCACTAAATCATATAGACTAGCTTTAGTAACATTCACAGTACTCAAGATTTTCAACATATTTAATTATAAATTTAAGATTTTTTCCAAAATTGTCAAATACTTATTTTTTTTCAAAAATTAAAATTACAGTTTCCAATATTGCCGCAATTTTTTCCAGATTAAAAAAAAGGCAAAATTACTTAGTTGCCAATATTATTCGAAATCCCACTACTACATTTGAAACAAGTGGTCCTTAGAACACTAAATCTATATAGTCTAGCTTTAGTACCATTCACAGTACTCAAGATTTTCAACATATTTAATGATCAATTTAAGATTTTTTTCCAAAATTGTCAAATACTTATTTTTTTTTTTAAATTAAAATTTACAGTTTCACAAATCTTTTCCATATTTAAAAAAAAGGCAAAATTAAGTAGTTCCTAATATTATTCGAAAGCCCACTACTACATTTGAAACACCACTAAATCATATAGACTAGCTTTAGTAACATTCACAGTACTCAAGATTTTCAACATATTTAATTATAAATTTAAGATTTTTTCCAAAATTGTCAAATACTTATTTTTTTTTCAAAAATTAAAATTACAGTTTCCAATATTGCCGCAATTTTTTCCAGATTAAAAAAAAAGCAAAATTACTTAGTTGCCAATATTATTCGAAATCCCACTACTACATTTGAAACAAGTGGTCTTTACAACACTAAATCTATATAGTCTAGCTTTGGTACCATTCACAATACTCAAGATTTTCAACATATTTAATTATCAATTTAAGATTTTTTTCCAAAATTTTCAAATACTTATTTTTTTTTTAAAAAATTAAAATTTACAGTTTCACAAATCTTTTCCAGATTTAAAAAAAGGCAAAACTACTTAGTTCCCAATATTATTCGAAACAAGTGGTCTTTACAACACTAAATCTATATATTCTAGCTTTGGTACCATTCACAATACTAAAGATTTTCAACATATTTAATATCAATGTGAGATTTTTTTTCCAAAATTGTCAAATAATTATTTTTTTTTTTTCAAAAATTAAAATTTACAGTTTCACAAATCTTTTCTAGATTTAAAAAACGACAAAATTACTTACTTCCCAATATTATTCGAAAGCCCACTACTACATTTGAACCAAGTGGTCCTTACAACACTAAATCTATAGCCTAGCTTTGGTACCATTCACAGTACTCAAGATTTTCAACATATTTAATTATCAATTTAAGATTTTTTCCAAAATTGTCAAATACTTATTTTTTTTTTCAAAAATTAAAATTTACAGTTTCACAAATCTTTTCCAGATTTAAAAAAAGGCAAAATTAATTAGTTCCTAATATTATTCGAAAGCCCACTACTACATTTGAAACACCACTAAATCATATAGACTAGCTTTAGTAACATTCACAGTACTCAAGATTTTCAACATATTTAATTATAAATTTAAGATTTTTTCCAAAATTGTCAAATACTTATTTTTTTTCAAAAATTAAAATTACAGTTTCCAATATTGCCGCAATTTTTTCCAGATTAAAAAAAAGGCAAAATTACTTAGTTGCCAATATTATTCGAAATCCCACTACTACATTTGAAACAAGTGGTCTTTACAACACTAAATCTATATAGTCTAGCTTTGGTACCATTCACAATACTCAAGATTTTCAACATATTTAATTATCAATTTAAGATTTTTTCCAAAATTGTTAAATACTTATTTTTTTTTTCAAAAATTAAAATTTACAGTTTCACAAATCTTTTCCAGAATTAAAAAAAGGCAAAATTAATTAGTTCCCAATATTATTCGAAATCACACTACTACATTTGAACCAAGTGGGCCTTACAACAGTAAATCTATATATTCTAGCTTTGGTACCATTCACAATACTAAAGATTTTCAACATATTTATTATCAATTTAAAATTTTTTTCCAAAATTGTCAAATAATTATTTTTTTTTTTTCAAAAATTAAAAGTTACAGTTTCACAAATCTTTTCTAGATTTAAAAAACGACAAAATTACTTACTTCCCAATATTATTCGAAAGCCCACTACTACATTTGAACCAAGTGGTCCTTACAACACTAAATCTATAGCCTAGCTTTGGTACCATTCACAGTACTCAAGATTTTCAACATATTTAATTATCAATTTAAGATTTTTTCCAAAATTGTCAAATACTTATTTTTTTTTCAAAAATTAAAATTTTTGTGGTCCTGACAACACTAAATCTATATAGTCTAGCTTTGGTACCATTCACAATACTCAAGATTTTCAACATATTTAATTATCAATTTAAGATTTTTTCCAAAATTGTCAAATACTTATTTTTTTTTTTCAAAAATTAAAATTTACAGTTTCACAAATCTTTTCCAGATTTAAAAAAAGGCAAAATTAATTAGTTCCCAATATTATTCGAAATCCCACTACTACATTTGAACCAAGTGGTCCTTACAACACTAAATCTATATATTCTAGCTTTGATACCATCCACAATACTAAAGATTTTCAACATATTTAATTATCAATGTGAGATTTTTTTTCCAAAATTGTCCAATATTTTTTTTTAAATTAAAATTTACAGGTTCCAATATTGTCACAAATCTTTTCCAGATTTAAAAAATGGCAAAATTACTTAGTTCCCAATATTATTCGAAATCCCACTACTGCATTTGAAACAAGTGGTCCTTATAACACTAAATCTATAGCCTAGCTTTGGTACCATTCACAATACTCAAGGTTTTCAACATATTTAATTATCAATTTAAGATTTTTTCCAAAATTGTCAAATACTTATTTTTTTTTTCAAAAATTAAAATTTACAGTTTCACAAATCTTTTCCAGATTTAAAAAAAGGCAAAATTACTTAGTTCCCAATATTATTCGAAAGCCCACTACTAAATTTGTATCAAGTGGTCCTTACAATACTAAATCTATATAGTCTAGCTTTAGTACCATTCACAGTACTCAAGATTTTCAACATATTTAATTATCAATTTAAGATTTTTTTCAAAATTGTCAAATACTTATTTTTTTTTTCAAAAATTAAAATTTACAGTTTCACAAATCTTTTCCAGATTTAAAAAAAGGCAAAATTAATTAGTTCCTAATATTATTCGAAAGCCCACTACTACATTTGAAACACCACTAAATCATATAGACTAGCTTTAGTAACATTCACAGTACTCAAGATTTTCAACATATTTAATTATAAATTTAAGATTTTTTCCAAAATTGTCAAATACTTATTTTTTTTCAAAAATTAAAATTACAGTTTCCAATATTGCCGCAATTTTTTCCAGATTAAAAAAAAGGCAAAATTACTTAGTTGCCAATATTATTCGAAATCCTACTACTACATTTGAAACAAGTGGTCTTTACAACACTAAATCTATATAGTCTAGCTTTGGTACCATTCACAATACTCAAGATTTTCAACATATTTAATTATCAATTTAAGATTTTTTCCAAAATTGTTAAATACTTATTTTTTTTTTTTTCAAAAATTAAAATTTACAGTTTCCAATATTGTCACAAATCTTTTCCAGATTTAAAAAAATGGCAAAATTACTTAGTTCCCAATATTATTCGAAATCCCACTACAACATTTGAAACAAGTGGTCCTTAGAAAACTAAATCTATATAGTCTAGCTTTAGTACCATTCACAGTACTCAAGATTTTCAACATATTTAATGATCAATTTAAGATTTTTTTCCAAAATTGTCAAATACTTATTTTTTTTTTTAAATTAAAATTTACAGTTTCACAAATCTTTTCCAGATTTAAAAAAAAGGCAAAATTAAGTAGTTCCTAATATTATTCGAAAGCCCACTACTACATTTGAAACACCACTAAATCATATAGACTAGCTTTAGTAACATTCACAGTACTCAAGATTTTCAACATATTTAATTATAAATTTAAGATTTTTTCCAAAATTGTCAAATACTTATTTTTTTTTCAAAAATTAAAATTACAGTTTCCAATATTGCCGCAATTTTTTCCAGATAAAAAAAAGCAAAATTACTTAGTTGCCAATATTATTCGAAATCCCACTACTACATTTGAAACAAGTGGTCTTTACAACACTAAATCTATATAGTCTAGCTTTGGTACCATTCACAATACTCAAGATTTTCAACATATTTAATTATCAATTTAAGATTTTTTTCCAAAATTTTCAAATACTTATTTTTTTTTAAAAAATTAAAATTTACAGTTTCACAAATCTTTTCCAGATTTAAAAAAAGGCAAAACTACTTAGATCCCAATATTATTCGAAACAAGTGGTCTTTACAACACTAAATCTATATAGTCTAGCTTTGGTACCATTCACACTACTCAAGATTTTCAACATATTTAATTATCAATTTAAGATTTTTTTCCAAAATTGCCAAATACTTATTTTTTTTTTTTAATTAAAATTTACAGTTTCACAAATCTTTTCTGATTTAAAAAAAAACAAAATTACTTAGTTCCCAATATTATTCGAAAGCCCACTACTACATTTGAAACAACACTAAATCATATAGTCTAGCTTTAGTACCATTCACAGTACTCAAGATTTTCAACATATTTAATGATCAATGTAAGATTTTTTTCCAAAACTGTCAAATACTTTTTTTTATTTTTTTTTTGTTTTTTCAAAAATTAATATTACAGTTTCCAATATTGCAGCAAATTTTTTCCAGATTTAAAAAAAGGCAAAATTACTTAGTTGCCAATATTATTCGAAAGCCCACTACTAAATTTGTATCAAGTGGTCCTTACAACACTAAATCTATATAGTCTAGCTTTAGTACCATTCACAGTACTCAAGATTTTCAACATATTTAATTATCAATTTAAGATTTTTTTCCAAAATTGTCAAATACTTATTTTTTTTCAAAAATTAAAATTTACAAAAATTAAAATTTACAGTTTCCAATATTGTCACAAATCTTTTCCAGATTTAAAAAATGCCAAAATTACTTAGTTGCCAATATTATTCGAAAGCCCACTACTAAATTTGTATCAAGTGGTCCTTACAACACTAAATCTATATAGTCTAGCTTTAGTACCATTCACAGTACTCAAGATTTTCAACATATTTAATTATCAATTTAAGATTTTTTTCCAAAATTGTCAAATACTTATTTTTTTTTCAAAAATTAAAATTTACAGTTTCACAAATCTTTTCTAGATTTAAAAAAAAGACAAAATTACTTAGTTCCCAATATTATTCGAAAGCCCACTACTACATTTGATACAAGTGGTCCTTACAACACTAAATCTATAGCCTAGCTGTCACAGTACTCAAGATTTTCAAAATATTTAATTATCAATTTAAGATTTTTTCCAAAATTGTCAAATACTTATTTCTTTTTTTTCAAAAATTAAAATTTACAGTTTCACAAATCTTTTCCAGATTTAAAAAAGTCAAAATTATTTAGTTCCCAATATTATTCGAAACAAGTGGTCCTTACAACACTAAATCTATATAGTCTAACTTTGGTACCATTCACAATACTCAAGATTTTCAACATATTTAATTATCAATTTAAGATTTTTTTCCAAAATTGTCAAATACTTATTTTTTTTTCAAAAATTAAAATTTACAGTTTCACAAATCTTTTCTAGATTTAAAAAAAAGACAAAATTACTTAGTTCCCAATATTATTCGAAACAAGTGGTCTTTACAACACTAAATCTATATAGTCTAGCTTTGGTACCATTCACACTACTCAAGATTTTCAACATATTTAATTATCAATTTAAGATTTTTTTCCAAAATTGCCAAATACTTATTTTTTTTTTTTTAATTAAAATTTACAGTTTCACAAATCTTTTCTGATTTAAAAAAAAACAAAATTACTTAGTTCCCAATATTATTCGAAAGCCCACTACTACATTTGAAACAACACTAAATCATATAGTCTAGCTTTAGTACCATTCACAGTACTCAAGATTTTCAACATATTTAATGATCAATGTAAGATTTTTTTCCAAAACTGTCAAATACTTTTTTTTATTTTTTTTTTGTTTTTTCAAAAATTAATATTACAGTTTCCAATATTGCAGCAAATTTTTTCCAGATTTAAAAAAAGGCAAAATTACTTAGTTGCCAATATTATTCGAAAGCCCACTACTAAATTTGTATCAAGTGGTCCTTACAACACTAAATCTATATAGTCTAGCTTTAGTACCATTCACAGTACTCAAGATTACAACATATTTAATTATCAATTTAAGATTTTTTTCCAAAATTGTCAAATACTTATTTTTTTTCAAAAATTAAAATTTACAAAAATTAAAATTTACAGTTTCCAATATTGTCACAAATCTTTTCCAGATATAAAAAATGCCAAAATTACTTAGTTGCCAATATTATTCGAAAGCCCACTACTAAATTTGTATCAAGTGGTCCTTACAACACTAAATCTATATAGTCTAGCTTTAGTACCATTCACAGTACTCAAGATTTTCAACATATTTAATTATCAATTTAAGATTTTTTTCCAAAATTGTCAAATACTTATTTTTTTTTTTCAAAAATTAAAATTTACAGTTTCACAAATCTTTTCTAGATTTAAAAAAAAGACAAAATTACTTAGTTCCCAATATTATTCGAAACAAGTGGTCCTAACAACACTAAATCTATAGCCTAGCTTTGGTACAATTCACAGTACTCAAGATATTCAAAATATTTAATTATCAATTTAAGATTTTTTCCAAAATTGTCAAATACTTATTTCTTTTTTTTTCAAAAATTAAAATTTACAGTTTCCAATATTGTCACAATTCTTTTCCAGATTTAAAAAATGGCAAAATTACTTAGTTCCCAATATTATTCGAAATCCCACTACTACATTTGAAACAACACTAAATCATATAGTCTAGCTTTAGTAGCATTCACAGTACTCAAGATTTTCAACATATTTAATGATCAATTTAAGATTTTTTTCCAAAACTGTCAAATACGTATTTTTTATTTTATTTTATTTTTTTTTTTCAAAAATTAATATTACAGTTTCCAATATTGCAGCAAATTTGTTCTAGATTTAAAAAAAGGCAAAATTACTTAGTTGCCAATATTATTCGAAAGCCCACTACTAAATTTGTATCAAGTGGTCCTAAAAACACTAAAACTATATAGTCTAGCTTTAGTAACATTCATAGTACTCAAGATTTTCAAAAAAAGGCAAAATTAATTAGTTCCTAATATTATTCGAAAGCCCACTACTACATTTGAAACACCACTAAATCATATAGACTAGCTTTAGTAACATCACAGTACTCAAGATTTTCAACATATTTAAATATAAATTTAAGATTTTTTCCAAAATTGTCAAATACTTATTTTTTTTTTTTCAAAAATTAAAATTACAGTTTCCAATATTGCCGCAATTTTTTCCAGATTTAAAAAAAGGCAAAATTACTTAGTTGCCAATATTATTCGAAATCCCACTACTACATTTGAAACAAGTGGTCTTTACAACACTAAATCTATATAGTCTAGCTTTGGTACTATTCACAATACTCAAGATTTTCAACATATTTAATTATCAATTTAAGATTCTTTTCCAAAATTGTCAAATACTTATTTTTTTTTTTTAAATTAAAATTTACAGTTCCACAAATCTTTTCCAGATTTAAATAAAGGCAAAATTACCTAGTTCTCAATATTATTCGAAATCCCACTACTACATTTGAAACAAGTGGTCCTTACAACACTAAATCTATAGCCTAGCTTTGGTACCATTCACAATACGCAAGATTTTCAACATATTTAATTATCAATTAAGATTTTTCTCCAAAATTGTCAAATACTTATTTTTTTTTTCAAAAAATAAAATTTACAGTTTCCAATAGTCACAAATCTTTTCCAGAATTAAAAAATGGCAAAATTACTTAGTTCCCAATATTATTCGAAATCCCACTACTACATTTGAAACAAGTGGTCCTTACAACACTAAATCTATAGCCTAGCTTTGGTACCATTCACAATACGCAAGATTTTCAACATATTTAATTATCAATTAAGATTTTTCTCCAAAATTGTCAAATACTTATTTTTTTTTTTCAAAAAATAAAATTTACAGTTTCCAATAGTCACAAATCTTTTCCAGAATTAAAAAATGGCAAAATTACCTAGTTCTCAATATTATTCGAAATCCCACTACTACATTTGAAACAAGTGGTCCTTACAACACTAAATCTATAGCCTAGCTTTAGTACCATTCACAGTACTCACGATTTTCAACATATTTAATTATCAATTTAAGATTTTTTTCCAAAATTGTCAAATACTTATTTTTTTTTTCAAAAATTAAAATTTACAGTTTCCAATATTGTCACAAATCTTTTCCAGATTTAAAAAATGGCAAAATTACTTAGTTGTCAATATTATTCGAAAGCCCACTACTAAATTTGTATCAAGTGGTCCTTACAACACTAAATCTATATAGTCTAGCTTTAGTACCATTCACAGTACTCAAGATTTTCAACATATTTAATTATCAATTTAAGATTTTTTTCCAAAATCGTCAAATACTTATTTTTTTTTTTTTCAAAAATTAAAATTTACAGTTTCACAAATCTTTTCCAGATTTAAAAAGGCGAAATTATTTAGTTCCCAATATTATTCGAAACAAGTGGTCCGTACAACACTAAATCTATATAGTCTAGCTTTGGTACCATTCACAATACTAAAGATTTTCAACATATTTAATTATCAATTTAAGATTTTTTTCCAAAATTGTCAAATACTTATTTTTTTTTGAAAATTAATATTTACAGTTTCACAAATCTTTTCTAGATTTAAAAAAAGACAAAATTACTTAGTTCCCAATATTATTCGAAAGCCCACCACTAAATTTGATTAAAGTGGTCCTTACAACACTAAATCTATAGCCTAGCTTTCACAGTACTCAAGATTTTCAAAATATTTAATTATCAATTTAAGATTTTTTCCAAAATTGTCAAATACTTATTTCTTTTTTTTTCAAAAATTAAAATTTACAGTTTCACAAATCTTTTCTAGATTTAAAAAAAGACAAAATTACTTAGTTCCCAATATTATTCGAAAGCCCACTACTACGTTTGAAACAAGTGGTCTTTACAACACTAAATCTATATAGTCTAGCTTTGGTACTATTCACAATACTCAAGATTTTCAACATATTTAATTATCAATTTAAGATTTTTTTCCAAAATTGTCAAATACTTATTTTTTTTTTAAATTAAAATTTACAGTTCCACAAATCTTTTCCAGATTTAAATAAAGGCAAAATTACCTAGTTCTCAATATTATTCGAAATCCCACTACTACATTTGAAACAAGTGGTCCTTACAACACTAAATCTATAGCCTAGCTTTGGTACCATTCACAATACGCAAGATTTTCAACATATTTAATTATCAATTAAGATTTTTCTCCAAAATTGTCAAATACTTATTTTTTTTTTTCAAAAAATAAAATTTACAGTTTCCAATAGTCACAAATCTTTTCCAGAATTAAAAAATGGCAAAATTACTTAGTTCCCAATATTATTTGAAATCCCACTACTACATTTGAAACAAGTGGTCCTTACAACACTAAATCTATAGCCTAGCTTTGGTACCATTCACAATACGCAAGATTTTCAACATATTTAATTATCAATTAAGATTTTTCTCCAAATTGTCAAATACTTATTTTTTTTTTTCAAAAAATAAAATTTACAGTTTCCAATAGTCACAAATCTTTTCCAGAATTAAAAAATGGCAAAATTACCTAGTTCTCAATATTATTCGAAATCCCACTACTACATTTGAAACAAGTGGTCCTTACAACACTAAATCTATAGCCTAGCTTTAGTACCATTCACAGTACTCACGATTTTCAACATATTTAATTTTCAATTTAAGATTTTTTTCCAAAATTGTCAAATACTTATTTTTTTTTTCAAAAATTAAAATTTACAGTTTCCAATATTGTCACAAATCTTTTCCAGATTTAAAAAATGGCAAAATTACTTAGTTGCCAATATTATTCGAAAGCCCACTACTAAATTTGTATCAAGTGGTCCTTACAACACTAAATCTATATAGTCTAGCTTTAGTACCATTCACAGTACTCAAGATTTTCAACATATTTAATTATCAATTTAAGATTTTTTTCCAAAATTGTCAAATACTTATTTTTTTTTTTTTTCAAAAATTAATATTTACAGTTTCACAAATCTTTTCCAGATTTAAAAAGGCGAAATTATTTAGTTCCCAATATTATTCGAAACAAGTGGTCCTTACAACACTAAATCTATATAGCCTAGCTTTGGTACCATTCACAATACTCAAGATTTTCAACATATTTAATTATCAATTTAAGATTTTTTTCCAAAATTGTCAAATACTTATTTTTTTTTGAAAATTAATATTTACAGTTTCACAAATCTTTTCTAGATTTAAAAAAAGACAAAATTACTTAGTTCCCAATATTATTCGAAAGCCCACCACTAAATTTGATTAAAGTGGCCCTTACAACACTAAATCTATAGCCTAGCTTTCACAGTACTCAAGATTTTCAAAATATTTAATTATCAATTTAAGATTTTTTCCAAAATTGTCAAATACTTATTTCTTTTTTTTTCAAAAATTAAAATTTACAGTTTCACAAATCTTTTCTAGATTTAAAAAAAGACAAAATTACTTAGTTCCCAATATTATTCGAAAGCCCACTACTACGTTTGATACAAGTGGTCCTTACAACACTAAATCTATAGCCTAGCTTTGGTACCATTCACAGTACTCAAGATTTTCAAAATATTTAATTATCAATTTAAGATTTTTTCCAAAATTGTCAAATACTTATTTCTTTTTTTTTTTTCAAAAATTAAAATTTACAGTTTCAAATATTGTCACAAATCTTTTCCAGATTTAAAAAATGGCAAAATTACTTAGTTCCCAATATTATTCGAAATCCCACTACTACATTTGAAACAACACTAAATCATATAGTCTAGCTTTAGTAGCATTCACAGTACTCAAGATTTTCAACATATTTAATGATCAATTTAAGATTTTTTTCCAAAACTGTCAAATACGTTTTTTTTATTTTATTTTATTTTTTTTTCAAAAATTAATATTACAGTTTCCAATATTGCAGCAAATTTGTTCTAGATTTATAAAAAGGCAAAATTACTTAGTTGCCAATATTATTCGAAAGCCCACTACTAAATTTGTATCAAGTGGTCCTTACAACACTAAATCTATATAGTCTAGCTTTAGTACCATTCACAGTACTCAAGATTTTCAACATATTTAATTATCAATTTAAGATTTTTTCCAAAATTGTCAAATACTTATTTTTTTTCAAAAATTAAAATTTACAGTTTCACAAATCTTTTCCAGATTTAAAAAAAGGCAAAATTACTTAGTTCCCAATATTATTCGAAACAAGTGGTCCTAATAACACCAAATCTATAGCCTAGCTTTGGTACCATTCACAGTACTCAAGATTTTCAAAATATTTAATTATCAATTTAAGATTTTTTCCAAAATTGTCAAATACTTATTTCTTTTTTTTTTTCAAAAATTAAAATTTACAGTTTCCAATATTGTCACAAATCTTTTCCAGATTTAAAAAATGTGCAAAATTAATTAGTTCCTAATATTATTCGAAAGCCCACTACTACATTTGAAACACCACTAAATCATATAGACTAGCTTTAGTAACATCACAGTACTCAAGATTTTCAACATATTTAATTATAAATTTAAGATTTTTTCCAAAATTGTCACATACTTATTTTTTTTTTTTTTTTTCAAAAATTAAAATTACAGTTTCCAATATTGCCGCAATTTTTTCCAGATTTAAAAAAAGGCAAAATTACTTAGTTGCCAATATTATTCGAAATCCCACTACTACATTTGAAACAAGTGGTCTTTACAACACTAAATCTATATAGTCTAGCTTTGGTACTATTCACAATACTCAAGATTTTCAACATATTTAATTATCAATTTAAGATTTTTTTCCAAAATTGTCAAATACTTATTTTTTTTCAAAAATTAAAATTTACAGTTTCACAAATCTTTTGCAGAATTAACAAAAAGGCAAAATTACTTAGTTGCCAATATTATTCGAAAGCCCACTACTACATTTGAAACAAGTGGTCCTTACAACACTAAATCTATATAGTCTAGCTTTAGTACCATTCACAGTACTCAAGATTTTCAACATATTTAATTATCAATTTAAGATTTTTTTCCAAAATTGTCAAATACTTATTTTTTTTAAAAAATTAAAATTTACAGTTCCACAAATCTTTTCCAGATTTAAATAAAGGCAAAATTACCTAGTTCTCAATATTATTCGAAATCCCACTACTACATTTGAAACAAGTGGTCCTTACAACACTAAATCTATAGCCTAGCTTTGTACCATTCACAATACTCAAGATTTTCAACATATTTAATTATCAATTAAGATTTTTCTCCAAAATTGTCAAATACTTATTTTTTTTTTTAAAAAATTAAATTTACAGTTTCCAATAGTCACAAATCTTTTCCAGAATTAAAAAATGGCAAAATTACTTAGTTCCCAATATTATTTGAAATCCCACTACTACATTTGAAACAAGTGTTCCTTAGAACACTAAATCTATATAGTCTAGCTTTAGTACCATTCACAGTACTCACGATTTTCAACATATTTAATTATCAATTTAAGATTTTTTTCCAAAATTGTCAAATACTTATTTTTTTTTTCAAAAATTAAAATTTACAAAAATTAAAATTTAAAGTTTCCAATATTGTCACAAATCTTTTCCAAATTTAAAAAATGGCAAAATTACTTAGTTGCCAATATTATTCGAAAGCCCACTACTAAATTTGTATCAAGTGGTCCTTACAACACTAAATCTATATAGTCTAGCTTTAGTACCATTCACAGTACTCAAGATTTTCAACATATTTAATTATCAATTTAAGATTTTTTCCAAAATTGTCAAATACTTATTTTTTTTTCAAAAATTAAAATTTACAGTTTCACAAATCTTTTCCAGATTTAAAAAAAGGCAAAATTACTTAGTTCCCAATATTATTCGAAACAAGTGGTCCTAACAACACTAAATCTATAGCCTAGCTTTGGTACCATTCACAGTACTCAAGATTTTCAAAATATTTAATTTTCAATTTAAGATTTTTTCCAAAATTGTCAAATACTTATTTCTTTTTTTTTCAAAAATTAAAATTTACAGTTTCCAATATTGTCACAAATCTTTTCCAGATTTAAAAAATGGCAAAATTACTTAGTTCCCAATACTATTCGAAATCCCACTACTACATTTGAAACAACACTAAATCATATAGTCTAGCTTTAGTAGCATTCACAGTACTCAAGATTTTCAACATATTTAATGATCAATTTAAGACTTTTTTCCAAAACTGTCAAATACGTTTTTTTTATTTTATTTTTTTTTTTTTTTTTCAAAAATTAATATTACAGTTTCCAATATTGCAGCAAATTTGTTCTAGATTTAAAAAATGCAAAATTACTTAGGTGCCAATATTATTCGAAAGCCCACTACTAAATTTGTATCAAGTGGTCCTTACAACACTAAATCTATATAGTCTAGCTTTGGTACCATTCACAATACTCATGATTTTCAACATATTTAATTATCAATTTAAGATTTTTTTCCAAAATTGTCAAATACTTATTTTTTTTCAAAAATTAAAATTTACAGGGTCACAAATCTTTTCTAGATTTAAAAAAAGACAAAATTACTTAGTTCTAAATATTATTCAAAAGTCCTTACAACACTAAATCTATAGCCTAGCTTTGGTACTATTCACAGTACTCAAGATTTTCAAAATATTTAATTATCAATTTAAGATTTTTTCCAAAATTGTTAAATACTTATTTTTTTTTTTTTTATCAAAAATTAAAATTTACAGTTTCCAATATAGTCACAAATCTTTTCCAGATTTCAAAAATGGCAAAATTACTTAGTTCCCAATATTATTCGAAAGCCCACTACTACATTTGAAACACCACTAAATCATATAGACTAGCTGCAGTAACATTCACAGTACTCAAGATTTTCAACATATTTAATTATAAATTTAAGATTTTTTCCAAAATTGTCAAATACTTATTTTTTTTTTTTCAAATATTAAAATTACAGTTTCCAATATTGCCGCAATTTTTTCCAGATTTAAAAAAAGGCAAAATTACTTAGTTGCCAATATTATTCGAAATCCCACTACTACATTTGAAACAAGTGGTCTTTACAACACTAAATCTATATAGTCTAGCTTTGGTACTATTCACAATACTCAAGATTTTCAACATATTTAATTATCAATTTAAGATTTTTTTCCAAAATTGTCAAATACTTATTTTTTTCAAAAATTAAAATTCACAGTTTCACAAATCTTTTGCAGAATTAAAACATGGCAAAATTACTTAGTTGCCAATATTATTCAAAAGCCCACTACTACATTTGAAACAAGTGGTCCTTACAACACTAAATCTATATAGTCTAGCTTTAGTACCATTCACAGTACTCACGATTTTCAACATATTTAATTATCAAGTTAAGATTTTTTTCCAAAATTGTCAAATACTTATTTTTTTTTCAAAAATTAAAATTTACAGTTTCCAATATTGTCACAAATCTTTTCCAGATTTAAAAAATGGCAAAATTACTTAGTTGCCAATATTATTCGAAAGCCCACTACTAAATTTGTATCAAGTGGTCCTTACAACACTAAATCTATATAGTCTAGCTTTAGTACCATTCACAGTACTCAAGATTTTCACCATATTTAATTATCAATTTAAGATTTTTTCCAAAATTGTCAAATACTTATTTTTTTTTCAAAAATTAAAATTTACAGTTTCACAAATCTTGTCCAGATTTAAAAAAAGGCAAAATTACTTAGTTCCCAATATTATTCGAAACAAGTGGTCCTAACAACACTAAATCTATAGCCTAGCTTTGGTACCATTCACAGTACTCAAGATTTTCAAAATATTTAATTATCAATTTAAGATTTTTTCCAAAATTGTCAAATACTTATTTCTTTTTTTTTTCAAAAATTAAAATTTACAGTTTTCAATATTGTCACAAATCTTTTCCAGATTTAAAAAATGGCAAAATTACTTAGTTCCCAATATTATTCGAAATCCCACTACTACATTTGAAACAACACTAAATCATATAGTCTAGCTTTAGTAGCATTCACAGTACTCAAGATTTTCAACATATTTAATGATCAATTTAAGATTTTTTTCCAAAACTGTCAAATACGTTTTTTTTATTTTATTTTATTTTTTTTTTTTTTCAAAAATTAATTTTACAGTTTCCAATATTGCAGCAAATTTGTTCTAGATTTAAAAAAAAGCAAAATTACTTAGGTGCCAATATTATTCGAAAGCCCACTACTAAATTTGTATCAAGTGGTCCTTACAACACTAAATCTATATAGTCTAGCTTTGGTACCATTCACAATACTCATGATTTTCAACATATTTAATTATCAATTTAAGATTTTTTTCCAAAATTGTCAAATACTTATTTTTTTCAAAAATTAAAATTTACAGGTTCACAAATCTTTTCTAGATTTAAAAAAAGACAAAATTACTTAGTTCTAAATATTATTCAAAAGCCCACTACTACATTTGATACAAAAGGTCCTTACAAATTAAAATTACAGTTTCCAATATTGCCGCAATTTTTTCCAGATTTAAAAAAAGGCAAAATTACTTAGTTGCCAATATTATTCGAAATCCCACTACTACATTTGAAACAAGTGGTCTTTACAACACTAAATCTATATAGTCTAGCTTTGGTACTATTCACAATACTCAAGATTTTCAACATATTTAATTATCAATTTAAGATTTTTTTCCAAAATTGTCAAATACTTATTTTTTTTTCAAAAATTAAAATTTACAGTTTCACAAATCTTTTGCAGAATTAAAAAATGGCAAAATTACTTAGTTGCCAATATTATTCGAAAGCCCACTACTACATTTGAAACAAGTGGTCCTTACAACACTAAATCTATATAGTCTAGCTTTGGTACTATGCACAGTACTCACGATTTTCAACATATTTAATTATCAATTTAAGATTTTTTTCCAAAATTGTCAAATACTTATTTTTTTTTCAAAAATTAAAATTTACAAAAATTAAAATTTACAGTTTCCAATATTGTCACAAATCTTTTCCAGATTTAAAAAATGGCAAAATTACTTAGTTGCCAATATTATTCGAAAGCCCACTACTAAATTTGTATCAAGTGGTCCTTACAACACTAAATCTATATAGTCTAGCTTTAGTACCATTCACAGTACTCAAGATTTTCAACATATTTAATTATCAATTTAAGATTTTTTCCAAAATTGTCAAATACTTATTTTTTTTTCAAAAATTAAAATTTACAGTTTCACAAATATTTTCCAGATTTAAAAAAAGGCAAAATTACTTAGTTCCCAATATTATTCGAAACAAGTGGTCCTAACAACACTAAATCTATAGCCTAGCTTTGGTACCATTCACAGTACTCAAGATTTTCAAAATATTTAATTATCAATTTAAGATTTTTTCCAAAATTGTCAAATACTTATTTCTTTTTTTTTCAAAAATTAAAATTTACAGTTTCCAATATTGTCACAAATCTTTTCCAGATTTAAAAAATGGCAAAATTACTTAGTTCCCAATATTATTCGAAATCCCACTACTACATTTGAAACAACACTAAATCATATAGTCTAGCTTTAGTAGCATTCACAGTACTCAAGATTTTCAACATATTTAATGATCAATTTAAGATTTTTTTCCAAAACTGTCAAATACGTTTTTTTTATTTTATTTTTTTTTTTTTTTTCAAAAATTAATATTACAGTTTCCAATATTGCAGCAAATTTGTTCTAGATTTAAAAAAAGGCAAAATTACTTAGTTGTCAATATTATTCGAAAGCCCACTACTAAATTTGTATCAAGTGGTCCTTAGAACACTAAATCTATATAGTCTAGCTTTAGTACCATTCATAGTACTCAAGATTTTCAGCATATTTAATTATCAATTTAAGATTTTTTTCCAAAATTGTCAAATACTTATTTTTTTTTAAAAAAATTAAAATTTACAGTTTCACAAATCTTTTCCAGATTAAAAAAAAGGCAAAATTACTTAGTTCTCAATAGTATTCGAAATCCCACTACTACATTTGAAACAAGTGGTCCTTACAACACTAAATCTATAGCCTAGCTTTGGTACCATTCACAAGACTCAAGATTTTCAACATATTTAATTATCAATTAAGATTTTTCTCCAAAATTGTCAAATACTTATTTTTTTTTCAAAAAATAAAATTTACAGTTTCCAAAGTCACAAATCTTTTCCAGAATTAAAAAATGGCAAAATTACTTACTTCCCAATATTATTTGAAATCCCACTACTACATTTGAAACAAGTGTTCCTTAGAACACTAAATCTATATAGTCTAGCTTTAGTACCATTCACAGTACTCACGATTTTCAACATATTTAATTATCAATTTAAGATTTTTTTCCAAAATTGTCAAATACTTATTTTTTTTCAAAAATTAAAATTTACAAAAATTAAAATTTACAGTTTCCAATATTGTCACAAATCTTTTCCAGATTTAAAAAATGGCAAAATTACTTAGTTGCCAATATTATTCGAAAGCCCACTACTAAATTTGTATCAAGTGGTCCTTACAACACTAAATCTATATAGTCTAGCTTTAGTACCATTCACAGTACTCAAGATTTTCAACATATTTAATTATCAATTTAAGATTTTTTTCCAAAATTGTCAAATACTTATTTTTTTTTCAAAAATTAAAATTTACAGTTTCACAAATCTTTTCCAGATTTAAAAAGGCGAAATTATTTAGTTCCCAATATTATTCGAAACAAGTGGTCCTTACAACACTAAATCCCACTACTAAATTTGTATCAAGTGGTCCTTACAACACTAAATCTATATAGTCTAGCTTTAGTACCATTCACAGTACTCAAGATTTTCAACATATTTAATTATCAATTTAAGATTTTTTCCAAAATTGTCAAATACTTATTTTTTTTTTCAAAAATTAAAATTTACAGTTTCACAAATCTTTTCCAGATTTAAAAAAAGGCAAAATTACTTAGTTCCCAATATTATTCGAAACAAGTGGTCCTAACAACACTAAATCTATAGCCTAGCTTTGGTACCATTCACAGTACTCAAGATTTTCAAAATATTTAATTATCAATTTAAGATTTTTTCCAAAATTGTCAAATACTTATTTCTTTTTTTTTTCAAAAATTAAAATTTACAGTTTCACAAATCTTTTCCAGATTTAAAAAGGCGAAATTATTTAGTTCCCAATATTATTCGAAACAAGTGGTCCTTACAACACTAAATCCCACTACTAAATTTGTATCAAGTGGTCCTTACAACACTAAATCTATATAGTCTAGCTTTAGTACCATTCACAGTACTCAAGATTTTCAACATATTTAATTATCAATTTAAGATTTTTTCCAAAATTGTCAAATACTTATTTTTTTTTTCAAAAATTAAAATTTACAGTTTCACAAATCTTTTCCAGATTTAAAAAATGGCAAAATTACTTAGTTCCCAATATTATTCGAAATCCCACTACTACATTTGAAACAACACTAAATCATATAGTCTAGCTTTAGTAGCATTCACAGTACTCAAGATTTTCAACATATTTAATGATCAATTTAAGATTTTTTTCCAAAACTGTCAAATACGTTTTTTTTATTTTATTTTATTTTTGTTTTTTTTTTTCAAAAATTAATATTACAGTTTCCAATATTGCAGCATTGCATTGTTCTAGATTTAAAAAAAGGCAAAATTACTTAGTTGCCAATATTATTCGAAAGCCCACTACTAAATTTGTATCAAGTGGTCCTTAGAACACTAAATCTATATAGCCTAGCTTTAGTACCATTCATAGTACTCAAGATTTTCAGCATATTTAATTATCAATTTAAGATTTTTTTCCAAAATTGTCAAATACTTATTTTTTTTTTTTTAAATTAAAATTTACAGTTTCACAAATCTTTTCCAGATTAAAAAAAAGGCAAAATTACTTAGTTCCCAATATTATTCGAAATCCCACTACTACATTTGAAACAACACTAAATCATATAGTCTAGCTTTAGTAGCATTCACAGTACTCAAGATTTTCGACATATTTAATGATCAATTTAAGATTTTTTTCCAAAACTGTCAAATACTTTTTTTTTATTTTATTTTATTTTTTTTTTTTCAAAAATTAATATTACAGTTTCCAATATTGCAGCAAATTTGTTCTAGATTTAAAAAAAGGCAAAATTACTTAGGGGCCAATATTATTCGAAAGCCCACTACTAAATTTGTATCAAGTGGTCCTTACAACACTAAATCTATATAGTCTAGCTTTGGTACCATTCACAATACTCATGATTTTCAACATATTTAATTATCAATTTAAGATTTTTTACCAAAATTGTCAAATACTTATTTTTTTCAAAAATTAAAATTTACAGGTTCACAAATCTTTTCTAGATTTAAAAAAAGACAAAATTACTTAGTTCTAAATATTATTCAAAAGCCCTTACAACACTAAATCTATATAGCCTAGCTTTGGTACTATTCACAGTAATCAAGATTTTCAAAATATTTAATTATCAATTTAAGATTTTTTCCAAAATTGTTAAAAACTTATTTTTTTTTTTTTTATCAAAAATTAAAATTTATAGTTTCCAATATTGCCGCAATTTTTTCCAGATTTAAAAAATGGCAAAATTACTTAGTTCCCAATATTATTCGAAAGCCCACTACTACATTTGAAACACCACTAAATCATATAGACTAGCTGCAGTAACATTCACAGTACTCAAGATTTTCAACATATTTAATTATCAATTTAAGATTTTTTTCCAAAATTGTCAAATACTTATTTTTTTTCAAAAATTAAAATTTACAGTTTCCAATATTGTCACAAATCTTTTCCAGATTTAAAAAATGGCAAAATTACTTAGTTGCCAACATTATTCGAAAGCCCACTACTAAATTTGTATCAAGTGGTCCTTACAACACTAAATCTATATAGTCTAGCTTTAGTACCATTCACAGTACTCAAGATTTTCACCATATTTAATTATCAATTTAAGATATTTTCCAAAATTGTCAAATATCAAATACTCAAGATTTTCAAAATATTTAATTATCAATTTAAGATTTTTTCCAAAATTGTCAAATACTTATTTCTTTTTTTTCAAAAATTAAAATTTACAGTTTCCAATATTGTCACAAATCTTTTCCAGATTTAAAAAATGGCAAAATTACTTAGTTCCCAATATTATTCGAAATCCCACTACTACATTTGAAACAACACTAAATCATATAGTCTAGCTTTAGTAGCATTCACAGTACTCAAGATTTTCAACATATTTAATGATCAATTTAAGATTTTTTTCCAAAACTGTCAAATACGTTTTTTTTATTTTATTTTATTTTTTTTTTTTTTCAAAAATTAATATTACAGTTTCCAATATTGCAGCAAATTTGTTCTAGATTTAAAAAAAGCCAAAATTACTTAGGTGCCAATATTATTCGAAAGCCCACTACTAAATTTGTATCAAGTGGTCCTTACAACACTAAATCTATATAGTCTAGCTTTGGTACCATTCACAATACTCATGATTTTCAACATATTTAATTATCAATTTAAGATTTTTTTCCAAAATTGTCAAATACTTATTTTTTTTTTCAAAAATTAAAATTTACAGGTTCACAAATCTTTTCTAGATTTAAAAAAAGACAAAATTACTTAGTTCTAAATATTATTCAAAAGCCCACTACTATATTTGATACAAAAGGTCCTTACAAATTAAAATTACAGTTTCCAATATTGCCGCAATTTTTTCCAGATTTAAAAAAAGGCAAAATTACTTAGTTGCCAATATTATTCGAAATCCCACTACTACATTTGAAACAAGTGGTCTTTACAACACTAAATCTATATAGTCTAGCTTTGGTACTATTCACAATACTCAAGATTTTCAACATATTTAATTATCAATTTAAGATTTTTTTCCAAAATTGTCAAATACTTATTTTTTTTTCAAAAATTAAAATTTACAGTTTCACAAATCTTTTGCAGAATTAAAAAATGGCAAAATTACTTAGTTGCCAATATTATTCGAAAGCCCACTACTAAATTTGTATCAAGTGGTCCTTACAACACTAAATCTATATAGTCTAGCTTTAGTACCATTCACAGTACTCAAGATTTTCAACATATTTAATTATCAATTTAAGATTTTTTCCAAAATTGTCAAATACTTATTTTTTTTTCAAAAATTAAAATTTACAGTTTCACAAATCTTTTCCAGATTTAAAAAAAGGCAAAATTACTTAGTTCCCAATATTATTCGAAACAAGTGGTACTAACAACACTAAATCTATATCCTAGCTTTGGTACCATTCACAGTACTCAAGATTTTCAAAATATTTAATTATCAATTTAAGATTTTTTCCAAAATTGTCAAATACTTATTTCTTTTTTTTTCAAAAATTAAAATTTACAGTTTCCAATATTGTCACAAATCTTTTCCAGATTAAAAAAAAGGCAAAATTACTTAGTTCCCAATATTATTCGAAATTCCACTACTACATTTGAAACAACACTAAATCATATAGTCTAGCTTTAGTAGCATTCACAGTACTCAAGATTTTCGACATATTTAATGATCAATTTAAGATTTTTTTCCAAAACTGTCAAATACGTTTTTTTTATTTTATTTTATTTTTTTTTTTTTCAAAAATTAATATTACAGTTTCCAATATTGCAGCAAATTTGTTCTAGATTTAAAAAAAGCCAAAATTACTTAGGTGCCAATATTATTCGAAAGCCCACTACTAAATTTGTATCAAGTGGTCCTTACAACACTAAATCTATATAGTCTAGCTTTGGTACCATTCACAATACTCATGATTTTCAACATATTTAATTATCAATTTAAGATTTTTTTCCAAAATTGTCAAATACTTATTTTTTTTTCAAAAATTAAAATTTACAGGTTCACAAATCTTTTCTAGATTTAAAAAAAGACAAAATTACTTAGTTCTAAATATTATTCAAAAGCCCACTACTATATTTGATACAAAAGGTCCTTACAAATTAAAATTACAGTTTCCAATATTGCCGCAATTTTTTCCAGATTTAAAAAAAGGCAAAATTACTTAGTTGCCAATATTATTCGAAATCCCACTACTACATTTGAAACAAGTGGTCTTTACAACACTAAATCTATATAGTCTAGCTTTGGTACTATTCACAATACTCAAGATTTTCAACATATTTAATTATCAATTTAAGATTTTTTTCCAAAATTGTCAAATACTTATTTTTTTTTCAAAAATTAAAATTTACAGTTTCACAAATCTTTTGCAGAATTAAAAAATGGCAAAATTACTTAGTTGCCAATATTATTCGAAAGCCCACTACTACATTTGAAACAAGTGGTCCTTACAACACTAAATCTATATAGGCTAGCTTTAGTACCATTCACAGTGCTCACGATTTTCAACATATTTAATTATCAATTTAAGATTTTTTTCCAAAATTGTCAAATACTTATTTTTTTTTTCAAAAATTAAAATTTACAAAAATTAAAATTTACAGTTTCCAATATTGTCACAAATCTTTTCCAGATTTAAAAAATGGCAAAATTACTTAGTTGCCAATATTATTCGAAAGCCCACTACTAAATTTGTATCAAGTGGTCCTTACAACACTAAATCTATATAGTCTAGCTTTAGTACCATTCACAGTACTCAAGATTTTCAACATATTTAATTATCAATTTAAGATTTTTTCCAAAATTTTCAAATACTTATTTTTTTTTCAAAAATTAAAATTTACAGTTTCACAAATCTTTTCCAGATTTAAAAAAAGGCAAAATTACTTAGTTCCCAATATTATTCGAAATCCCACTACTACATTTGAAACAACACTAAATCATATAGTCTAGCTTTAGTAGCATTCACAGTACTCAAGATTTTCAACATATTTAATTATCAATTTAAGATTTTTTTCCAAAATTGTCAAATACTTATTTTTTTTTTCAAAAATTAAAATTTACAGTTTCACAAATCTTTTGCAGAATTAAAAAATGGCAAAATTACTTAGTTGCCAATATTATTCGAAAGCCCACTACTACATTTGAAACAAGTGGTCCTTACAACACTAAATCTATATAGGCTAGCTTTAGTACCATTCACAGTACTCACGATTTTCAACATATTTAATTATCAATTTAAGATTTTTTTCCAAAATTGTCAAATACTTATTTTTTTTTTCAAAAATTAAAATTTACAAAAATTAAAATTTACAGTTTCCAATATTGTCACAAATCTTTTGCAGAATTAAAAAATGGCAAAATTACTTAGTTGCCAATATTATTCGAAAGCCCACTACTAAATTTGTATCAAGTGGTCCTTACAACACTAAATCTATATAGTCTAGCTTTAGTACTATTCACAGTACTCAAGATTTTCAAAATATTTAATTATCAATTTAAGATTTTTTCCAAAATTGTCAAATACTTATTTCTTTTTTTTTCAAAAATTAAAATTTACAGTTTCCAATATTGTCACAAATCTTTTCCAGATTTAAAAAATGGCAAAATTACTTAGTTGCCAATATTATTCGAAAGCCCACTACTAAATTTGTATCAAGTGGTCCTTAGAACACTAAATCTATATAGTCTAGCTTTAGTACCATTCATAGTACTCAAGATTTTCAGCATATTTAATTATCAATTTAAGATTTTTTTCCAAAATTGTCAAATACTTATTTTTTTTTTTTAAAATTAAAATTTACAGTTTCACAAATCTTTTCCAGATTAAAAAAAAGGCAAAATTACTTAGTTCCCAATATTAATCGAAATTCCACTACTACATTTGAAACAACACTAAATCATATAGTCTAGCTTTAGTAGCATTCACAGTACTCAAGATTTTCGACATATTTAATGATCAATTTAAGATTTTTTTCCAAAACTGTCAAATACGTTTTTTTTATTTTATTTTATTTTTTTTTTTTCAAAAATTAATATTACAGTTTCCAATATTGCAGCAAATTTGTTCTAGATTTAAAAAAAGGCAAAATTACTTAGGTGCCAATATTATTCGAAAGCCCACTACTAAATTTGTATCAAGTGGTCCTTACAACACTAAATCTATATAGTCTAGCTTTGGTACCATTCACAATACTCATGATTTTCAACATATTTAATTATCAATTTAAGATTTTTTACCAAAATTGTCAAATACTTATTTTTTTTCAAAAATTAAAATTTACAGGTTCACAAATCTTTTCTAGATTTAAAAAAAGACAAAATTACTTAGTTCTAAATATTATTCAAAAGCCCTTACAACACTAAATCTATAGCCTAGCTTTGGTACTATTCACAGTACTCAAGATTTTCAAAATATTTAATTATCAATTTAAGATTTTTTCCAAAATTGTTAAATACTTATTTTTTTTTTTTTTTATCAAAAATTAAAATTTACAGTTTCCAATATTGTCACAAATCTTTTCCAGATTTAAAAAATGGCAAAATTACTTAGTTCCCAATATTATTCGAAAGCCCACTACTACATTTGAAACACCACTAAATCATATAGACTAGCTGCAGTAACATTCACAGTACTCAAGATTTTCAACATATTTAATTATAAATTTAAGATTTTTTCCAAAATTGTCAAATACTTATTTTTTTTTTCAAATATTAAAATTACAGTTTCCAATATTGCCGCAATTTTTTCCAGATTTAAAAAAAGGCAAAATTACTTAGTTGCCAATATTATTCGAAATCCCACTACTACATTTGAAACAAGTGGCCTTTACAACACTAAATCTATATAGTCTAGCCTTGGTACTATTCACAATACTCAAGATTTTCAACATATTTAATTATCAATTTAAGATTTTTTTCCAAAATTGTCAAATACTTATTTTTTTTCAAAAATTAAAATTTACAGTTTCACAAATCTTTTGCAGAATTAAAAAATGGCAAAATTACTAGTTGCCAATATTATTCAAAAGCCCACTACTACATTTGAAACAAGTGGTCCTTACAACACTAAATCTATATAGTCTAGCTTTAGTACCATTCACAGTACTCACGATTTTCAACATATTTAATTATCAATTTAAGATTTTTTTTCCAAAATTGTCAAATACTTATTTTTTTTTCAAAAATTAAAATTTACAAAAATTAAAATTTACAGTTTCCAATATTGTCACAAATCTTTTCCAGATTTAAAAAATGGCAAAATTACTTAGTTGCCAATATTATTCGACAGCCCACTACTAAATTTGTATCAAGTGGTCCTTACAACACTAAATCTATATAGTCTAGCTTTAGTACCATTCACAGTACTCAAGATTTTCACCATATTTAATTATCAATTTAAGATTTTTTCCAAAATTGTCAAATACTTATTTTTTTTTCAAAAATTAAAATTTACAGTTTCACAAATCTTGTCCAGATTTAAAAAAAGGCAAAATTACTTAGTTCCCAATATTATTCGAAACAAGTGGTCCTAACAACACTAAATTTATAGCCTAGCATTCACAGTACTCAAGATTTTCAAAATATTTAATTATTAATTTAAGATTTTTTCCAAAATTGTCAAATACTTATTTCTTTTTTTTTTCAAAAATTAAAATTTACAGTTTCCAATATTGTCACAAATCTTTTCCAGATTTAAAAAATGGCAAAATTACTTAGTTCCCAATATTATTCGAAATCCCACTACTACATTTGAAACAACACTAAATCATATAGTCTAGCTTTAGTAGCATTCACAGTACTCAAGATTTTCAACATATTTAATGATCAATTTAAGATTTTTTTCCAAAACTGTCAAATACGTTTTTTTTATTTTATTTTTTTTTCAAAAATTAATATTACAGTTTCCAATATTGCAGCAAATTTGTTCTAGATTTAAAAAAAGGCAAAATTACTTAGTTGTCAATATTATTCGAAAGCCCACTACTAAATTTGTATCAAGTGGTCCTTAGAACACTAAATCTATATAGTCTAGCTTTAGTACCATTCATAGTACTCAAGATTTTCAGCATATTTAATTATCAATTTAAGATTTTTTTCCAAAATTGTCAAATACTTATTTTTTTTTTAAAAAATTAAAATTTACAGTTTCACAAATCTTTTCCAGATTACAAAAAAGGCAAAATTACTTAGTTCTCAATATTATTCGAAATCCCACTACTACATTTGAAACAAGTGGTCCTTACAACACTAAATCTATAGCCTAGCTTTGGTACCATTCACAATACTCAAGATTGTCAAAATATTTAATTATCAATTAAGATTTTTCTCCAAAATTGTCAAATACTTATTTTTTTTTCAAAAAATAAAATTTACAGTTTCCAATAGTCACAAATCTTTTCCAGAATTAAAAAATGGCAAAATTACTTACTTCCCAATATTATTTGAAATCCCACTACTACATTTGAAACAAGTGTTCCTTAGAACACTAAATCTATATAGTCTAGCTTTAGTACCATTCACAGTACTCACGATTTTCAACATATTTAATTATCAATTTAAGATTTTTTTCCAAAATTGTCAAATACTTATTTTTTTTCAAAAATTAAAATTTACAAAAATTAAAATTTACAGTTTCCAATATTGTCACAAATCTTTTCCAGATTTAAAAAATGGCAAAATTACTTAGTTGCCAATATTATTCGAAAGCCCACTACTAAATTTGTATCAAGTGGTCCTTACAACACTAAATCTATATAGTCTAGCTTTAGTACCATTCACAGTACTCAAGATTTTCAACATATTTAATTATCAATTTAAGATTTTTTTCCAAAATTGTCAAATACTTATTTTTTTTTCAAAAATTAAAATTTACAGTTTCACAAATCTTTTCCAGATTTAAAAAGGCGAAATTATTTAGTTCCCAATATTATTCGAAACAAGTGGTCCTTACAACACTAAATCTATATAGGCTAGCTTTGGTACCATTCACAATACTCAAGATTTTCAACATATTTAATTATCAATTTAAGATTTTTTTCCAAAATTGTCAAATACTTATTTTTTTTTGAAAATTAAAATTTACAGTTTCACAAATCTTTTCTAGATTTAAAAAAAGACAAAATTACTTAGTTCCCAATATTATTCGAAAGCCCACTACTAAATTTGTATCAAGTGGTCCTTACAACACTAAATCTATATAGTCTAGCTTTAGTACCATTCACAGTACTCAAGATTTTCAACATATTTAATTATCAATTTAAGATTTTTTTCCAAAATTGTCAAATACTTATTTTTTTTTTCAAAAATTAAAATTTACAGTTTCACAAATCTTTTCCAGATTTAAAAAGGCGAAATTATTTAGTTCCCAATATTATTCGAAACAAGTTGTCCTTACAACACTAAATCTATATAGGCTAGCTTTGGTACCATTCACAATACTCAAGATTTTCAACATATTTAATTATCAATTTAAGATTTTTTTCCAAAATTGTCAAATACTTATTTTTTTTTCAAAAATTAAAATTTACAGGTTCACAAATCTTTTCTAGATTTAAAAAAAGACAAAATTACTTAGTTCTAAATATTATTCAAAAGCCCACTACTATATTTGATACAAAAGGTCCTTACAAATTAAAATTACAGTTTCCAATATTGCCGCAATTTTTTCCAGATTTAAAAAAAGGCAAAATTACTTAGTTGCCAATATTATTCGAAATCCCACTACTACATTTGAAACAAGTGGTCTTTACAACACTAAATCTATATAGTCTAGCTTTGGTACTATTCACAATACTCAAGATTTTCAACATATTTAATTATCAATTTAAGATTTTTTTCCAAAATTGTCAAATACTTATTTTTTTTCAAAAATTAAAATTTACAGTTTCACAAATCTTTTGCAGAATTAAAAAATGGCAAAATTACTTAGTTGCCAATATTATTCGAAAGCCCACTACTACATTTGAAACAAGTGGTCCTTACAACACTAAATCTATATAGGCTAGCTTTAGTACCATTCACAGTACTCACGATTTTCAACATATTTAATTATCAATTTAAGATTTTTTTCCAAAATTGTCAAATACTTATTTTTTTTTTCAAAAATTAAAATTTACAAAAATTAAAATTTACAGTTTCCATTATTGTCACAAATCTTTTCCAGATTTAAAAAATGGCAAAATTACTTAGTTGCCAATATTATTCGAAAGCCCACTACTAAATTTGTATCAAGTGGTCCTTACAACACTAAATCTATATAGTCTAGCTTTAGTACCATTCACAGTACTCAAGATTTTCAACATATTTAATTATCAATTTAAGATTTTTTCCAAAATTTTCAAATACTTATTTTTTTTTCAAAAATTAAAATTTACAGTTTCACAAATCTTTTCCAGATTTAAAAAAAGGCAAAATTACTTAGTTCCCAATATTATTCGAAATCCCACTACTACATTTGAAACAACACTAAATCATATAGTCTAGCTTTAGTAGCATTCACAGTACTCAAGATTTTCAACATATTTAATTATCAATTTAAGATTTTTTTCCAAAATTGTCAAATACTTATTTTTTTTTTCAAAAATTAAAATTTACAGTTTCACAAATCTTTTGCAGAATTAAAAAATGGCAAAATTACTTAGTTGCCAATATTATTCGAAAGCCCACTACTACATTTGAAACAAGTGGTCCTTACAACACTAAATCTATATAGGCTAGCTTTAGTACCATTCACAGTACTCACGATTTTCAACATATTTAATTATCAATTTAAGATTTTTTTCCAAAATTGTCAAATACTTATTTTTTTTTTCAAAAATTAAAATTTACAAAAATTAAAATTTACAGTTTCCAATATTGTCACAAATCTTTTGCAGAATTAAAAAATGGCAAAATTACTTAGTTGCCAATATTATTCGAAAGCCCACTACTAAATTTGTATCAAGTGGTCCTTACAACACTAAATCTATATAGTCTAGCTTTAGTACTATTCACAGTACTCAAGATTTTCAAAATATTTAATTATCAATTTAAGATTTTTTCCAAAATTGTCAAATACTTATTTCTTTTTTTTTCAAAAATTAAAATTTACAGTTTCCAATATTGTCACAAATCTTTTCCAGATTTAAAAAATGGCAAAATTACTTAGTTGCCAATATTATTCGAAAGCCCACTACTAAATTTGTATCAAGTGGTCCTTAGAACACTAAATCTATATAGTCTAGCTTTAGTACCATTCATAGTACTCAAGATTTTCAGCATATTTAATTATCAATTTAAGATTTTTTTCCAAAATTGTCAAATACTTATTTTTTTTTTTAAAAATTAAAATTTACAGTTTCACAAATCTTTTCCAGATTAAAAAAAAGGCAAAATTACTTAGTTCCCAATATTAATCGAAATTCCACTACTACATTTGAAACAACACTAAATCATATAGTCTAGCTTTAGTAGCATTCACAGTACTCAAGATTTTCGACATATTTAATGATCAATTTAAGATTTTTTTCCAAAACTGTCAAATACGTTTTTTTTATTTTATTTTATTTTTTTTTTTCAAAAATTAATATTACAGTTTCCAATATTGCAGCAAATTTGTTCTAGATTTAAAAAAAGGCAAAATTACTTAGGTGCCAATATTATTCGAAAGCCCACTACTAAATTTGTATCAAGTGGTCCTTACAACACTAAATCTATATAGTCTAGCTTTGGTACCATTCACAATACTCATGATTTTCAACATATTTAATTATCAATTTAAGATTTTTTACCAAAATTGTCAAATACTTATTTTTTTTCAAAAATTAAAATTTACAGGTTCACAAATCTTTTCTAGATTTAAAAAAAGACAAAATTACTTAGTTCTAAATATTATTCAAAAGCCCTTACAACACTAAATCTATAGCCTAGCTTTGGTACTATTCACAGTACTCAAGATTTTCAAAATATTTAATTATCAATTTAAGATTTTTTCCAAAATTGTTAAATACTTATTTTTTTTTTTTTTTATCAAAAATTAAAATTTACAGTTTCCAATATTGTCACAAATCTTTTCCAGATTTAAAAAATGGCAAAATTACTTAGTTCCCAATATTATTCGAAAGCCCACTACTACATTTGAAACACCACTAAATCATATAGACTAGCTGCAGTAACATTCACAGTACTCAAGATTTTCAACATATTTAATTATAAATTTAAGATTTTTTCCAAAATTGTCAAATACTTATATTTTTTCAAATATTAAAATTACAGTTTCCAATATTGCCGCAATTTTTTCCAGATTTAAAAAAAGGCAAAATTACTTAGTTGCCAATATTATTCGAAATCCCACTACTACATTTGAAACAAGTGGCCTTTACAACACTAAATCTATATAGTCTAGCCTTGGTACTATTCACAATACTCAAGATTTTCAACATATTTAATTATCAATTTAAGATTTTTTTCCAAAATTGTCAAATACTTATTTTTTTTCAAAAATTAAAATTTACAGTTTCACAAATCTTTTGCAGAATTAAAAAATGGCAAAATTACTAGTTGCCAATATTATTCAAAAGCCCACTACTACATTTGAAACAAGTGGTCCTTACAACACTAAATCTATATAGTCTAGCTTTAGTACCATTCACAGTACTCACGATTTTCAACATATTTAATTATCAATTTAAGATTTTTTTCCAAAATTGTCAAATACTTATTTTTTTTTTCAAAAATTAAAATTTACAAAAATTAAAATTTACAGTTTCCAATATTGTCACAAATCTTTTCCAGATTTAAAAAATGGCAAAATTACTTAGTTGCCAATATTATTCGACAGCCCACTACTAAATTTGTATCAAGTGGTCCTTACAACACTAAATCTATATAGTCTAGCTTTAGTACCATTCACAGTACTCAAGATTTTCACCATATTTAATTATCAATTTAAGATTTTTTCCAAAATTGTCAAATACTTATTTTTTTTTCAAAAATTAAAATTTACAGTTTCACAAATCTTGTCCAGATTTAAAAAAAGGCAAAATTACTTAGTTCCCAATATTATTCGAAACAAGTGGTCCTAACAACACTAAATTTATAGCCTAGCATTCACAGTACTCAAGATTTTCAAAATATTTAATTATTAATTTAAGATTTTTTCCAAAATTGTCAAATACTTATTTCTTTTTTTTTCAAAAATTAAAATTTACAGTTTCCAATATTGTCACAAATCTTTTCCAGATTTAAAAAATGGCAAAATTACTTAGTTCCCAATATTATTCGAAATCCCACTACTACATTTGAAACAACACTAAATCATATAGTCTAGCTTTAGTAGCATTCACAGTACTCAAGATTTTCAACATATTTAATGATCAATTTAAGATTTTTTTCCAAAACTGTCAAATACGTTTTTTTTATTTTATTTTTTTTTCAAAAATTAATATTACAGTTTCCAATATTGCAGCAAATTTGTTCTAGATTTAAAAAAAGGCAAAATTACTTAGTTGTCAATATTATTCGAAAGCCCACTACTAAATTTGTATCAAGTGGTCCTTAGAACACTAAATCTATATAGTCTAGCTTTAGTACCATTCATAGTACTCAAGATTTTCAGCATATTTAATTATCAATTTAAGATTTTTTTCCAAAATTGTCAAATACTTATTTTTTTTTTAAAAAATTAAAATTTACAGTTTCACAAATCTTTTCCAGATTACAAAAAAGGCAAAATTACTTAGTTCTCAATATTATTCGAAATCCCACTACTACATTTGAAACAAGTGGTCCTTACAACACTAAATCTATAGCCTAGCTTTGGTACCATTCACAATACTCAAGATTGTCAAAATATTTAATTATCAATTAAGATTTTTCTCCAAAATTGTCAAATACTTATTTTTTTTTCAAAAAATAAAATTTACAGTTTCCAATAGTCACAAATCTTTTCCAGAATTAAAAAATGGCAAAATTACTTACTTCCCAATATTATTTGAAATCCCACTACTACATTTGAAACAAGTGTTCCTTAGAACACTAAATCTATATAGTCTAGCTTTAGTACCATTCACAGTACTCACGATTTTCAACATATTTAATTATCAATTTAAGATTTTTTTCCAAAATTGTCAAATACTTATTTTTTTTCAAAAATTAAAATTTACAAAAATTAAAATTTACAGTTTCCAATATTGTCACAAATCTTTTCCAGATTTAAAAAATGGCAAAATTACTTAGTTGCCAATATTATTCGAAAGCCCACTACTAAATTTGTATCAAGTGGTCCTTACAACACTAAATCTATATAGTCTAGCTTTAGTACCATTCACAGTACTCAAGATTTTCAACATATTTAATTATCAATTTAAGATTTTTTTCCAAAATTGTCAAATACTTATTTTTTTTTCAAAAATTAAAATTTACAGTTTCACAAATCTTTTCCAGATTTAAAAAGGCGAAATTATTTAGTTCCCAATATTATTCGAAACAAGTGGTCCTTACAACACTAAATCTATATAGGCTAGCTTTGGTACCATTCACAATACTCAAGATTTTCAACATATTTAATTATCAATTTAAGATTTTTTTCCAAAATTGTCAAATACTTATTTTTTTTTGAAAATTAAAATTTACAGTTTCACAAATCTTTTCTAGATTTAAAAAAAGACAAAATTACTTAGTTCCCAATATTATTCGAAAGCCCACTACTAAATTTGTATCAAGTGGTCCTTACAACACTAAATCTATATAGTCTAGCTTTAGTACCATTCACAGTACTCAAGATTTTCAACATATTTAATTATCAATTTAAGATTTTTTTCCAAAATTGTCAAATACTTATTTTTTTTTTCAAAAATTAAAATTTACAGTTTCACAAATCTTTTCCAGATTTAAAAAGGCGAAATTATTTAGTTCCCAATATTATTCGAAACAAGTGGTCCTTACAACACTAAATCTATATAGGCTAGCTTTGGTACCATTCACAATACTCAAGATTTTCAACATATTTAATTATCAATTTAAGATTTTTTTCCAAAATTGTCAAATACTTATTTTTTTTGAAAATTAAAATTTACAGTTTCACAAATCTTTTCCAGATTTAAAAAGGCGAAATTATTTAGTTCCCAATATTATTCGAAACAAGTGGTCCTTACAACACTAAATCTATATAGTCTAGCTTTAGTACCATTCATAGTACTCAAGATTTTCAGCATATTTAATTATCAATTTAAGATTTTTTTCCAAAATTGTCAAATACTTATTTTTTTTTTAAAAAATTAAAATTTACAGTTTCACAAATCTTTTCCAGATTACAAAAAAGGCAAAATTACTTAGTTCTCAATATTATTCGAAATCCCACTACTACATTTGAAACAAGTGGTCCTTACAACACTAAATCTATAGCCTAGCTTTGGTACCATTCACAATACTCAAGATTGTCAACATATTTAATTATCAATTAAGATTTTTCTCCAAAATTGTCAAATACTTATTTTTTTTTCAAAAAATAAAATTTACAGTTTCCAATAGTCACAAATCTTTTCCAGAATTAAAAAATGGCAAAATTACTTACTTCCCAATATTATTTGAAATCCCACTACTACATTTGAAACAAGTGTTCCTTAGAACACTAAATCTATATAGTCTAGCTTTAGTACCATTCACAGTACTCACGATTTTCAACATATTTAATTATCAATTTAAGATTTTTTTCCAAAATTGTCAAAAACTTATTTTTTTTCAAAAATTAAAATTTACAAAAATTAAAATTTACAGTTTCCAATATTGTCACAAATCTTTTCCAGATTTAAAAAATGGCAAAATTACTTAGTTGCCAATATTATTCGAAAGCCCACTACTAAATTTGTATCAAGTGGTCCTTACAACACTAAATCTATATAGTCTAGCTTTAGTACCATTCACAGTACTCAAGATTTTCAACATATTTAATTATCAATTTAAGATTTTTTTCCAAAATTGTCAAATACTTATTTTTTTTTTCAAAAATTAAAATTTACAGTTTCACAAATCTTTTCCAGATTTAAAAAGGCGAAATTATTTAGTTCCCAATATTATTCGAAACAAGTGGTCCTTACAACACTAAATCTATATAGTCTAGCTTTGGTACCATTCACAATACTCAAGATTTTCAACATATTTAATTATCAATTTAAGATTTTTTTCCAAAATTGTCAAATACTTATTTTTTTTTGAAAATTAAAATTTACAGTTTCACAAATCTTTTCTAGATTTAAAAAAAGGCAAAATTACTTAGTTCCCAATATTATTCGAAAGCCCACTACTACATTTGAAACACCACTAAATCATATAGACTAGCTTTAGTAACATTCACAGTACTCAAGATTTTCAACATATTTAATTATAAATTTAAGATTTTTTCCAAAATTGTCAAATACTTATTTTTTTTTTTCAAAAATTAAAATTACAGTTTCCAATATTGCCGCAATTTTTTCCAGATTTAAAAAAAGGCAAAATTACTTAGTTGCCAATATTATTCGAAATCCCACTACTACATTTGAAACAAGTGGTCTTTACAACACTAAATCTATATAGTCTAGCTTTGGTACTATTCACAATACTAAAGATTTTCAACATATTTAATTATCAATTTAAGATTTTTTTCCAAAATTGTCAAATACTTATTTTTTTTCAAAAATTAAAATTTACAGTTTCACAAATCTTTTGCAGAATTAAAAAATGGCAAAATTACTTAGTTGCCAATATTATTCGAAAGCCCACTACTACATTTGAAACAAGTGGTCCTTACAACACTAAATCTATATAGTCTAGCTTTAGTACCATTCACAGTACTCACGATTTTCAACATATTTAATTATCAATTTAAGATTTTTTTCCAAAATTGTCAAATACTTATTTTTTTTTTTAAAAATTAAAATTTACAGTTTCCAATATTGTCACAAATCTTTTCCAGATTTAAAAAATGGCAAAATTACTTAGTTGCCAATATTATTCGAAAGCCCACTACTACATTTGAAACAAGTGGTCCTTACAACACTAAATCTATATAGTCTAGCTTTAGTACCATTCACAGTACTCAAGATTTTCAACATATTTAATTATAAATTTAAGATTTTTTTCCAAAATTGTCAAATACTTATTTTTTTTCAGAAATTAAAATTTACAGATTCACAAATCTTTTCCAGATTTAAAAAAGGCAAAATTATTTAGTTCCCAATATTATTCGAAACAAGTGGTCCTTACAACATTAAATCTATATAGTCTAGGTTTGGTACCATTCACAATACTCAAGATTTTCAACATATTTAATTATCAATTTAAGATTTTTTTCCAAAATTGTCAAATACTTATTTTTTTTCGAAAATTAAAATTTACAGTTTCACAAATCTTTTCTAGATTTAAAAAAAGACAAAATTACTTAGTTCCCAATATTATTCGAAAGCCCACTACTACATTTGATACAAGTGGTCCTTACAACACTAAATCTATAGCCTAGATTTCACAGTACTCAAGATTTTCAAAATATTTAATTATCAATTTAAGATTTTTTCCAAAATTGTCAAATACTTATTTCTTTTTTTTTCAAAAATTAAAATTTACAGTTTCACAAATCTTTTCTAGATTTAAAAAAAGACAAAATTACTTAGTTCCCAATATTATTCGAAAGCCCACTACTACATTTGATACAAGTGGTCCTTACAACACTAAATCTATAGCCTAGCTTTGGTACCATTCACAGTACTCAAGATTTTCAAAATATTTAATTATCAATTTAAGATTTTTTCCAAAATTGTCAAATACTTATCTCTTTTTTTTCAAAAATTAAAATTTACAGTTTCCAATATTGTCACAAGACTTTTCCAGATTTAAAAAATGGCAAAATTACTTAGTTCCCAATATTATTCGAAATCCCACTACTACATTTGAAACAAGTGGTCCTTAGAACACTAAATCTATATAGTCTAGCTTTAGTACCATTCATAGTACTCAAGATTTTCAGCATATTTAATTATCAATTTAAGATTTTTTTCCAAAACTGTCAAATACGTTTTTTTTATTTTATTTTATTTTTTTTTTCAAAAATTAATATTACAGTTTCCAATATTGCAGCAAATTTGTTCTAGATTAAAAAAAAGGCAAAATTACTTAGTTGCCAATATTATTCGAAAGCCCACTACTAAATTTGTATCAAGTGGTCCTTACAACACTAAATCTATATAGTCTAGCTTTGGTACCATTCACAGTACTCAAGATTTTCAACATATTTAATTATCAATTTAAGATTTTTTCCAAAATTGTCAAATACTTATTTTTTTTTTTAATTAAAATTTAAAGTTTCACAAATCTTTTCCAGATTTAAAAAAAGGCAAAATTACTTAGTTCCCAATATTATTCGAAACAAGTGGTCCTTACAACACTAAATCTATATAGACTAGCTTTGGTACCATTCACAATACACATGATTTTCAACATATTTAATTATCAATTTAAGATTTTTTTCCAAAATTGTCAAATACTTCTTTTTTTCAAAAATTAAAATTTACAGTTTCACAAATCTTTTCTAGATTTAAAAGAAGACAAAATTACGTAGTTCTAAATATTTTTCAAAAGCCCACTACTACATTTGTTACAAAAGGTCCTTACAACACTAAATCTATAGCCTAGCTTTGGTACTATTCACAGTACTCAGGATTTTCAAAATATTTAATTATCAATTTAAGATTTTTTCCAAAATTGTTAAATACTTATTTTTTTTTTTTTTTTCAAAAATTAAAATTTACAGTTTCCAATATTGTCACAAATCTTTTCCAGATTTAAAAAATGGCAAAATTACTTAGTTCCCAATATTATTCGAAATCCCACTACAACATTTGAAACAAGTGGTCCTTAGAACACTAAATCTATATAGTCTAGCTTTAGTACCATTCACAGTACTCAAGATTTTCAACATATCTAATTATCAATTTAAGATTTTTTCCCAAAATTGTCAAATACTTATTTTTTTTTTTTAAATTAAAATTTACAGTTTCACAAATCTTTTCCAGATTTAAAAAAAGGCAAAATTACTTAGTTGCCAATATTATTCGAAAGCCCACTACTACATTTGAAACAAGTGGTCCTTACAACACTAAATCTATATAGTCTAGCTTTAGTACCATTCACAGTACTCAAGATTTTCAACATATCTAATTATCAATTTAAGATTTTTTCCCAAAATTGTCAAATACTTATTTTTTTTTTTAAATTAAAATTTACAGTTTCACAAATCTTTTCCAGATTTAAAAAAAGGCAAAATTACTTAGTTGCCAATATTATTCGAAAGCCCACCACTACATTTGAAACACCACTAAATCATATAGACTAGCTTTAGTAACATTCACAGTACTCAAGATTTTCAACATATTTAATTATCAATTTAAGATTTTTTCCAAAATTGTCAAATACTTATTTTTTTTTTTTTTCAAAAATTAAAATTACAGTTTCCAATATTGCCGCAATTTTTTCTAGATTTAAAAAAAGGCAAAATTACTTAGTTGCCAATATTATTCAAAATCCCACTACTACATTTGAAACAAGTGGTCTTTACAACAGTAAATCTATATAGTCTAGCTTTGGTACTATTCACAATACTCAAGATTTTCAACATATTTAATTATCAATTTAAGATTTTTTTCCAAAATTGTCAAATACTTATTTTTTTTTTCAAAAATTAAAATTTACAGTTTCACAAATCTTTTGCAGAATTAAAAAATGGCAAAATTACTTAGTTGCCAATATTATTCGAAAGCCCACTACTACATTTGAAACAAGTGGTCCTTACAACACTAAATCTATATAGTCTAGCTTTAGTACCATTCACAGTACTCAAGATTTTCAACATATTTAATTATCAATTTAAGATTTTTTTCCAAAATTGTCAAATACTTATTTTTTTTTAAAAATTAAAATTTACAGTTTCACAAATCTTTTCCAGATTTAAATAAAGGCAAAATTACCTAGTTCTCAATATTATTCGAAATCCCACTACTACATTTGAAACAAGTGGTCCTTACAACACTAAATCTATAGCCTAGCTTTGGTACCATTCACAATACTCAAGATTTTCAACATATTTAATTATCAATTTAAGATTTTTCTCCAAAATTGTCAAATACTTATTTTTTTTTTCAAAAAATAAAATTTACAGTTTCCAATAGTCACAAATCTTTTCCAGAATTAAAAAATGGCAAAATTACTTAGTTCCCAATATTATTTGAAATCCCACTACTACATTTGAAACAAGTGTTCCTTAGAACACTAAATCTATATAGTCTAGCTTTAGTACCATTCACAGTACTCACGATTTTCAACATATTTAATTATCAATTTAAGATTTTTTTCCAAAATTGTCAAATACTTATTTTTTTTTTTCAAAAATTAAAATTTACAGTTTCACAAATCTTTTCCAGATTTAAAAAAAGGCAAAATTACTTAGTTGCCAATATTATTCGAAAGCCCACTACTACATTTGAAACAAGTGGTCCTTACAACACTAAATCTATATAGTCTAGCTTTAGTACCATTCACAGTACTCACAATTTTCAACATATTTAATTATCAATTTAAGATTTTTTTCCAAAATTGTCAAATACTTATTTTTTTTTTTTTCAAAAATTAAAATTTACAGTTTCACAAATCTTTTCTAGATTAAAAAAAATGCAAAATTACTTAGTTCCCTATATTATTCGAAAGCCCACTACTACATTTGAAACAAGTGGTCCTTACAACACTAAATCTATATAGTCTAGCTTTGGTACTATTCACAATACTAAAGATTTTCAACATATTTAATTATCAATTTAAGATTTTTTTCCAAAATTGTCAAATACTTATTTTTTTTTCAAAAATTAAAATTTACAGTTTCACAAATCTTTTGCAGAATTAAAAAATGGCAAAATTACTTAGTTGCCAATATTATTCGAAAGCCCACTACTACATTTGAAACAAGTGGTCCTTACAACACTAAATCTATATAGTCTAGCTTTAGTACCATTCACAGTACTCACGATTTTCAACATATTTAATTATCAATTTAAGATTTTTTTCCAAAATTGTCAAATACTTATTTTTTTTTTTTCAAAAATTAAAATTTACAGTTTCCAATATTGTCACAAATCTTTTCCAGATTTAAAAAATGGCAAAATTACTTAGTTGCCAATATTATTCGAAAGCCCACTACTAAATTTGTATCAAGTGGTCCTTACAACACTAAATCTATATAGTCTAGCTTTAGTACCATTCACAGTACTCAAGATTTTCAACATATTTAATTAGAAATTTAAGATTTTTTTCCAAAATTGTCAAATACTTATTTTTTTTCAGAAATTAAAATTTACAGATTCACAAATCTTTTCCAGATTTAAAAAAGGCAAAATTATTTAGTTCCCAATATTATTCGAAACAAGTGGTCCTTACAACATTAAATCTATATAGTCTAGGTTTGGTACCATTCACAATACTCAAGATTTTCAACATATTTAATTATCAATTTAAGATTTTTTCCAAAATTGTCAAATACTTATTTTTTTCGAAAATTAAAATTTACAGTTTCACAAATCTTTTCTAGATTTAAAAAAAGACAAAATTACTTAGTTCCCAATATTATTCGAAAGCCCACTACTACATTTGATACAAGTGGTCCTTACAACACTAAATCTATAGCCTAGATTTCACAGTACTCAAGATTTTCAAAATATTTAATTATCAATTTAAGATTTTTTCCAAAATTGTCAAATACTTATTTCTTTTTTTTTTCAAAAATTAAAATTTACAGTTTCACAAATTTTTTCTAGATTTAAAAAAAGACAAAATTACTTAGTTCCCAATATTATTCGAAAGCCCACTACTACATTTGATACAAGTGGTCCTTACAACACTAAATCTATAGCCTAGCTTTGGTACCATTCACAGTACTCAAGATTTTCAAAATATTTAATTATCAATTTAAGATTTTTTCCAAAATTGTCAAATACTTATTTCTTTTTTTTCAAAAATTAAAATTTACAGTTTCCAATATTGTCACAAATCTTTTCCAGATTTAAAAAATGGCAAAATTACTTAGTTCCCAATATTATTCGAAATCCCACTACTACATTTGAAACAAGTGGTCCTTAGAACACTAAATCTATATAGTCTAGCTTTAGTAGCATTCACAGTACTCAAGATTTTCAACATATTTAATGATCAATTTAAGATTTTTTTCCAAAACTGTCAAATACGTTTTTTTTATTTTATTTTATTTTTTTTTTTCAAAAATTAATATTACAGTTTCCAATATTGCAGCAAATTTGTTCTAGATTTAAAAAAAGGCAAAATTACTTAGTTGCCAATATTATTCGAAAGCCCACTACTAAATTTGTATCAAGTGGTCCTTACAACACTAAATCTATATAGTCTAGCTTTGGTACCATTCACAGTACTCAAGATTTTCAACATATTTAATTATCAATTTAAGATTTTTTCCAAAATTGTCAAATACTTATTTTTTTTTCAAAAATTAAAATTTAAAGTTTCACAAATCTTTTCCAGATTTAAAAAAAGGCAAAATTACTTAGTTCCCAATATTATTCGAAACAAGTGGTCCTTACAACACTAAATCTATATAGACTAGCTTTGGTACCATTCACAATACACATGATTTTCAACATATTTAATTATCAATTTAAGATTTTTTTCCAAAATTGTCAAATACTTATTTTATTCAAAAATTAAAATTTACAGTTTCACAAATCTTTTCTAGATTTAAAAGAAGACAAAATTACGTAGTTCTAAATATTTTTCAAAAGCCCACTACTACATTTGTTACAAAAGGTCCTTACAACACTAAATCTATAGCCTAGCATTGGTACTATTCACAGTACTCAAGATTTTCAAAATATTTAATTATCAATTTAAGATTTTTTCCAAAATTGTTAAATACTTATTTTTTTTTTTTTTTCAAAAATTAGAATTTACAGTTTCCAATATTGTCACAAATCTTTTCCAGATTTAAAAAAAGGCAAAATTAATTAGTTCCTAATATTATTCGAAAGCCCACTACTACATTTGAAACACCACTAAATCATATAGACTAGCTTTAGTAACATTCACAGTACTCAAGATTTTCAACATATTTAATTATCAATTTAAGATTTTTTCCAAAATTGTCAAATACTTATTTTTTTTTTTCAAAAATTAAAATTACAGTTTCCAATATTGCCGCAATTTTTTCTAGATTTAAAAAAAGGCAAAATTACTTAGTTGCCAATATTATTCGAAATCCCACTACTACATTTGAAACAAGTGGTCTTTACAACACTAAATCTATATAGTCTAGCTTTGGTACTATTCACAATACTCAAGATTTTCAACATATTTAATTATCAATTTAAGATTTTTTTTCCAAAATTGTCAAATACTTATTTTTTTTTTCAAAAATTAAAATTTACAGTTTCACAAATCTTTTGCAGAATTAAAAAAATGGCAAAATTACTTAGTTGCCAATATTATTCGAAAGCCCACTACTACATTTGAAACAAGTGGTCCTTACAACACTAAATCTATATAGTCTAGCTTTAGTACCATTCACAGTACTCAAGATTTTCAACATATTTAATTATCAATTTAAGATTTTTTTCCAAAATTGTCAAATACTTATTTTTTTTAAAAAATTAAAATTTACAGTTTCACAAATCTTTTCCAGATTTAAATAAAGGCAAAATTACCTAGTTCTCAATATTATTCGAAATCCCACTACTACATTTGAAACAAGTGGTCCTTACAACACTAAATCTATAGCCTAGCTTTGGTACCATTCACAATACTCAAGATTTTCAACATATTTAATTATCAATTTAAGATTTTTTCCAAAATTGTCAAATATTATTCGAAACAAGTGGTCCTTACAACATTAAATCTATATAGTCTAGGTTTGGTACCATTCACAATACTCAAGATTTTCAACATATTTAATTATCAATTTAAGATTTTTTCCAAAATTGTCAAATACTTATTTTTTTTCGAAAATTAAAATTTACAGTTTCACAAATCTTTTCTAGATTTAAAAAAAGACAAAATTACTTAGTTCCCAATATTATTCGAAAGCCCACTACTACATTTGATACAAGTGGTCCTTACAACACTAAATCTATAGCCTAGATTTCACAGTACTCAAGATTTTCAAAATATTTAATTATCAATTTAAGATTTTTTCCAAAATTGTCAAATACTTATTTCTTTTTTTTTTCAAAAATTAAAATTTACAGTTTCACAAATTTTTTCTAGATTTAAAAAAAGACAAAATTACTTAGTTCCCAATATTGTTCGAAAGCCCACTACTACATTTGATACAAGTGGTCCTTACAACACTAAATCTATAGCCTAGCTTTGGTACCATTCACAGTACTCAAGATTTTCAAAATATTTAATTATCAATTTAAGATTTTTTCCAAAATTGTCAAATACTTATTTCTTTTTTTTCAAAAATTAAAATTTACAGTTTCCAATATTGTCACAAATCTTTTCCAGATTTAAAAAATGGCAAAATTACCTAGTTCTCAATATTATTCGAAATCCCACTACTACATTTGAAACAAGTGGTCCTTACAACACTAAATCTATAGCCTAGCTTTGGTACCATTCACAATACTCAAGATTTTCAACATATTTAATTATCAATTTAAGATTTTTTCCAAAATTGTCAAATATTATTCGAAACAAGTGGTCCTTACAACATTAAATCTATATAGTCTAGGTTTGGTACCATTCACAATACTCAAGATTTTCAACATATTTAATTATCAATTTAAGATTTTTTCCAAAATTGTCAAATACTTATTTTTTTTCGAAAATTAAAATTTACAGTTTCACAAATCTTTTCTAGATTTAAAAAAAGACAAAATTACTTAGTTCCCAATATTATTCGAAAGCCCACTACTACATTTGATACAAGTGGTCCTTACAACACTAAATCTATAGCCTAGATTTCACAGTACTCAAGATTTTCAAAATATTTAATTATCAATTTAAGATTTTTTCCAAAATTGTCAAATACTTATTTCTTTTTTTTTTCAAAAATTAAAATTTACAGTTTCACAAATTTTTTCTAGATTTAAAAAAAGACAAAATTACTTAGTTCCCAATATTATTCGAAAGCCCACTACTACATTTGATACAAGTGGTCCTTACAACACTAAATCTATAGCCTAGCTTTGGTACCATTCACAGTACTCAAGATTTTCAAAATATTTAATTATCAATTTAAGATTTTTTCCAAAATTGTCAAATACTTATTTCTTTTTTTTCAAAAATTAAAATTTACAGTTTCCAATATTGTCACAAATCTTTTCCAGATTTAAAAAAGGCAAAATTATTTAGTTCCCAATATTATTCGAAACAAGTGGTCCTTACAACATTAAATCTATATAGTCTAGGTTTGGTACCATTCACAATACTCAAGATTTTCAACATATTTAATTATCAATTTAAGATTTTTTCCAAAATTGTCAAATACTTATTTTTTTCGAAAATTAAAATTTACAGTTTCACAAATCTTTTCTAGATTTAAAAAAAGACAAAATTACTTAGTTCCCAATATTATTCGAAAGCCCACTACTACATTTGATACAAGTGGTCCTTACAACACTAAATCTATAGCCTAGATTTCACAGTACTCAAGATTTTCAAAATATTTAATTATCAATTTAAGATTTTTTCCAAAATTGTCAAATACTTATTTCTTTTTTTTTCAAAAATTAAAATTTACAGTTTCACAAATTTTTTCTAGATTTAAAAAAAGACAAAATTACTTAGTTCCCAATATTATTCGAAAGCCCACTACTACATTTGATACAAGTGGTCCTTACAACACTAAATCTATAGCCTAGCTTTGGTACCATTCACAGTACTCAAGATTTTCAAAATATTTAATTATCAATTTAAGATTTTTTCCAAAATTGTCAAATACTTATTTTTTTTTTTTCAAAAATTAAAATTTACAGTTTCCAATATTGTCACAAATCTTTTCCAGATTTAAAAAATGGCAAAATTACTTAGTTCCCAATATTATTCGAAATCCCACTACTACATTTGAAACAAGTGGTCCTTAGAACACTAAATCTATATAGTCTAGCTTTAGTAGCATTCACAGTACTCAAGATTTTCAACATATTTAATGATCAATTTAAGATTTTTTTCCAAAACTGTCAAATACGTTTTTTTTATTTTATTTTATTTTTTTTTTTCAAAAATTAATATTACAGTTTCCAATATTGCAGCAAATTTGTTCTAGATTTTAAAAAAGGCAAAATTACTTAGTTGCCAATATTATTCGAAAGCCCACTACTAAATTTGTATCAAGTGGTCCTTACAACACTAAATCTATATAGTCTAGCTTTGGTACCATTCACAGTACTCAAGATTTTCAACATATTTAATTATCAATTTAAGATTTTTTCCAAAATTGTCAAATACTTATTTTTTTTTCAAAAATTAAAATTTAAAGTTTCACAAATCTTTTCCAGATTTAAAAAAAGGCAAAATTACTTAGTTCCCAATATTATTCGAAACAAGTGGTCCTTACAACACTAAATCTATATAGACTAGCTTTGGTACCATTCACAATACACATGATTTTCAACATATTTAATTATCAATTTAAGATTTTTTTCCAAAATTGTCAAATACTTATTTTATTCAAAAATTAAAATTTACAGTTTCACAAATCTTTTCTAGATTTAAAAGAAGACAAAATTACGTAGTTCTAAATATTTTTCAAAAGCCCACTACTACATTTGTTACAAAAGGTCCTTACAACACTAAATCTATAGCCTAGCATTGGTACTATTCACAGTACTCAAGATTTTCAAAATATTTAATTATCAATTTAAGATTTTTTCCAAAATTGTTAAATACTTATTTTTTTTTTTTTTTTCAAAAATTAGAATTTACAGTTTCCAATATTGTCACAAATCTTTTCCAGATTTAAAAAATGGCAAAATTACTTAGTTGCCAATATTATTCGAAATCCCACTACAACATTTGAAACAAGTGGTCCTTAGAACACTAAATCTATATAGTCTAGCTTTAGTACCATTCACAGTACTCAAGATTTTCAACATATCTAATTATCAATTTAAGATTTTTTCCCAAAATTGTCAAATACTTATTTTTTTTTTTTTTTAAATTAAAATTTACAGTTTCACAAATCTTTTCCAGATTTAAAAAAGGCAAAATTAATTAGTTCCTAATATTATTCGAAAGCCCACTACTACATTTGAAACACCACTAAATCATATAGACTAGCTTTAGTAACATTCACAGTACTCAAGATTTTCAACATATTTAATTATCAATTTAAGATTTTTTCCAAAATTGTCAAATACTTATTTTTTTTTTTTCAAAAATTAAAATTACAGTTTCCAATATTGCCGCAATTTTTTCTAGATTTAAAAAAAGGCAAAATTACTTAGTTGCCAATATTATTCGAAATCCCACTACTACATTTGAAACAAGTGGTCTTTACAACACTAAATCTATATAGTCTAGCTTTGGTACTATTCACAATACTCAAGATTTTCAACATATTTAATTATCAATTTAAGATTTTTTTTCCAAAATTGTCAAATACTTATTTTTTTTTTCAAAAATTAAAATTTACAGTTTCACAAATCTTTTGCAGAATTAAAAAAATGGCAAAATTACTTAGTTGCCAATATTATTCGAAAGCCCACTACTACATTTGAAACAAGTGGTCCTTACAACACTAAATCTATATAGTCTAGCTTTAGTACCATTCACAGTACTCAAGATTTTCAACATATTTAATTATCAATTTAAGATTTTTTTCCAAAATTGTCAAATACTTATTTTTTTTAAAAAATTAAAATTTACAGTTTCACAAATCTTTTCCAGATTTAAATAAAGGCAAAATTACCTAGTTCTCAATATTATTCGAAATCCCACTACTACATTTGAAACAAGTGGTCCTTACAACACTAAATCTATAGCCTAGCTTTGGTACCATTCACAATACTCAAGATTTTCAACATATTTAATTATCAATTTAAGATTTTTTCCAAAATTGTCAAATATTATTCGAAACAAGTGGTCCTTACAACATTAAATCTATATAGTCTAGGTTTGGTACCATTCACAATACTCAAGATTTTCAACATATTTAATTATCAATTTAAGATTTTTTCCAAAATTGTCAAATACTTATTTTTTTTCGAAAATTAAAATTTACAGTTTCACAAATCTTTTCTAGATTTAAAAAAAGACAAAATTACTTAGTTCCCAATATTATTCGAAAGCCCACTACTACATTTGATACAAGTGGTCCTTACAACACTAAATCTATAGCCTAGATTTCACAGTACTCAAGATTTTCAAAATATTTAATTATCAATTTAAGATTTTTTCCAAAATTGTCAAATACTTATTTCTTTTTTTTTTCAAAAATTAAAATTTACAGTTTCACAAATTTTTTCTAGATTTAAAAAAAGACAAAATTACTTAGTTCCCAATATTATTCGAAAGCCCACTACTACATTTGATACAAGTGGTCCTTACAACACTAAATCTATAGCCTAGCTTTGGTACCATTCACAGTACTCAAGATTTTCAAAATATTTAATTATCAATTTAAGATTTTTTCCAAAATTGTCAAATACTTATTTCTTTTTTTTCAAAAAATAAAATTTACAGTTTCCAATATTGTCACAAATCTTTTCCAGATTTAAAAAATGGCAAAATTACTTAGTTCCCAATATTATTCGAAATCCCACTACTACATTTGAAACAAGTGGTCCTTAGAACACTAAATCTATATAGTCTAGCTTTAGTAGCATTCACAGTACTCAAGATTTTCAACATATTTAATGATCAATTTAAGATTTTTTTCCAAAACTGTCAAATACGTTTTTTTTATTTTATTTTATTTTTTTTTTTCAAAAATTAATATTACAGTTTCCAATATTGCAGCAAATTTGTTCTAGATTTAAAAAAAGGCAAAATTACTTAGTTGCCAATATTATTCGAAAGCCCACTACTAAATTTGTATCAAGTGGTCCTTACAACACTAAATCTATATAGTCTAGCTTTGGTACCATTCACAGTACTCAAGATTTTCAACATATTTAATTATCAATTTAAGATTTTTTCCAAAATTGTCAAATACTTATTTTTTTTTCAAAAATTAAAATTTAAAGTTTCACAAATCTTTTCCAGATTTAAAAAAAGGCAAAATTACTTAGTTCCCAATATTATTCGAAACAAGTGGTCCTTACAACACTAAATCTATATAGACTAGCTTTGGTACCATTCACAATACACATGATTTTCAACATATTTAATTATCAATTTAAGATTTTTTTCCAAAATTGTCAAATACTTATTTTATTCAAAAATTAAAATTTACAGTTTCACAAATCTTTTCTAGATTTAAAAGAAGACAAAATTACGTAGTTCTAAATATTTTTCAAAAGCCCACTACTACATTTGTTACAAAAGGTCCTTACAACACTAAATCTATAGCCTAGCATTGGTACTATTCACAGTACTCAAGATTTTCAAAATATTTAATTATCAATTTAAGATTTTTTCCAAAATTGTTAAATACTTATTTTTTTTTTTTTTTCAAAAATTAGAATTTACAGTTTCCAATATTGTCACAAATCTTTTCCAGATTTAAAAAATGGCAAAATTACTTAGTTGCCAATATTATTCGAAATCCCACTACAACATTTGAAACAAGTGGTCCTTAGAACACTAAATCTATATAGTCTAGCTTTAGTACCATTCACAGTACTCAAGATTTTCAACATATCTAATTATCAATTTAAGATTTTTTCCCAAAATTGTCAAATACTTATTTTTTTTTTAAATTAAAATTTACAGTTTCACAAATCTTTTCCAGATTTAAAAAAAGGCAAAATTAATTAGTTCCTAATATTATTCGAAAGCCCACTACTACATTTGAAACACCACTAAATCATATAGACTAGCTTTAGTAACATTCACAGTACTCAAGATTTTCAACATATTTAATTATCAATTTAAGATTTTTTCCAAAATTGTCAAATACTTATTTTTTTTTTTTCAAAAATTAAAATTACAGTTTCCAATATTGTCGCAATTTTTTCTAGATTTAAAAAAAGGCAAAATTACTTAGTTGCCAATATTATTCGAAATCCCACTACTACATTTGAAACAAGTGGTCTTTACAACACTAAATCTATATAGTCTAGCTTTGGTACTATTCACAATACTCAAGATTTTCAACATATTTAATTATCAATTTAAGATTTTTTTTCCAAAATTGTCAAATACTTATTTTTTTTTTCAAAAATTAAAATTTACAGTTTCACAAATCTTTTGCAGAATTAAAAAAATGGCAAAATTACTTAGTTGCCAATATTATTCGAAAGCCCACTACTACATTTGAAACAAGTGGTCCTTACAACACTAAATCTATATAGTCTAGCTTTAGTACCATTCACAGTACTCAAGATTTTCAACATATTTAATTATCAATTTAAGATTTTTTTCCAAAATTGTCAAATACTTATTTTTTTTAAAAAATTAAAATTTACAGTTTCACAAATCTTTTCCAGATTTAAATAAAGGCAAAATTACCTAGTTCTCAATATTATTCGAAATCCCACTACTACATTTGAAACAAGTGGTCCTTACAACACTAAATCTATAGCCTAGCTTTGGTACCATTCACAATACTCAAGATTTTCAACATATTTAATTATCAATTTAAGATTTTTTCCAAAATTGTCAAATACGTTTTTTTTATTTTATTTTATTTTTTTTTTTTCAAAAATTAATATTACAGTTTCCAATATTGCAGCAAATTTGTTCTAGATTTAAAAAAAGGCAAAATTACTTAGTTGCCAATATTATTCGAAAGCCCACTACTAAATTTGTATCAAGTGGTCCTTACAACACTAAATCTATATAGTCTAGCTTTGGTACCATTCACAGTACTCAAGATTTTCAACATATTTAATTATCAATTTAAGATTTTTTCCAAAATTGTCAAATACTTATTTTTTTTCAAAAATTAAAATTTAAAGTTTCACAAATCTTTTCCAGATTAAAAAAAAGGCAAAATTACTTAGTTCCCAATATTATTCGAAACAAGTGGTCCTTACAACACTAAATCTATATAGACTAGCTTTGGTACCATTCACAATACACATGATTTTCAACATATTTAATTATCAATTTAAGATTTTTTTCCAAAATTGTCAAATACTTATTTTTTTCAAAAATTAAAATTTACAGTTTCACAAATCTTTTCTAGATTTAAAAGAAGACAAAATTACGTAGTTCTAAATATTTTTCAAAAGCCCACTACTACATTTGTTACAAAAGGTCCTTACAACACTAAATCTATAGCCTAGCTTTGGTACTATTCACAGTACTCAGGATTTTCAAAATATTTAATTATCAATTTAAGATTTTTTCCAAAATTGTTAAATACTTATTTTTTTTTTTTTTTCAAAAATTAAAATTTACAGTTTCCAATATTGTCACAAATCTTTTCCAGATTTAAAAAATGGCAAAATTACTTAGTTCCCAATATTATTCGAAATCCCACTACAACATTTGAAACAAGTGGTCCTTAGAACACTAAATCTATATAGTCTAGCTTTAGTACCATTCACAGTACTCAAGATTTTCAACATATCTAATTATCAATTTAAGATTTTTTCCCAAAATTGTCAAATACTTATTTTTTTTTTTTAAATTAAAATTTACAGTTTCACAAATCTTTTCCAGATTTAAAAAAAGGCAAAATTAATTAGTTCCTAATATTATTCGAAAGCCCACCACTACATTTGAAACACCACTAAATCATATAGACTAGCTTTAGTAACATTCACAGTACTCAAGATTTTCAACATATTTAATTATCAATTTAAGATTTTTTCCAAAATTGTCAAATACTTATTTTTTTTTTTTTTTTTTTTTCAAAAATTAAAATTACAGTTTCCAATATTGCCGCAATTTTTTCTAGATTTAAAAAAAGGCAAAATTACTTAGTTGCCAATATTATTCAAAATCCCACTACTACATTTGAAACAAGTGGTCTTTACAACAGTAAATCTATATAGTCTAGCTTTGGTACTATTCACAATACTCAAGATTTTCAACATATTTAATTATCAATTTAAGATTTTTTTCCAAAATTGTCAAATACTTATTTTTTTTTTTCAAAAATTAAAATTTACAGTTTCACAAATCTTTTGCAGAATTGAAAAATGGCAAAATTACTTAGTTGCCAATATTATTCGAAAGCCCACTACTACATTTGAAACAAGTGGTCCTTACAACACTAAATCTATATAGTCTAGCTTTAGTACCATTCACAGTACTCAAGATTTTCAACATATTTAATTATCAATTTAAGATTTTTTTCCAAAATTGTCAAATACTTATTTTTTTTTAAAAATTAAAATTTACAGTTTCACAAATCTTTTCCAGATTTAAATAAAGGCAAAATTACCTAGTTCTCAATATTATTCGAAATCCCACTACTACATTTGAAACAAGTGGTCCTTACAACACTAAATCTATAGCCTAGCTTTGGTACCATTCACAATACTCAAGATTTTCAACATATTTACTTATCAATTTAAGATTTTTCTCCAAAATTGTCAAATACTTATTTTTTTTTTTCAAAAAATAAAATTTACAGTTTCCAATAGTCACAAATCTTTTCCAGAATTAAAAAATGGCAAAATTACTTAGTTCCCAATATTATTTGAAATCCCACTACTACATTTGAAACAAGTGTTCCTTAGAACACTAAATCTATATAGTCTAGCTTTAGTACCATTCACAGTACTCACGATTTTCAACATATTTAATTATCAATTTAAGATTTTTTTCCAAAATTGTCAAATACTTATTTTTTTTTCAAAAATTAAAATTTACAGTTTCACAAATCTTTTCTAGATTAAAAAAAATGCAAAATTACTTAGTTCCCTATATTATTCGAAAGCCCACTACTACATTTGAAACAAGTGGTCCTTACAACACTAAATCTATATAGTCTAGCTTTGGTACTATTCACAATACTAAAGATTTTCAACATATTTAATTATCAATTTAAGATTTTTTTCCAAAATTGTCAAATACTTATTTTTTTTTCAAAAATTAAAATTTACAGTTTCACAAATCTTTTGCAGAATTAAAAAATGGCAAAATTACTTAGTTGCCAATATTATTCGAAAGCCCACTACTACATTTGAAACAAGTGGTCCTTACAACACTAAATCTATATAGTCTAGCTTTAGTACCATTCACAGTACTCACGATTTTCAACATATTTAATTATCAATTTAAGATTTTTTTCCAAAATTGTCAAATACTTATTTTTTTATTTCAAAAATTAAAATTTACAGTTTCCAATATTGTCACAAATCTTTTCCAGATTTAAAAAATGGCAAAATTACTTAGTTGCCAATATTATTCGAAAGCCCACTACTAAATTTGTATCAAGTGGTCCTTACAACACTAAATCTATATAGTCTAGCTTTAGTACCATTCACAGTACTCAAGATTTTCAACATATTTAATTAGAAATTTAAGATTTTTTTCCAAAATTGTCAAATACTTATTTTTTTTCAGAAATTAAAATTTACAGATTCACAAATCTTTTCCACATTTAAAAAAGGCAAAATTATTTAGTTCCCAATATTATTCGAAACAAGTGGTCCTTACAACATTAAATCTATATAGTCTAGGTTTGGTACCATTCACAATACTCAAGATTTTCAACATATTTAATTATCAATTTAAGATTTTTTTCCAAAATTGTCAAATACTTATTTTTTTCGAAAATTAAAATTTACAGTTTCACAAATCTTTTCTAGATTTAAAAAAAGACAAAATTACTTAGTTCCCAATATTATTCGAAAGCCCACTACTACATTTGATACAAGTGGTCCTTACAACACTAAATCTATAGCCTAGATTTCACAGTACTCAAGATTTTCAAAATATTTAATTATCAATTTAAGATTTTTTCCAAAATTGTCAAATACTTATTTCTTTTTTTTTTTCAAAAATTAAAATTTACAGTTTCACAAATCTTTTCTAGATTTAAAAAAAGACAAAATTACTTAGTTCCCAATATTATTCGAAAGCCCACTACTACATTTGATACAAGTGGTCCTTACAACACTAAATCTATAGCCTAGCTTTGGTACCATTCACAGTACTCAAGATTTTCAAAATATTTAATTATCAATTTAAGATTTTTTCCAAAATTGTCAAATACTTATTTCTTTTTTTTCAAAAATTAAAATTTACAGTTTCCAATATTGTCACAAATCTTTTCCAGATTTAAAAAATGGCAAAATTACTTAGTTCCCAATATTATTCGAAATCCCACTACTACATTTGAAACAAGTGGTCCTTAGAACACTAAATCTATATAGTCTAGCTTTAGTAGCATTCACAGTACTCAAGATTTTCAACATATTTAATGATCAATTTAAGATTTTTTTCCAAAACTGTCAAATACGTTTTTTTTATTTTATTTTATTTTTTTTTTTCAAAAATTAATATTACAGTTTCCAACATTGCAGCAAATTTGTTCTAGATTTAAAAAAAGGCAAAATTACTTAGTTGCCAATATTATTCGAAAGCCCACTACTAAATTTGTATCAAGTGGTCCTTACAACTCTAAATCTATATAGTCTAGCTTTGGTACCATTCACAGTACTCAAGATTTTCAACATATTTTGTTATCAATTTAAGATTTTTTCCAAAATTGTCAAATACTTATTTTTTTTTCAAAAATTAAAATTTAAAGTTTCACAAATCTTTTCCAGATTTAAAAAAAGGCAAAATTACTTAGTTCCCAATATTATTCGAAACAAGTGGTTCTTACAACACTAAATCTATATAGACTAGCTTTGGTACCATTCACAATACACATGATTTTCAACATATTTAATTATCAATTTAAGATTTTTTTCCAAAATTGTCAAATACTTATTTTTTTCAAAAATTAAAATTTACAGTTTCACAAATCTTTTCTAGATTTAAAAGAAGACAAAATTACGTAGTTCTAAATATTTTTCAAAAGCCCACTACTACATTTGTTACAAAAGGTCCTTACAACACTAAATCTATAGCCTAGCATTGGTACTATTCACAGTACTCAAGATTTTCAAAATATTTAATTATCAATTTAAGATTTTTTCCAAAATTGTTAAATACTTATTTTTTTTTTTTTTTTCAAAAATTAGAATTTACAGTTTCCAATATTGTCACAAATCTTTTCCAGATTTAAAAAATGGCAAAATTACTTAGTTGCCAATATTATTCGAAATCCCACTACAACATTTGAAACAAGTGGTCCTTAGAACACTAAATCTATATAGTCTAGCTTTAGTACCATTCACAGTACTCAAGATTTTCAACATATCTAATTATCAATTTAAGATTTTTTCCCAAAATTGTCAAATACTTATTTTTTTTTTTTTAAATTAAAATTTACAGTTTCACAAATCTTTTCCAGATTTAAAAAAAGGCAAAATTAATTAGTTCCTAATATTATTCGAAAGCCCACTACTACATTTGAAACACCACTAAATCATATAGACTAGCTTTAGTAACATTCACAGTACTCAAGATTTTCAACATATTTAATTATCAATTTAAGATTTTTTCCAAAATTGTCAAATACTTATTTTTTTTTTTTCAAAAATTAAAATTACAGTTTCCAATATTGCCGCAATTTTTTCTAGATTTAAAAAAAGGCAAAATTACTTAGTTGCCAATATTATTCGAAATCCCACTACTACATTTGAAACAAGTGGTCTTTACAACACTAAATCTATATAGTCTAGCTTTGGTACTATTCACAATACTCAAGATTTTCAACATATTTAATTATCAATTTAAGATTTTTTTTCCAAAATTGTCAAATACTTATTTTTTTTTCAAAAATTAAAATTTACAGTTTCACAAATCTTTTGCAGAATTGAAAAAATGGCAAAATTACTTAGTTGCCAATATTATTCGAAAGCCCACTACTACATTTGAAACAAGTGGTCCTTACAACACTAAATCTATATAGTCTAGCTTTAGTACCATTCACAGTACTCAAGATTTTCAACATATTTAATTATCAATTTAAGATTTTTTTCCAAAATTGTCAAATACTTATTTTTTTTAAAAAATTAAAATTTACAGTTTCACAAATCTTTTCCAGATTTAAATAAAGGCAAAATTACCTAGTTCTCAATATTATTCGAAATCCCACTACTACATTTGAAACAAGTGGTCCTTACAACACTAAATCTATAGCCTAGCTTTGGTACCATTCACAATACTCAAGATTTTCAACATATTTAATTATCAATTTAAGATTTTTCTCCAAAATTGTCAAATACTTATTTTTTTTTTCAAAAAATAAAATTTACAGTTTCCAATAGTCACAAATCTTTTCCAGAATTAAAAAATGGCAAAATTACTTAGTTCCCAATATTATTTGAAATCCCACTACTACAATTGAAACAAGTGTTCCTTAGAACACTAAATCTATATAGTCTAGCTTTAGTACCATTCACAGTACTCAAGATTTTCAACATATTTAATTATCAATTTAAGATTTTTTTCCAAAATTGTCAAATACTTATTTTTTTTTTCAAAAATTAAAATTTACAGTTTCACAAATCTTTTCCAGATTTAAAAAAAGGCAAAATTAGTTAGTTGCCAATATTATTCGAAAGCCCACTACTACATTTGAAACAAGTGGTCCTTACAACACTAAATCTATATAGTCTAGCTTTAGTACCATTCACAGTACTCACAATTTTCAACATATTTAATTATCAATTTAAGATTTTTTTCCAAAATTGTCAAATACTTATTTTTTTTTTTTTTTTCAAAAATTAAAATTTACAGTTTCACAAATCTTTTCTAGATTAAAAAAAATGCAAAATTACTTAGTTCCCTATATTATTCGAAAGCCCACTACTACATTTGAAACAAGTGGTCCTTACAACACTAAATCTATAGCCTAGCTTTGGTATCATTCACAATACTCAAGATTTTCAACATATTTAGTTATCAATTAAGATTTTTTCCAAAATTCTCAAATACTTATTTTTTTTTTTTAAAAAAATTAAAATTTACAGTTTCACAAATCTTTTCCAGATTTAAAAAAAGGCAAAATTACTTATTTCCCAATATTATTCGAAATCCCACTACTACATTTGAAACAAGTGGTCCTTACAACACTAAATCTATATAGTCTAGCTTTACCATTTCACAGTACTCAAGATTTTCAACATATTTAATTATCAATTTAAGATTTTTTCCAAAATTGTCAAATACTTATTTTTTTTTCAAAAATTAAACTTTACAGTTTCACAAATCTTTTCTAGATTTAAAAAAAAGGCAAAATTACTTAGTTCCCAATATTATTCGAAAGCCCACTACTAAATTTGTATCAAGTGGTCCTTACAACACTAAATCTGGTACCATTCACAATACTCAACATTTTTAACATATTTAATTATGAATTTAAGATTTTTTTCCAAAATTGTCAAATACTTATTTTTTTTTTTTTTGAAATTAAAATTTACAGTTCACAAATCTTTTCCAGATTTAAAAAAAGTCAAAATTACTTAGTTCCCAATATTATTCGAAATCCCACTACTACATTTGAAACAAGTGGTCCTTACAACACTAAATCTATATAGTCTAGCTTTAGTACCATTCACAGTACTCAAGATTTTCAACATATTTAATTATCAAGTTAAGATTTTTTTCCAAAATTGTCAAGTACTTATTTTTTTTTTCAAAAATTAAAATTTACAGTCTCACAAATCTTTTGCAGATTTAAAAAAAGGCAAAATTACTTAGTTCCCAATATTATTCGAAATCCCACTACTACATTTGAACCAAGTGGTCCTTACAACACTAAATCTGGTACCATTCACAATACTCAAGATTTTCAACATATTTAATTATCAATTTAAGATTTTTTTCCAAAATTGTCAAATACTTATTTTTTTTTTTTAAATTAAAATTTACAGTTTCACAAATCTTTTCCAGATTAAAAAAAAGGCAAAATTACTTAGTTCCCAATATTATTCGAAATCCCACTACTACATTTGAAACAAGTGGTCTTTACAACACTAAATCTATATAGTCTGCTTTGGTACCATTCACAATACTCAAGATTTTCAACATATTTAATTATTAATTTAAGATTTTTTTCCAAAATTGTCAAATACTTATTTTTTTTTTTAATTAAAATTTACAGTTTCACAAATCTTTTCCATATTTAAAAAAAGGCAAAATTACTTAGTTCCTAATATTATTCGAAAGCCCACTACTACATTTGAAACAAGTGGTCCTTACAACACTAAATCTATATAGTCTAGCTTTAGTACCATTCACAGTACTCAAGATTTTCAACATATTTAATTATCAATTTAAGATTTTTTTCCAAAATTGTCAAATACTTATTTTTTTTCAAAAATTAAAATTTACAGTTTCACAAATCTTTTCCAGATTTAAAAAAAAGGCAAAATTACTTAGTTGCCAATATTATTTGAAAGCCCACTACTACATTTGATACAAGTGGTCCTTACAACACTAAATCTGGTACCATTCACAATACTCAAGATTTTTAACATATTTAATTATGAATTTAAGATTTTTTTCCAAAATTGTCAAACACTTATTTTTTTTTTTTTAAATTAAAATTTACAGTTTCACAAATCTTTTCCAGATTTAAAAAAAGTCAAAATTACTTAGTTCCCAATATTATTCGAAATCCCCCTACTACATTTGAAACAAGTGGTCCTTACAACACTAAATCTATATAGTCTAGCTTTAGTACCATTCACAGTACTCAAGATTTTCAACATATTTAATTATCAAGTTAAGATTTTTTTCCAAAATTGTCAACTACTTATTTTTTTTTTTCAAAAATTAAAATTTACAGTTTCACAAATCTTTTGCAGATTTAAAAAAAGGCAAAATTACTTAGTTCCCAATATTATTCGAAATCCCACTACTACATTTGAACCAAGTGGTCCTTACAACACTAAATCTGGTACCATTCACAATACTCAACATTTTTAACATATTTAATTATGAATTTAAGATTTTTTTCCAAAATTGTCAAATACTTACTTTTTTTTTTTTTGAAATTAAAATTTACAGTTTCACAAATCTTTTCCAGATTTAAAAAAAGTCAAAATTACTTAGTTCCCAATATTATTCGAAATCCCACTACTACATTTGAAACAAGTGGTCCTTACAACACTAAATCTATATAGTCTAGCTTTAGTACCATTCACAGTACTCAAGATTTTCAACATATTTAATTATCAAGTTAAGATTTTTTTCCAAAATTGTCAAGTACTTATTTTTTTTTTCAAAAATTAAAATTTACAGTCTCACAAATCTTTTGCAGATTTAAAAAAAGGCAAAATTACTTAGTTCCCAATATTATTCGAAATCCCACGACTACATTTGAACCAAGTGGTCCTTACAACACTAAATCTGGTACCATTCACAATACTCAAGATTTTCAACATATTTAATTATCAATTTAAGATTTTTTTCCAAAATTGGTAAATACTTATTTTTTTTTTTAAAATTAAAATTTACAGTTTCACAAATCTTTTCCAGATTAAAAAAAAGGCAAAATTACTTAGTTCCCAATATTATTCGAAATCCCACTACTACATTTGAAACAAGTGGTCTTTACAACACTAAATCTATATAGTCTGCTTTGGTACCATTCACAATACTCAAGATTTTCAACATATTTAATTATTAATTTAAGATTTTTTTCCAAAATTGTCAAATACTTATTTTTTTTTTTAATTAAAATTTACAGTTTCACAAATCTTTTCCATATTTAAAAAAAGGCAAAATTACTTAGTTCCTAATATTATTCGAAAGCCCACTACTACATTTGAAACAAGTGGTCCTTACAACACTAAATCTATATAGTCTAGCTTTAGTACCATTCACAGTACTCAAGATTTTCAACATATTTAATTATCAATTTAAGATTTTTTTCCAAAATTGTCAAATACTTATTTTTTTTTCAAAAATTAAAATTTACAGTTTCACAAATCTTTTCCAGATTTAAAAAAAAAGGCAAAATTACTTAGTTGCCAATATTATTTGAAAGCCCACTACTACATTTGAAACAAGTGGTCCTTACAACACTAAATCTGGTACCATTCACAATACTCAAGATTTTTAACATATTTAATTATGAATTTAAGATTTTTTTCCAAAATTGTCAAATACTTATTTTTTTTTTTTTTTAAATTAAAATTTACAGTTTCACAAATCTTTTCCAGATTTAAAAAAAGTAAAAATTACTTAGTTCCCAATATTATTCGAAATCCCCCTACTACATTTGAAACAAGTGGTCCTTACAACACTAAATCTATATAGTCTAGCTTTAGTACCATTCACAGTACTCAAGATTTTCAACATATTTAATTATCAAGTTAAGATTTTTTTCCAAAGTTGTCAACTACTTATTTTTTTTTTTCAAAAATTAAAATTTACAGTTTCACAAATCTTTTGCAGATTTAAAAAAAGGCAAAATTACTTAGTTCCCAATATTATTCGAAATCCCACTACTACATTTGAACCAAGTGGTCCTTACAACACTAAATCTGGTACCATTCACAATACTCAAGATTTTCAACATATTTAATTATCAATTTAAGATTTTTTCCCAAAATTGTCAAATACTTATTTTTTTTAAAAAATTAAAATTTACAGTTTCACAAATCTTTTCCAGATTAAAAAAAAGGCAAAATTACTTAGTTCCCAATATTATTCGAAATCCCACTACTACATTTGAAACAAGTGGTCTTTACAACACTAAATCTATATAGTCTGCTTTGGTACCATTCACAATACTCAAGATTTTCAACATATTTAATTATTAATTTAAGATCTTTTTCCAAAATTGTCAAATACTTATTTTTTTTTTAATTAAAATTTACAGTTTCACAAATCTTTTCCATATTTAAAAAAAGGCAAAATTACTTAGTTCCTAATATTATTCGAAAGCCCACTACTACATTTGAAACAAGTGGTCCTTACAACATTAAATCTATATAGTCTGCTTTGGTACCATTCACAATACTCAAGATTTTCAACATATTTAATTATCAATTTAAGATTTTTTTCCAAAATTGTCAAATACTTATTATTTTTTTTTTTTTCAAAAATTAAAATTTACAGTTTCACAAATCTTTTCCAGATTTAAAAAAAAAGGCAAAATTACTTAGTTGCCAATATTATTTGAAAGCCCACTACTACATTTGAAACAAGTGGTCCTTACAACACTAAGTCTATATAGTCTAGCTTTAGTACCATTCACAGTACTCAAGATTTTGAACATATTTAATTATCAATTTAAGATTTTTTTCCAAAATTGTCAAATACTTATTATTTTTTTTTTTTCAAAAATTAAAATTTACAGTTTCACAAATCTTTTCCAGATTTAAAAAAAGGCAAAATTAATTAGTTCCCAATATTATTCGAAATCCCACTACTATATTTGAACCAAGTGGTCCTTACAACACTAAATCTATATATTCTAGCTTTGGTACCATTCACAATACTAAAGATTTTCAACATATTTAATTATCAATTTAAGATTTTTTTCCAAAATTGTCAAATAAGTATTTTTTTTTTCAAAAATTAAAATTTACAGTTTCACAAATCTTTTCCAGATTAAAAAAAAGGCAAAATTAATTAGTTCCCAATATTATTCGAAATCCCACTACTACATTTGAAACAAGTGGTCCTTACAACACTAAATCTATAGCCTAGCTTTGGTACCATTCACAGTACTCAAGATTTTCAACATATTTAATTATAAATTTAAGATTTTTTCCAAAATTGTCAAATACTTATTTTTTTTTTCAAAAATTAAAATTTTTGTGGTCCTGACAACACTACATCTATATAGTCTAGCTTTGGTACCATTCACAATACTCAAGATTTTCAACATATTTAATTATCAATTTAAGATTTTTTCCAAAATTGTCAAATACTTTTTTTTTTTTTTTCAAAAATTAAAATTTACAGTTTCCAATATTGTCACAAATCTTTTCCAGATTTAAAAAATGGCAAAATTACTTAGTTCCCAATATTAGTCGAAATCCCACTACTGCATTTGAAACAAGCGGTCCTTACAACACTAAATCTATAGCCTAGCTTTGGTACCATTCACAATACTCAAGATTTTCAACATATTTAATTATCAATTTAAGATTTTTTCCAAAATTGTCAAATACTTATTTTTTTTTTTTTCAAAAATTAAAATTTACAGTTTCCAATATTGTCACATTTTTTTCCAGATTTAAAAAAAGGCAAAATTACTTAGTTCCCAATATTATTCGAAATCCCACTACTACATTTGAAACAAGTGGTCCTTACAACACTAAATCTATATAGTCTAGCTTTACCATTTCACAGTACTCAAGATTTTCAACATATTTAATTATCAATTTAAGATTTTTTTCCAAAATTGTCAAATACTTATTTTTTTAAAAATTAAAATTTACAGTTTCACAAATATTTTCCAGATTTAAAAAAAGGCAAAATTACTTAGTTCCCAATATTATTTAAAATCCCACTACTACATTTGAAACAAGTGGTCTTTACAACACTAAATCTACATAGTCTAGCTTTGGTACCATTCACAATACTCAAGATTTTCATCATATATAATTATCAATTTAAGATTTTTTTCCAAAATTGTCAAATACTTATTTTTTTTTTTTTTTAAATTAAAATTTACAAGTTCCAATATTGTTACAAATCTTTTCCAGATTTAAAAAATGGCAAAATTACTTAGTTCCCAATATTATTCGAAATCCCACTACTACATTTGAACCAAGTGGGCCTTACAACACTAACTCTATATATTCTAGCTTTGGTACCATTCACAATACTAAAGATTTTCAACATATTTAATTATAAATTTAAGATTTTTTTCCAAAATTGTCAAATAATTATTTTTTTTCAAAAATTAAAATTTACAGTTTCACAAATCTTTTCCAGATTTAAAAAAAAGGCAAAATTAATTAGTTCCCAATATTATTCGAAATCCCACTACTACATTTGAACCAAGTGGGCCTTGCAACAGTAAATCTATATATTCTAGCTTTGGTACCATTCACAATACTAAAGATTTTCAACATATTTAATTATCAATTTAAGATTTTTTTCCAAAATTGTCAAATAATTATTTTTTTTTTTCAAAAATTAAAATTTACAGTTTCACAAATCTTTTCTAGATTTAAAAAACGACAAAATTACTTACTTCCCAATATTATTCGAAAGCCCACTACTACATTTGAACCAAGTAGTCCTTACAACAGTAAATCTATAGCCTAGCTTTGGTACCATTCACAGTACTCAAGATTTTCAACATATTTAAATATCAATTTAAGATTTTTTCCAAAATTGTCAAATACTTATTTTTTTTTTTTCAAAAATTAAAATTTTTGTGGTCCTTACAACACTAAATCTATATAGTCTAGCTTTGGTACCATTAACATTACTCAAGATATTCAACATATTTAATTATCAATTTAAGATTTTTCCAAAATTGTCAAATACTTTTTTTTTTCAAAATTAAAATTTACAGGTTCCAATATTGTCACAAATCTTTTCCAGATTTAAAAAATGGCAAAATTACTTAGTTCCCAATATTATTCGAAATCCCACTACTACATTTGAAACAAGTGGTCCTTACAACACTAAATCTATAGCCTAGCTTTGGTACCATTCACAGTACTCAAGATTTTCAACATATTTAATTATCAATTTAAGATTTTTTCCAAAATTGTCAAATACTTATTTTTTTTTTCAAAAATTAAAATTTACAGTTTCCAATATTGTCACATTTTTTTCCAGATTAAAAAAAAAGGCAAAATTACTTAGTTCCCAATATTATTCGAAATCCCACTACTACATTAGAAATAAGTGGTCCTTACAACACTAAATCTATATAGTCTAGCTTTACCATTTCACAGTACTCAAGATTTTCAACATATTTAATTATCAATTTAAGAATTTTTTCCAAAATTGTCAAATACTTATTTATTTTTAAAAATTATAATTTACAGTTTCACAAATCTTTTCCAGATTTAAAAAAAGGCAAAATTACTTATTTCCCAATATTATTCGAAATCCCACTACTACATTTGAAACAACTGGACTTTACAACACTAAATCTATATAGTCTAGCTTTGGTACCATTCACAATACTCAAGATTTTCAACATATTTAATTATCAATTTAAGATTTTTTCCAAAATTGTTAAAAAATACTAATTTTTTTTTAAAAATTAAAATTTACAGTTTCACAAATCTTTTCCAGATTTAAAAAAAAGGCAAAATTACTTCGTTCCCAATATTATTCGAAATCCCACTACTACATTTGAAACAAGTGGTCCTTACAACACTAAATCTATATAGTCTAGCTTTACCATTTCACAGTACTCAAGATTTTCAACATATTTAATTATCAATTTAAGATTTTTTTCCAAAATTGTCGAATACTTATTTTTTTAAAAATTAAAATTTACAGTTTCACAAATCTTTTCCAGATTTAAAAAAAGGCAAAATTACTTAGTTCCCAATATTATTCGAAATCCCACTACTACATTTGAAACAAGTGGTCCTTACAACACTAAATCTATATAGTCTAGCTTTACCATTTCACAGTACTCAAGATTTTCAACATATTTAATTATCAATTTAAGATTTTTTCCAAAATTGTCAAATACTTATATTTTTTTTAAATTAAAATTTACAAGTTCCAATATTGTCACAAATCTTTTCCAGATTAAAAAAAAGGCAAAATTAATTAGTTCCCAATATTATTCGAAATCCCACTACTACATTTGAAACAAGTGGTCCTTACAACACTAAATCTATATAGTCTAGCTTTACCATTTCACAGTACTCAAGATTTTCAACATATTTAATTATCAATTTAAGATTTTTTTCCAAAATTGTCGAATACTTATTTTTTTAAAAATTAAAATTTATAGTTTCACAAATCTTTTCCAGATTTAAAAAAAGGCAAAATTACTTAGTTCCCAATATTATTCGAAATCCCACTACTACATTTGGGACAAGTGGTCCTTACAACACTAAATCTATATAGTCTAGCTTTACCATTTAACAGTAGTCAAGATTTTCAACATATTTAATTATCAATTTAAGATTTTTTCCAAAATTGTCAAATACTTATTTTTTTAAAAATTAAAATTTACAGTTTCACAAATATTTTCCAGATTTAAAAAAAGGCAAAATTACTTAGTTCCCAATATTATTCGAAATCCCACTACTACATTTGAAACAAGTGGTCCTTACAACACTAAATCTATATAGTCTAGCTTTACCATTTCACAGTACTCAAGATTTTCAACATATTTAATTATCAATTTAAGATTTTTTCCAAAATTGTTAAAAAATACTAATTTTTTTTTAAAAATTAAAATTTACAGTTTCACAAATCTTTTCCAGATTTAAAAAAAGGCAAAATTACTTAGTTCCCAATATTATTCGAAATCCCACTACTACATTTGAAACAAGTGGTTCTTACAACACTAAATCTATAGCCTAGCTTTGGTACCATTCAATTATCAATTTAAGATTTTTTCCAAAATTGTCAAATTAAAATTTACAAGTTCCAATATTGTCACAAATCTTTTCCAGATTAAAAAAAAGGCAAAATTACTTAGTTCCCAATATTATTCGAAATCCCACTACTACATTTGAAACAAGTGGTCCTTACAACACTAAATCTATATAGTCTAGCTTTACCATTTCACAGTACTCAAGATTTTCAACATATTTAATTATCAATTTAAGATTTTTTCCAAAATTGTCAAATACTTATTTTTTTTTTAAATTAAAATTTACAAGTTCCAATATTGTCACAAATCTTTTCCAGATTTAAAAAATGGAAAAATTACTTAGTTCCCAATATTATTCGAAATCCCACTACTACATTTGAACCAAGTGGGCCTTACAACACTAAATCTATATATTCTAGCTTTGGTACCATTCACAATACTAAAGATTTTCTACATATTTAATTATCAATTTAAGATTTTTTTCCAAAATTGTCAAATAATTATTTTTTTTTTTCAAAAATTAAAATTTACAGTTTCACAAATCTTTTCCAGATTTAAAAAAAGGCAAAATTAATTAGTTCCCAATATTATTCGAAATCCCACTACTACATTTGAAACAAGTGGTTCTTACAACACTAAATCTATAGCCTAGCTTTGGTACCATTCACAGTACTCAAGATTTTCAACATATTTAATTATCAATTTAAGATTTTTTCCAAAATTGTCAAATACTTATTTTTTTTTTAAATTAAAATTTACAAGTTCCAATATTGTCACAAATCTTTTCCAGATTAAAAAAAAGGCAAAATTACTTAGTTCCCAATATTATTCGAAATCCCACTACTACATTTGAAACAAGTGGTCCTTACAACACTAAATCTATATAGTCTAGCTTTACCATTTCACAGTACTCAAGATTTTCAACATATTTAATTATCAATTTAAGATTTTTTTCCAAAATTGTCGAATACTTATTTTTTTAAAAATTAAAATTTACAGTTTCACAAATCTTTTCCAGATTTAAAAAAAGGCAAAATTAATTAGTTCCCAATATTATTCGAAATCCCACTACTACATTTGAAACAAGTGGTTCTTACAACACTAAATCTATAGCCTAGCTTTGGTACCATTCACAGTACTCAAGATTTTCAACATATTTAATTATCAATTTAAGATTTTTTCCAAAATTGTCAAATACTTATTTTTTTTTAAATTAAAATTTACAAGTTCCAATATTGTCACAAATCTTTTCCAGATTAAAAAAAAGGCAAAATTACTTAGTTTCCAATATTATTCGAAATCCCACTACTACATTTGAAACAAGTGCTCCTTACAACACTAAATCTATATAGTCTAGCTTTACCATTTCACAGTACTCAAGATTTTCAACATATTTAATTATCAATTTAAGATTTTTTTCCAAAATTGTCAAATAATTATTTTTTTTTTCAAAAATTAAAATTTACAGTTTCACAAATCTTTTCCAGATTTAAAAAAAGGCAAAATTAATTAGTTCCCAATATTATTCGAAATCCCACTACTACATTTGAAACAAGTGGTTCTTACAACACTAAATCTATAGCCTAGCTTTGGTACCATTCACAGTACTCAAGATTTTCAACATATTTAATTATCAATTTAAGATTTTTTCCAAAATTGCCAAAAAGTTATTTTTTTTCCAAAAATTAAAATTTACAGTTTCCAATATTGTCACAAATCTTTTCCAGATTTAAAAAATGGCCAAATTACTTAGTTCCCAATATTATTCGAAATCCCACTACTACATTTGAAACAAGTGGTCCTTACAACACTAAATCTATAGATTAGCTTTGGTACCATTCACAGTACTCAAGATTTTCAACATATTTAATTATCAATTTAAGATTTTTTCCAAAATTGTCAAATACTTATTTTTTTTTCCAAAAATTAAAATTTACAGTTTCCAATATTGTCACATTTTTTTCCAGATTTAAAAAAAGGCAAAATTACTTAGTTCCCAATATTATTCGAAATCCCACTACTACATTTGAAACAAGTGGTCCTTACAACACTAAATCTATAGATTAGCTTTGGTACCATTCACAGTACTCAAGATTTTCAACATATTTAATTATCAATTTAAGATTTTTTCCAAAATTGTCAAATACTTATTTTTTTTCCAAAAATTAAAATTTACAGTTTCCAATATTGTCACATTTTTTTCCAGATTTAAAAAAAGGCAAAATTACTTAGTTCCCAATATTATTCGAAATCCCACTACTACATTTGAAACAAGTGGTCCTTACAACACTAAATCTATATAGTCTAGCTTTACCATTTCACAGTACTCAAGACTTTCAACATATTTAATTATCAATTTAAGATTGTTTTCCAAAATTGTCAAATACTTATTTTTTTTAAAAAATTAAAATTTACAGTTTCACAAATCTTTTCCAGATTTAAAAAAAGGCAAAATTACTTAGTTCCCAATATTATTCGAAATCCCACTACTACATTTGAAACAAGTGGTCTTTACAACACTAAATCTATATAGTCTAGCTTTGCTACCATTCACAATACTCAAGATTTTCAACATATTTAATTATCAATTTAAGATTTTTTCCAAAATTGTTAAAAAATACAAATTTTTTTTTAAAAATTAAAATTTACAGTTTCACAAATCTTTTCCAGATTTAAAAAAAAGGCAAAATTACTTAGTTCCCAATATTATTCGAAATACCACTACTACATTTGAAACAAGTGGTCCTTACAACACTAAATCTATATAGTCTAGCTTTACCATTTCACAGTACTTAAGATTTTCAACATATTTAATTATCAATTTAAAAATTTTTTTCCAAAATTGTCAAATACTTATTTTTTTTTAAAAAATTAAAATTTACAGTTTCACAAATCTATTCCAGATTTAAAAAAAGGCAAAATTACTTAGTTCCCAATATTATTCGAAATCCCACTACTACATTTGAACCAAGTGGGCCTTACAACACTAAATCTATATATTCTAGCATTGATACCAATATGGCAAAATTACTTAGTTCCCAATATTATTGGAAATCCCACTACTACATTTGAACCAAGTGGGCCTTACAACACTAAATCTATATATTCTAGCTTTGGTACCATTCACAATACTAAAGATTTTCAACATATTTAATTATCAATTTAAGATTTTTTTCCAAAATTGTCAAATAATTATTTTTTTTTTTTCAAAAATTAAAATTTACAGTTTCACAAATCTTTTCCAGATTTAAAAAAAGGCAAAATTAATTAGTTCCCAATATTATTCGAAATCCCACTACTACATTTGAACCAAGTGGGCCTTACAACACTAAATCTATATATTCTAGCATTGGTACCATTCACAATACTAAAGATTTTCAACATATTTAATTATCAATTTAAGATTTTTTTCCAAAATTGTCAAATAATTATTTTTTTTTTCAAAAATTAAAATTTACAGTTTCACAAATCTTTTCCAGATTTAAAAAAAAGGCAAAATTAATTAGTTCCCAATATTATTCGAAATCACACTACTACATTTGAACCAAGTAGGCCTTACAACACTAAATCTATATATTCTAGCTTTGGTACCATTCACAATACTAAAGATTTTCAACATATTTAATTATCAATTTAAAATTTTTTTCCAAAATTGTCAAATAATTATTTTTTTTTTTCAAAAATTAAAATTTACAGTTTCACAAATCTTTTCTAGATTTAAAAAACGACAAAATTACTTACTTCCCAATATTATTCGAAAGCCCACTACTACATTTGAACCAAGTGGTCCTTACAACACTAAATCTATAGCCTAGCTTTGGTACCATTCACAGTACTCAAGATTTTCAACATATTTAATTATCAATTTAAGATTTTTTCCAAAATTGTCAAATACTTATTTTTTTTTTTCAAAAATTAAAATTTTTGTGGTCCTTACAACACTAAATCTATATAGTCTAGCTTTGGTACCATTCACAATACTCAAGATTTTCAACATATTTAATTATCAATTTAAGATTTTTCCAAAATTGTCAAATACTTTTTTTTTTTTTCAAAATTAAAATTTACAGGTTCCAATATTGTCACAAATCTTTTCCAGATTTAAAAAATGGCAAAATTACTTAGTTCCCAATATTATTCGAAATTCCACTACTACATTTGAAACAAGTGGTCCTTACAACACTAAATCTATAGCCTAGCTTTGGTACCATTCACAGTACTCAAGATTTTCAACATATTTAATTATCAATTTAAGATTTTTTCCAAAATTGTCAAATACTTATTTTTTTTCAAAAATTAAAATTTACAGGTTCCAATATTGTCACAAATCTTTTCCAGATTTAAAAAATGGCAAAATTACTTAGTTCCCAATATTATTCGAAATCCCACTACTACATTTGAAACAAGTGGTCCTTACAACACTAAATCTATATAGTCTAGCTTTACCATTTCACAGTACTCAAGACTTTCAACATATTTAATTATCAATTTAAGATTGTTTTCCAAAATTGTCAAATACTTATTTTTTTTAAAAAATTAAAATTTACAGTTTCACAAATCTTTTCCAGATTTAAAAAAAGGCAAAATTACTTAGTTCCCAATATTATTCGAAATCCCACTACTACATTTGAAACAAGTGGTCTTTACAACACTAAATCTATATAGTCTAGCTTTACCATTTCACAGTACTCAAGACTTTCAACATATTTAATTATCAATTTAAGATTTTTTCCAAAATTGTTAAAAAATACAAATTTTTTTTTAAAAATTAAAATTTACAGTTTCACAAATCTTTTCCAGATTTAAAAAAAAGGCAAAATTACTTAGTTCCCAATATTATTCGAAATACCACTACTACATTTGAAACAAGTGGTCCTTACAACACTAAATCTATATAGTCTAGCTTTACCATTTCACAGTACTTAAGATTTTCAACATATTTAATTATCAATTTAAAAATTTTTTTCCAAAATTGTCAAATACTTATTTTTTTTTAAAAAATTAAAATTTACAGTTTCACAAATCTATTCCAGATTTAAAAAAAGGCAAAATTACTTAGTTCCCAATATTATTCGAAATCCCACTACTACATTTGAACCAAGTGGGCCTTACAACACTAAATCTATATATTCTAGCATTGATACCAATATGGCAAAATTACTTAGTTCCCAATATTATTGGAAATCCCACTACTACATTTGAACCAAGTGGGCCTTACAACACTAAATCTATATATTCTAGCTTTGGTACCATTCACAATACTAAAGATTTTCAACATATTTAATTATCAATTTAAGATTTTTTTCCAAAATTGTCAAATAATTATTTTTTTTTTTCAAAAATTAAAATTTACAGTTTCACAAATCTTTTCCAGATTAAAAAAAAGGCAAAATTAATTAGTTCCCAATATTATTCGAAATCCCACTACTACATTTGAACCAAGTGGGCCTTACAACACTAAATCTATATATTCTAGCATTGGTACCATTCACAATACTAAAGATTTTCAACATATTTAATTATCAATTTAAGATTTTTTTCCAAAATTGTCAAATAATTATTTTTTTTTTCAAAAATTAAAATTTACAGTTTCACAAATCTTTTCCAGATTTAAAAAAAAGGCAAAATTAATTAGTTCCCAATATTATTCGAAATCACACTACTACATTTGAACCAAGTAGGCCTTACAACACTAAATCTATATATTCTAGCTTTGGTACCATTCACAATACTAAAGATTTTCAACATATTTAATTATCAATTTAAAATTTTTTTCCAAAATTGTCAAATAATTATTTTTTTTTTTCAAAAATTAAAATTTACAGTTTCACAAATCTTTTCTAGATTTAAAAAACGACAAAATTACTTACTTCCCAATATTATTCGAAAGCCCACTACTACATTTGAACCAAGTGGTCCTTACAACACTAAATCTATAGCCTAGCTTTGGTACCATTCACAGTACTCAAGATTTTCAACATATTTAATTATCAATTTAAGATTTTTTCCAAAATTGTCAAATACTTATTTTTTTTTTTCAAAAATTAAAATTTTTGTGGTCCTTACAACACTAAATCTATATAGTCTAGCTTTGGTACCATTCACAATACTCAAGATTTTCAACATATTTAATTATCAATTTAAGATTTTTCCAAAATTGTCAAATACTTTTTTTTTTTTTCAAAATTAAAATTTACAGGTTCCAATATTGTCACAAATCTTTTCCAGATTTAAAAAATGGCAAAATTACTTAGTTCCCAATATTATTCGAAATTCCACTACTACATTTGAAACAAGTGGTCCTTACAACACTAAATCTATAGCCTAGCTTTGGTACCATTCACAGTACTCAAGATTTTCAACATATTTAATTATCAATTTAAGATTTTTTCCAAAATTGTCAAATACTTATTTTTTTTCAAAAATTAAAATTTACAGGTTCCAATATTGTCACAAATCTTTTCCAGATTTAAAAAATGGCAAAATTACTTAGTTCCCAATATTATTCGAAATCCCACTACTACATTTGAAACAAGTGGTCCTTACAACACTAAATCTATAGCCTAGCTTTGGTACCATTCACAGTACTCAAGATTTTCAACATATTTAATTATCAATTTAAGATTTTTTCCAAAATTGTCAAATACTTATTTTTTTTTCAAAAATTAAAATTTACAGTTTCCAATATTGTCACAAATCTTTTCCAGATTTAAAAAATGGCAAAATTACTTAGTTCCCAATATTATTCGAAATCCCACTACTACATTTGAACCAAGTGGGCCTTACAACACTAAATCTATATATTCTAGCTTTGGTACCATTCACAATACTAAAGATTTTCAACATATTTAATTATCAATTTAAGATTTTTTTCCAAAATTGTCAAATAATTATTTTTTTTTTCAAAAATTAAAATTTACAGTTTCACAAATCTTTTCCAGATTTAAAAAAAGGCAAAATTAATTAGTTCCCAATATTATTCGAAATCCCACTACTACATTTGAAACAAGTGGTTCTTACAACACTAAATCTATAGCCTAGCTTTGGTACCATTCACAGTACTCAAGATTTTCAACATATTTAATTATCAATTTAAGATTTTTTCCAAAATTGTCAAATACTTATTTTTTTTTTTTTTCAAAAATTAAAATTTTTGTGGTCCTTACAACACTAAATCTCAATACTCAAGATTTTCAACATATTTAATTATCAATTTAAGATTTTTCCAAAATTGTCAAATACTTTTTTTTTTTTTCAAAATTAAAATTTACAGGTTCCAATATTGTCACAAATCTTTTCCAGATTTAAAAAATGGCCAAATTACTTAGTTCCCAATATTATTCGAAATCCCACTACTACATTTGAAACAAGTGGTCCTTACAACACTAAATCTATAGATTAGCTTTGGTACCATTCACAGTACTCAAGATTTTCAACATATTTAATTATCAATTTAAGATTTTTTCCAAAATTGTCAAATACTTATTTTTTTTCCAAAAATTAAAATTTACAGTTTCCAATATTGTCACATTTTTTTCCAGATTTAAAAAAAAGCAAAATTACTTAGTTCCCAATATTATTCGAAATCCCACTACTACATTTGAAACAAGTGGTCCTTACAACACTAAATCTATATAGTCTAGCTTTACCATTTCACAGTACTCAAGACTTTCAACATATTTAATTATCAATTTAAGATTGTTTTCCAAAATTGTCAAATACTTTTTTTTTTTTAAAAATTAAAATTTACAGTTTCACAAATCTTTTCCAGATTTAAAAAAAGGCAAAATTACTTAGTTCCCAATATTATTCGAAATCCCACTACTACATTTGAAACAAGTGGTCTTTACAACACTAAATCTATATAGTCTAGCTTTGCTACCATTCACAATACTCAAGATTTTCAACATATTTAATTATCAATTTAAGATTTTTTCCAAAATTGTTAAAAAATACTAATTTTTTTTTAAAAATTAAAATTTACAGTTTCACAAATCTTTTCCAGATTTAAAAAAAAGGCAAAATTACTTAGTTCCCAATATTATTCGAAATACCACTACTACATTTGAAACAAGTGGTCCTTACAACACTAAATCTATATAGTCTAGCTTTACCATTTCACAGTACTTAAGATTTTCAACATATTTAATTATCAATTTAAAAATTTTTTTCCAAAATTGTCAAATACTTATTTTTTTTTTTAAAATTAAAATTTACAGTTTCACAAATCTATTCCAGATTTAAAAAACGGCAAAATTACTTAGTTCCCAATATTATTCGAAATCCCACTACTACATTTGAACCAAGTGGGCCTTACAACACTAAATCTATATATTCTAGCATTGATACCAAAATGGCAAAATTACTTAGTTCCCAATATTATTGGAAATCCCACTACTACATTTGAACCAAGTGGGCCTTACAACACTAAATCTATATATTCTAGCTTTGGTACCATTCACAATACTAAAGATTTTCAACATATTTAATTATCAATTTAAGATTTTTTTCCAAAATTGTCAAATAATTATTTTTTTTTTTCAAAAATTAAAATTTACAGTTTCACAAATCTTTTCCAGATTTAAAAAAAGGCAAAATTAATTAGTTCCCAATATTATTCGAAATCCCACTACTACATTTGAACCAAGTGGGCCTTACAACACTAAATCTATATATTCTAGCATTGGTACCATTCACAATACTAAAGATTTTCAACATATTTAATTATCAATTTAAGATTTTTTTCCAAAATTGTCAAATAATTATTTTTTTTTTCAAAAATTAAAATTTACAGTTTCACAAATCTTTTCCAGATTAAAAAAAAAGGCAAAATTAATTAGTTCCCAATATTATTCGAAATCACACTACTACATTTGAACCAAGTGGGCCTTACAACAGTAAATCTATATATTCTAGCTTTGGTACCATTCACAATACTAAAGATTTTCAACATATTTAATTATCAATTTAAAATTTTTTTCCAAAATTGTCAAATAATTATTTTTTTTTTTCAAAAATTAAAATTTACAGTTTCACAAATCTTTTCTAGATTTAAAAAACGACAAAATTACTTACTTCCCAATATTATTCGAAAGCCCACTACTACATTTGAACCAAGTGGTCCTTACAACACTAAATCTATAGCCTAGCTTTGGTACCATTCACAGTACTCAAGATTTTCAACATATTTAATTATCAATTTAAGATTTTTTCCAAAATTGTCAAATACTTATTTTTTTTTTTTCAAAAATTAAAATTTTTGTGGTCCTTACAACACTAAATCTATATAGTCTAGCTTTGGTACCATTCACAATACTCAAGATTTTCAACATATTTAATTATCAATTTAAGATTTTTCCAAAATTGTCAAATACTTTTTTTTTCAAAATTAAAATTTACAGGTTCCAATATTGTCACAAATCTTTTCCAGATTTAAAAAATGGCAAAATTACTTAGTTCCCAATATTATTCGAAATCCCACTACTACATTTGAAACAAGTGGTCCTTACAACACTAAATCTATAGCCTAGCTTTGGTACCATTCACAGTACTCAAGATTTTCAACATATTTAATTATCAATTTAAGATTTTTTCCAAAATTGTCAAATACTTATTTTTTTTTTTCAAAAATTAAAATTTACAGTTTCCAATATTGTCACATTTTTTTCCAGATTTAAAAAAAGGCAAAACTACTTAGTTCCCAATATTATTCGAAATCCCACTACTACATTTGAAACAAGTGGTCCTTACAACACTAAATCTATATAGTCTAGCTTTACCATTTCACAGTACTCAAGATTTTCAACATATTTAATTATCAATTTAAGATTTTTTTCCAAAATTGTCAAATACTTATTTTTTTTTAAAAATTAAAATTTACAGTTTCACAAATCTTTTCCAGATTTAAAAAAAGGCAAAATTACTTAGTTCCCAATATTATTCGAAATCCCACTACTACATTTGAACCAAGTGGGCCTTACAACACTAAATCTATATATTCTAGCTTTGGTACCATTCACAATACTAAAGATTTTCAACATATTTAATTATCAATTTAAGATTTTTTTCCAAAATTGTCAAATAATTATTTTTTTTTTCAAAAATTAAAATTTACAGTTTCACAAATCTTTTCCAGATTTAAAAAAAGGCAAAATTAATTAGTTCCCAATATTATTCGAAATCCCACTACTACATTTGAACCAAGTGGGCCTTACAACACTAAATCTATATATTCTAGCTTTGGTACCATTCACAATACTAAAGATTTTCAACATATTTAATTATCAATTTAAGATTTTTTTCCAAAATTGTCAAATAATTATTTTTTTTTCAAAAATTAAAATTTACAGTTTCACAAATCTTTTCCAGATTTAAAAAAAAGGCAAAATTAATTAGTTCCCAATATTATTCGAAATCACACTACTACATTTGAACCAAGTGGGCCTTACAACAGTAAATCTATATATTCTAGCTTTGGTACCATTCACAATACTAAAGATTTTCAACATATTTAATTATCAATTTAAAATTTTTTTCCAAAATTGTCAAATAATTATTTTTTTTTTTTTCAAAAATTAAAATTTACAGTTTCACAAATCTTTTCTAGATTTAAAAAACGACAAAATTACTTACTTCCCAATATTATTCGAAAGCCCACTACTACATTTGAACCAAGTGGTCCTTACAACACTAAATCTATAGCCTAGCTTTGGTACCATTCACAGTACTCAAGATTTTCAACATATTTAATTATCAATTTAAGATTTTTTCCAAAATTGTCAAATACTTATTTTTTTTTTTTTCAAAAATTAAAATTTTTGTGGTCCTTACAACACTAAATCTATATAGTCTAGCTTTGGTACCATTCACAATACTCAAGATTTTCAACATATTTAATTATCAATTTAAGATTTTTCCAAAATTGTCAAATACTTTTTTTTTTTTTTCAAAATTAAAATTTACAGGTTCCAATATTGTCACAAATCTTTTCCAGATTTAAAAAATGGCAAAATTACTTAGTTCCCAATATTATTCGAAATCCCACTACTACATTTGAAACAAGTGGTCCTTACAACACTAAATCTATAGCCTAGCTTTGGTACCATTCACAGTACTCAAGATTTTCAACATATTTAATTATCAATTTAAGATTTTTTCCAAAATTGTCAAATACTTATTTTTTTTTTCAAAAATTAAAATTTACAGTTTCCAATATTGTCACATTTTTTTCCAGATTTAAAAAAAGGCAAAATTACTTAGTTCCCAATATTATTCGAAATCCCACTACTACATTTGAAACAAGTGGTCCTTACAACACTAAATCTTTACCATTTCACAGTACTCAAGATTTTCAACATATTTAATTATCAATTTAAGATTTTTTTCCAAAATTGTCAAATACTTATTTTTTTTTAAAAATTAAAATTTACAGTTTCACAAATCTTTTCCAGATTTAAAAAAAGGCAAAATTACTTAGTTCCCAATATTATTCGAAATCCCACTACTACATTTGAAACAAGTGGTCTTTACAACACTAAATCTATATAGTCTAGCTTTGGTACCATTCACAATACTCAAGATTTTCAACATATTTAATTATCAATTTAAGATTTTTTCCAAAATTGTTAAAAAATACTAATTTTTTTTTTTAAATTAAAATTTACAGTTTCACAAATCATTTCCAGATTTAAAAAAAAGGCAAAATTACTTAGTTCCCAATATTATTCGAAATACCACTACTACATTTGAAACAAGTGGTCCTTACAACACTAAATCTATATAGTGTAGCTTTACCATTTCACAGTACTTAAGATTTTCAACATATTTAATTATCAATTTAAAAATTTTTTTCCAAAATTGTCAAATACTTATTTTTTTTTTAAAAATTAAAATTTACAGTTTCACAAATCTATTCCAGATTTAAAAAAAAGGCAAAATTACTTAGTTCCCAATATTATTCGAAATCACACTACTACATTTGAACCAAGTGGGCCTTACAACAGTAAATCTATATATTCTAGCTTTGGTACCATTCACAATACTAAAGATTTTCAACATATTTAATTATCAATTTAAAATTTTTTTCCAAAATTGTCAAATAATTATTTTTTTTTTTTCAAAAATTAAAATTTACAGTTTCACAAATCTTTTCTAGATTTAAAAAACGACAAAATTACTTACTTCCCAATATTATTCGAAAGCCCACTACTACATTTGAACCAAGTGGTCCTTACAACACTAAATCTATAGCCTAGCTTTGGTACCATTCACAGTACTCAAGATTTTCAACATATTTAATTATCAATTTAAGATTTTTTCCAAAATTGTCAAATACTTATTTTTTTTTTTTCAAAAATTAAAATTTTTGTGGTCCTTACAACACTAAATCTATATAGTCTAGCTTTGGTACCATTCACAATACTCAAGATTTTCAACATATTTAATTATCAATTTAAGATTTTTCCAAAATTGTCAAATACTTTTTTTTTTTTTTCAAAATTAAAATTTACAGGTTCCAATATTGTCACAAATCTTTTCCAGATTTAAAAAATGGCAAAATTACTTAGTTCCCAATATTATTCGAAATCCCACTACTACATTTGAAACAAGTGGTCCTTACAACACTAAATCTATAGCCTAGCTTTGGTACCATTCACAGTACTCAAGATTTTCAACATATTTAATTATCAATTTAAGATTTTTTCCAAAATTGTCAAATACTTATTTTTTTTTTTCAAAAATTAAAATTTACAGTTTCCAATATTGTCACATTTTTTTCCAGATTTAAAAAAAGGCAAAATTACTTAGTTCCCAATATTATTCGAAATCCCACTACTACATTTGAAACAAGTGGTCCTTACAACACTAAATCTATATAGTCTAGCTTTACCATTTCACAGTACTCAAGACTTTCAACATATTTAATTATCAATTTAAGATTGTTTTCCAAAATTGTCAAATACTTATTTTTTTTAAAAAATTAAAATTTACAGTTTCACAAATCTTTTCCAGATTTAAAAAAAGGCAAAATTACTTAGTTCCCAATATTATTCGAAATCCCACTACTACATTTGAAACAAGTGGTCTTTACAACACTAAATCTATATAGTCTAGCTTTGCTACCATTCACAATACTCAAGATTTTCAACATATTTAATTATCAATTTAAGATTTTTTCCAAAATGGTTAAAAAATACTAATTTTTTTTTAAAAATTAAAATTTACAGTTTCCAATATTGTCACATTTTTTTCCAGATTTAAAAAAAGGCAAAATTACTTAGTTCCCAATATTATTCGAAATCCCACTACTACATTTGAAACAAGTGGTCCTTACAACACTAAATCTATATAGTCTAGCTTTACCATTTCACAGTACTCAAGACTTTCAACATATTTAATTATCAATTTAAGATTGTTTTCCAAAATTGTCAAATACTTATTTTTTTTAAAAAATTAAAATTTACAGTTTCACAAATCTTTTCCAGATTTAAAAAAAAGGCAAAATTACTTAGTTCCCAATATTATTCGAAATACCACTACTACATTTGAAACAAGTGGTCCTTACAACACTAAATCTATATAGTCTAGCTTTACCATTTCACAGTACTTAAGATTTTCAACATATTTAATTATCAATTTAAAAATTTTTTTCCAAAATTGTCAAATACTTATTTTTTTTTTAAAAATTAAAATTTACAGTTTCACAAATCTATTCCAGATTTAAAAAAAGGCAAAATTACTTAGTTCCTAATATTATTCGAAATCCCACTACTACATTTGAACCAAGTGGGCCTTACAACACTAAATCTATATATTCTAGCATTGATAGCAAAATGGCAAAATTACTTAGTTCCCAATATTATTGGAAATCCCACTACTACATTTGAACCAAGTGGGCCTTACAACACTAAATCTATATATTCTAGCTTTGGTACCATTCACAATACTAAAGATTTTCAACATATTTAATTATCAATTTAAGATTTTTTTCCAAAATTGTCAAATAATTATTTTTTTTTTCAAAAATTAAAATTTACAGTTTCACAAATCTTTTCCAGATTTAAAAAAAGGCAAAATTAATTAGTTCCCAATATTATTCGAAATCCCACTACTACATTTGAACCAAGTGGGCCTTACAACACTAAATCTATATATTCTAGCATTGGTACCATTCACAATACTAAAGATTTTCAACATATTTAATTATCAATTTAAGATTTTTTTCCAAAATTGTCAAATAATTATTTTTTTTTTCAAAAATTAAAATTTACAGTTTCACAAATCTTTTCCAGATTTAAAAAAAAGGCAAAATTAATTAGTTCCCAATATTATTCGAAATCACACTACTACATTTGAACCAAGTGGGCCTTACAACAGTAAATCTATATATTTTAGCTTTGGTACCATTCACAATACTAAAGATTTTCAACATATTTAATTATCAATTTAAAATTTTTTTCCAAAATTGTCAAATAATTATTTTTTTTTTTTCAAAAATTAAAATTTACAGTTTCACAAATCTTTTCTAGATTTAAAAAACGACAAAATTACTTACTTCCCAATATTATTCGAAAGCCCACTACTACATTTGAACCAAGTGGTCCTTACAACACTAAATCTATAGCCTAGCTTTGGTACCATTCACAGTACTCAAGATTTTCAACATATTTAATTATCAATTTAAGATTTTTTCCAAAATTGTCAAATACTTATTTTTTTTTTTCAAAAATTAAAATTTTTGTGGTCCTTACAACACTAAATCTATATAGTCTAGCTTTGGTACCATTCACAATACTCAAGATTTTCAACATATTTAATTATCAATTTAAGATTTTCCCAAAATTGTCAAATACTTTTTTTTTTCAAAATTAAAATTTACAGGTTCCAATATTGTCACAAATCTTTTCCAGATTTAAAAAATGGCAAAATTACTTAGTTCCCAATATTATTCGAAATCCCACTACTACATTTGAAACAAGTGGTCCTTACAACACTAAATCTATAGCCTAGCTTTGGTACCATTCACAGTACTCAAGATTTTCAACATATTTAATTATCAATTTAAGATTTTTTCCAAAATTGTCAAATACTTATTTTTTTTTTCAAAAATTAAAATTTACAGTTTCCAATATTGTCACATTTTTTTCCAGATTTAAAAAAAGGCAAAATTACTTAGTTCCCAATATTATTCGAAATCCCACTACTACATTTGAAACAAGTGGTCCTTACAACACTAAATCTATATAGTCTAGCTTTACCATTTCACAGTACTCAAGATTTTCAACATATTTAATTATCAATTTAAGATTTTTTTCCAAAATTGTCAATACTTATTTTTTTTTAAAAATTAAAATTTACAGTTTCACAAATCTTTTCCAGATTTAAAAAAAGGCAAAATTACTTAGTTCCCAATATTATTCGAAATCCCACTACTACATTTGAACCAAGTGGGCCTTACAACACTAAGTCTATATATTCTAGCTTTGGTACCATTCACAATACTAAAGATTTTCAACATATTTAATTATCAATTTAAGATTTTTTTCCAAAATTGTCAAATAATTATTTTTTTTTTTCAAAAATTAAAATTTACAGTTTCACAAATCTTTTCCAGATTTAAAAAAAGGCAAAATTAATTAGTTCCCAATATTATACAAAATCCCACTACTACATTTGAACCAAGTGGGCCTTACAACACTAAATCTATATATTCTAGCTTTGGTACCATTCACAATACTAAAGATTTTCAACATATTTAATTATCAATTTAAGATTTTTTCCAAAATTGTCAAATACTTATTTTTTTTGTTTTCAAAAATTAAAATTTTTGTGGTCCTTACAACACTAAATCTATATATTTTAGCTTTGGTACCATTCACAATACTAAAGATTTTCAACATATTTAATTATCAATTTAAAATTTTTTTCCAAAATTGTCAAATAATTATTTTTTTTTTTCAAAAATTAAAATTTACAGTTTCACAAATCTTTTCTAGATTTAAAAAACGACAAAATTACTTACTTCCCAATATTATTCGAAAGCCCACTACTACATTTGAACCAAGTGGTCCTTACAACACTAAATCTATAGCCTAGCTTTGGTACCATTCACAGTACTCAAGATTTTCAACATATTTAATTATCAATTTAAGATTTTTTCCAAAATTGTCAAATACTTATTTTTTTTTTTTCAAAAATTAAAATTTTTGTGGTCCTTACAACACTAAATCTATATAGTCTAGCTTTGGTACCATTCACAATACTCAAGATTTTCAACATATTTAATTATCAATTTAAGATTTTTCCAAAATTGTCAAATACTTTTTTTTTTTTTCAAAATTAAAATTTACAGGTTCCAATATTGTCACAAATCTTTTCCAGATTTAAAAAATGGCAAAATTACTTAGTTCCCAATATTATTCGAAATCCCACTACTACATTTGAAACAAGTGGTCCTTACAACACTAAATCTATAGCCTAGCTTTGGTACCATTCACAGTACTCAAGATTTTCAACATATTTAATTATCAATTTAAGATTTTTTCCAAAATTGTCAAATACTTATTTTTTTTTTCAAAAATTAAAATTTACAGTTTCCAATATTGTCACATTTTTTTCCAGATTTAAAAAAAGGCAAAATTACTAAGTTCCCAATATTATTCGAAATCCCACTACTACATTTGAAACAAGTGGTCCTTACAACACTAAATCTATATAGTCTAGCTTTACCATTTCACAGTACTCAAGATTTTCAACATATTTAATTATCAATTTAAGATTTTTTTTCCAAAATTGTCAAATACTTATTTTTTTTTAAAAATTAAAATTTACAGTTTCACAAATCTTTTCCAGATTTAAAAAAAGGCAAAATTACTTAGTTCCCAATATTATTCGAAATCCCACTACTACATTTGAACCAAGTGGGCCTTACAACACTAAGTCTATATATTCTAGCTTTGGTACCATTCACAATACTAAAGATTTTCAACATATTTAATTATCAATTTAAGATTTTTTTCCAAAATTGTCAAATAATTATTTTTTTTTTTCAAAAATTAAAATTTACAGTTTCACAAATCTTTTCCAGATTTAAAAAAAGGCAAAATTAATTAGTTCCCAACATTATACGAAATCCCTCTACTACATTTGAACCAAGTGGGCCTTACAACACTAAATCTATATATTCTAGCTTTGGTACCATTCACAATACTAAAGATTTTCAACATATTTAATTATCAATTTAAGATTTTTTTCCAAAATTGTCAAATAATTATTTTTTTTTCAAAAATTAAAATTTACAGTTTCACAAATCTTTTCCAGATTTAAAAAAAAGGCAAAATTAATTAGTTCCCAATATTATTCGAAATCACACTACTACATTTGAACCAAGTGGGCCTTACAACAGTAAATCTATATATTCTAGCTTTGGTACCATTCACAATACTAAAGATTTTCAACATATTTAATTATCAATTTAAGATTTTTTCCAAAATTGTCAAATACTTATTTTTTTTTTCAAAAATTAAAATTTACAGTTTCACAAATCTTTTCTAGATTTAAAAAACGACAAAATTACTTACTTCCCAATATTATTCGAAAGCCCACTACTACATTTGAACCAAGTGGTCCTTACAACACTAAATCTATAGCCTAGCTTTGGTACCATTCACAGTACTCAAGATTTTCAACATATTTAATTATCAATTTAAGATTTTTTCCAAAATTGTCAAATACTTATTTTTTTTTTTCAAAAATTAAAATTTTTGTGGTCCTTACAACACTAAATCTATATAGTCTAGCTTTGGTACCATTCACAATACTAAAGATTTTCAACATATTTAATTATCAATTTAAGATTTTTCCAAAATTGTCAAATACTTATTTTTTTTTTTAAATTAAAATTTACAGTTTCACAAATCTTTTCCAGATTTAAAAAAAGGCAAAATTACTTAGTTCCCAATATTATTCGAAATCCCACTACTACATTTGAACCAAGTGGGCCTTACAACACTAAGTCTATATATTCTAGCTTTGGTACCATTCACAATACTAAAGATTTTCAACATATTTAATTATCAATTTAAGATTTTTTCCAAAATTGTCAAATACTTATTTTTTTTTTCAAAAATTAAAATTTACAGTTTCACAAATCTTTTCTAGATTTAAAAAACGACAAAATTACTTACTTCCCAATATTATTCGAAAGCCCACTACTACATTTGAACCAAGTGGGCCTTACAACACTAAATCTATATATTCTAGCTTTGGTACCATTCACAATACTAAAGATTTTCAACATATTTAATTATCAATTTAAGATTTTTTTCCAAAATTGTCAAATAATTATTTTTTTTTTTTTCAAAAATTAAAATTTACAGTTTCACAAATCTTTTCTAGATTTAAAAAACGACAAAATTACTTACTTCCCAATATTATTCGAAAGCCCACTACTACATTTGAACCAAGTGGTCCTTACAACACTAAATCTATAGCCTAGCTTTGGTACCATTCACAGTACTCAAGATTTTCAACATATTTAATTATCAATTTAAGATTTTTTCCAAAATTGTCAAATACTTATTTTTTTTTTTCAAAAATTAAAATTTTTGTGGTCCTTACAACACTAAATCTATATAGTCTAGCTTTGGTACCATTCACAATACTCAAGATTTTCAACATATTTAATTATCAATTTAAGATTTCTCCAAAATTGTCAAATACTTTTTTTTTTTTTTCAAAATTAAAATTTACAGGTTCCAATATTGTCACAAATCTTTTCCAGATTTAAAAAATGGCAAAATTACTTAGTTCCCAATATTATTCGAAATCCCACTACTACATTTGAAACAAGTGGTCCTTACAACACTAAATCTATAGCCTAGCTTTGGTACCATTCACAGTACTCAAGATTTTCAACATATTTAATTATCAATTTAAGATTTTTTCCAAAATTGTCAAATACTTATTTTTTTTTTTCAAAAATTAAAATTTACAGTTTCCAATATTGTCACATTTTTTTCCAGATTTAAAAAAAGGCAAAATTACTTAGTTCCCAATATTATTCGAAATCCCACTACTACATTTGAAACAAGTGGTCCTTACAACACTAAATCTTTACCATTTCACAGTACTCAAGATTTTCAACATATTTAATTATCAATTTAAGATTTTTTTCCAAAATTGTCAAATACTTATTTTTTTTTAAAAATTAAAATTTACAGTTTCACAAATCTTTTCCAGATTTAAAAAAAGGCAAAATTACTTAGTTCCCAATATTATTCGAAATCCCACTACTACATTTGAAACAAGTGGTCCTTACAACACTAAATCTTTACCATTTCACAGTACTCAAGATTTTCAACATATTTAATTATCAATTTAAGATTTTTTCCAAAATTGTCAAATACTTATTTTTTTTTTTTCAAAAATTAAAATTTACAGTTTCCAATATTGTCACATTTTTTTCCAGATTTAAAAAAAGGCAAAATTACTTAGTTCCCAATATTATTCGAAATCCCACTACTACATTTGAAACAAGTGGTCTTTACAACACTAAATCTATATAGTCTAGCTTTGGTACCATTCACAATACTCAAGATTTTCAACATATTTAATTATCAATTTAAGATTTTTTCCAAAATTGTTAAAAAATACTAATTTTTTTTTTAAAATTAAAATTTACAGTTTCACAAATCATTTCCAGATTTAAAAAAAAGGCAAAATTACTTGGTTCCCAATATTATTCGAAATACCACTACTACATTTGAAACAAGTGGTCCTTACAACACTAAATCTATATAGTGTAGCTTTACCATTTCACAGTACTTAAGATTTTCAACATATTTAATTATCAATTTAAAAATTTTTTTCCAAAATTGTCAAATACATATTTTTTTTTTAAAAATTAAAATTTACAGTTTCACAAATCTATTCCAGATTTAAAAAAAAGGCAAAATTACTTAGTTCCCAATATTATTCGAAATCCCTCTACTACATTTGAACCAAGTGGGCCTTACAACACTAAATCTATATATTCTAGCTTTGATACCATTCACAATACTAAAGATTTTCAACATATTTAATTATCAATTTAAGATTTTTTTCCACAATTGTCAAATAATAGATTATTTATTATTCTTAGTCGAACTGTTAATGTTTTAATTTTTGATGTGTTTTTAGTTAGGCTTGAGTTCATTAAATTTAATTTCCATTAAATTATTTTTACTGAAGAAAGGAATTACAAATTGAAAAAATGTTTATTAAACATTTTTGATAATTTTTCTTGACTGGGATTCGAACCTGGGTTGTTGAATTTACATATGTTTCGAGAAACACCACTTTACTTTCTCTCATCAGAATTCTTTGCGTTCTAACCCTCCACACCACTGCTGGTGCATGCTAGTCAACAGATAAACATCAATCCTTTAACCAGAAACTGGTGGTTCGAAGTTTTTTCTGTAATTATCATTTTTTTAATTTCTATCAATAGTTGTTTTTTCCTTTTTTTTCTTCAGTTTTTCTTTCGTATTATGTCGAGACTTCGTCTCGAAGACATGAATACATTTGTTTATTATTATGTTTTTTTGTTGTCCACTTACGTACAACAACACATGTAAACATTATGGCTTGAGCCGTAGCTATTTATAGATTATTTATTATTCTTAGTCGAACTGTTAATGTTTTAATTTTTGATGTGTTTTTAGTTAGGCTTGAGTTCATTAAATTTAATTTCCATTAAATTATTTTTACTGAAGAAAGGAATTACAAATTGAAAAAATGTTTATTAAACATTTTTGATAATTTTTCTTGACTGGGATTCGAACCTGGGTTGTTGAATTTACATATGTTTCGAGAAACACCACTTTACTTTCTCTCATCAGAATTCTTTGCGTTCTAACCCTCCACACCACTGCTGGTGCATGCTAGTCAACAGATAAACATCAATCCTTTAACCAGAAACTGGTGGTTCGAAGTTTTTTCTGTAATTATCATTTTTTTAATTTCTATCAATAGTTGTTTTTTCCTTTTTTTCTTCAGTTTTTCTTTCGTATTATGTCGAGACTTCGTCTCGAAGACATGAATACATTTGTTTATTATTATGTTTTTTTGTTGTCCACTTACGTACAACAACACATGTAAACATTATGGCTTGAGCCGTAGCTATTTATAGATTATTTATTATTCTTAGTCGAACTGTTAATGTTTTAATTTTTGATGTGTTTTTAGTTAGGCTTGAGTTCATTAAATTTAATTTCCATTAAATTATTTTTACTGAAGAAAGGAATTACAAATTGAAAAAATGTTTATTAAACATTTTTGATAATTTTTCTTGACTGGGATTCGAACCTGGGTTGTTGAATTTACATATGTTTCGAGAAATGGAAATTAAATTTAATGAACTCAAGCCTAACTAAAAACACATCAAAAATTAAAACATTAACAGTTCGACTAAGAATAATAAATAATCTATAAATAGCTACGGCTCAAGCCATAATGTTTACATGTGTTGTTGTACGTAAGTGGACAACAAAAAAACATAATAATAAACAAATGTATTCATGTCTTCGAGACGAAGTCTCGACATAATACGAAAGAAAAACTGAAGAAAAAAAGGAAAAAAACAACTATTGATAGAAATTAAAAAAATGATAATTACAGAAAAAACTTCGAACCACCAGTTTCTGGTTAAAGGATTGATGTTTATCTGTTGACTAGCATGCACCAGCAGTGGTGTGGAGGGTTAGAACGCAAAGAATTCTGATGAGAGAAAGTAAAGTGGTGTTTCTCGAAACATATGTAAATTCAACAACCCAGGTTCGAATCCCAGTCAAGAAAAATTATCAAAAATGTTTAATAAACATTTTTTCAATTTGTAATTCCTTTCTTCAGTAAAAATAATTTAATGGAAATTAAATTTAATGAACTCAAGCCTAACTAAAAACACATCAAAAAAAAAAAAAAAAATTGTCAAATAATTATTTTTTTTTTCAATAATTAAAATTTACAGTTTCACAAATCTTTTCTAGATTTAAAAAACGACAAAATTACTTTATTCCCAATATTATTCGAAAGCCCACTACTACATTTGAAACAAGTGGTCCTTACAACACTAAATCTATAGCCCAGCTTTGGTACCATTCACAGTACTCAAGATTTTCAACATATTTAATTATCAATTTAAGATTTTTTCCAAAATTGTCAAATACTTCTTTTTTTTCAAAAATTAAAATTTTTGTGGTCCTTACAACACTAAATCTATATAGTCTAGCTTTGGTACCATTCACAATACTCAAGATTTTCACAATATTTAATTATCTATTTAAGATTTTTCCAAAATTGTCAAATACTTTTTTTTTTCAAAATTAAAATTTACAGGTTCCAATATTGTCACAAATCTTTTCCAGATTTAAAAAAATGGCAAAATTACTTAGTTCCCAATATTATTCGAAATCCCACTACTACATTTGAAACAAGTGGTCCTTACAACACTAAATCTATAGCCTAGCTTTGGTACCATTCACAGTACTCAAGATTTTCAACATATTTAATTATCAATTTAAGATTTTTTCCAAAATTGTCAAATACTTATTTTTTTTTTCAAAAATTAAAATTTACAGTTTCCAATATTGTCACATTTTTTCCAGATTTAAAAAAAACAAAATTACTTAGTTCCCAATATTATTCGAAATCCCACTACTACATTTGAAACAAGTGGTCCTTACAACACTAAATCTATATAGTCTAGCTTTACCATTTCACAGTACTCAAGATTTTCAACATATTTAATTATCAATTTAAGATTTTTTTCCAAAATTGTCAAATACTTATTTTTTTTTTTAAATTAAAATTTACAGTTTCACAAATCTTTTCCAGATTTAAAAAAAGGCAAAATTACTTAGTTCCCAATATTATTCGAAATCCCACTACTACATTTGAAACAAGTGGTCCTTACAACACTAAATCTATATAGTCTAGCTTTGGTACCATTCACAATACTCAAGATTTTCAACATAATTAATTATCGATTTAAGATTTTTTTCCAAAATTGTCAAATACTTATTTTTTTTTTTTTTTCAAAAATTAAAATTTACAGTTTCACAAATCTTTTCTAGATTTAAAAAAGGCAAAATTACTTAGTTCCCAATATTATTAATAAAAGAAAAGAAACTTAACAATTGAGGAAGACAATAATTTTACATTTAATAATACTAGAATTGAGACCAAAATCAACAAATTGATATAAATCATTAAATTGTCTACATATTCTAATAAATGGGTCTGCATCAGCATAATTTGTACTACAGAATTTTACATGCAAAAGCTTATAGTATCGAGAATTACGACGTGGAACATTAAATTTTACAAATTTTAAAAGATTTTCACAAATAATATTTCCATTTACAATATTCAACATAAAACATACATGTAACATAATACGTCGACTTTTCAATGTGGGCAATTTAATTAAAGCCACTCTGCTCGTATAAGATGGTAAATTAGAGTAATTCCATTGAAAACTTCTTAAACAAAAAAGCAAAAATTGTTTTTGCACGGACTCAATTTATTCATTATAAATCTCATAATAAGGATCCCATATGATGGATCCATATTCCAGAATGGGCCTAACTAGCGATACATACAGTTGTTTAGTTATGCATGGATCACAAAATTCCTTAGAGGTGTCCTACCTCTAGCCTTGTTTACAGTTAAAGTTATATGAGATATGAAGTTTAATTTTATGTCAAGTAAGATTCCAAGATCAATAAATGATTCGACAAGATCCAAATAATGATTACCGAGGTAATAGTTGACCGCTAAGAAATTATTCCTATAAAATCGCATGTATTTACATTTTTTTAGGTTTAGCTCCATCATATTATATTCGCACCAACGGAAAAAGTTATCAAGATCATTTTGAAGGAAATCATGGCCAGTATAATCGTTAAAAGAAAAAAATATTTTTACATCATCAGCATACATTAGGATATTACAATGGTTTACACTATTAGGGAGGTCATTTATAAACAATGAAAATAGCAGTGGTCCAAGATGACTTCCTTGGGGTACACCCGATGAAACAGATATGCATTTAGATGTACAGTTGTTAAATCGAACATTCTGTTTCCTTGACGACAAATAAGATTTTATCCAATTTCAATTATTAGACGTAACACCCAAGATATCCAATTTACGTAAAAGAAGCGAAATTAACTTTATCAAACGCCTTGCTTAAGTCCGAATATATAACGTCCGTTTGCTTTTTATGTTCAAATGCAGAATTAACTTCAGTTGTTAACTGAATAACATTAGTTATAGTCGAACAGCCTTTTCTAAAACCATGTTGGCAAGGTGATAATAAGGAAGATGTCTGATGGCATAGAATATCAGTAATTATGTTTTCAAATACTTTTGGTATCGCACTTAATTTAGCACTTCCTCTATAATTAGCAATATCAGATTTATTGCCACATTTATGCAGAGGTATAATATCAGATTTTTTTCCAAAATTCCGGAAAATAGCCAAATTTTAACGAAATGTTAAATAATAATGTAGTTAATGGTATAGTGAAAGACTCAGCACAGTGATTTAAAATTCCAGCAGGAACTCCATCAGGACCATGAGTAAATGTCATCTTTATTTTCAAGTTAATTAAGATAGAGTTAGAATCAAGTGTTGGAAAAGATATAATTTGGTTAGATGCAATCTCATATGGATAATTACTTTTAACATCATACACAGCATCGGAATAAGTAGTTGAAAAGAAGTCTGCAAACATATCACTTATGACATTAGAGTTACTGGATTCCTCATTATTAAATTTTATTACAGCTGGGTAACCGTTGGATTTTCTTTTAAAATTAACGATTGAATAGAAAGATTTAGGATCACCTAAAAAATTTTGTTTTGTTTTCAATAAGTAATTCTTATAATGATTAAATATGTTATATTCCGAGCGACTCACAGAGTACCTTGCATAATCTTTTATATTTTTTATAACGTTTATTTTTAAAGTTTTTAAGATGTGATAATTGTTTATTATTCCAAGGTGGTCCGACAGGAGTGTAGGCATGTTGTTTGGGCACACAAATTTCAAAAAGAGAATAGATTTTCTTGTAAAAGGCTGAAATTAGGTCGATATCTGAAACGTTATTTATAGGAATGTCCAACACTTTATTCCAACAAGTATTGTCTAAAGATTGTCTAATAAAATTAGATCAGTTCTTCTGAAGCAAAACGTTTTGTCAGTAGCAGCTGGCTTCAACTTATCATCGGATGGGATGGGCAAAGTAATCGAAATAGTGGGATGATATCGATCATCCGGAAAACTTATTGGCTCTGAACGTGAAATGGAACAACCGTCGACATCATTAAGAAATACTAAATCGAGTAGTTTTCCAAAATCATTGCATACATTATTCATTTGATATAAGGATAATCCAAATATATTATTCAAAAATTCATCATTCCAGCTTGAATTTTTAATCGGGATCAAATATGGAAAATCAGATGTCAATTTCCAAGAGATTGACGGCAGGTTAAAATCACCAACAACTATGGAGTCATTAATATCAGCTCGTAAGGCAACTTTTTCAATGGCTTGAGCATGAATAAGATACACAGTGTGATCAGAATCTGGAGGAATATATGAGCAAGTCAAAAAAATCTTTTTATGCTTCAATTTAACAACAACAGCAACAAATTTAATATTAGTGTAACCACTTAGTTTAGTATTTAAGTAGCATTCAACATCTTCAGTGGTTGTATTCCATGCCAAACGTGAAACAAATATATATCTATTGGAAGGGATCACAGTTAACGGCTTAGGAGCTGTCATGTGCACCCTGTAGATGGTTAACTAATAAGAGGGTTGGCAACACCAACATTGGAAAAAAATAAATAAATAAAAAGGGACAACACGAGAGGTAGAAATTAATAAATAGTGAAGAAGAAGAAAAAAAGTAAATAAATAAACAAACAAATAGAAAGGGAATTGCTGAAAAATTGGTCTGATGATAGGATAGAGAAAAATCCGACATCTTGACGACCGAGATTTCTGGACCGCCAAAAAAGAAAGATGTCGATACCTTTTTACTTTTGATTTGGCGGCGGTAAGAAGATGTCGGTGGAGTAAGTGGCCAACAAAAAAATAAAATAACAGCGGAGAAATAAAACAAAAGTTTGTAGTAAGAAAATTCCTTTTTGTGTGCTTTATTTACCTGAAGAAAAATTAAAGTTTAATACAATTTTAAAAGACATTTAAAATAAACAATTGAAAAATACCAAATTAAAAGTACATGTTGATTGTATAAAATTCAACTAAATAAATGGACAAATAAAACAAATTACAAAAATAACAAAATAATACATATTAACAAAATCAGTTATAGAAAGAAAATAAAACAAGTAAATTAAAATAAAGAAAAACATATACAAATTTGAAAACTAAAGTCGCCAAAGCCACTCCATCACAACTCCATTCACCGTGGTACTTTTCCACATCCTGGTCATCAGCCATAAACCAACTCCCGGAAAGGTCAGGTATTCGCCCGACAAGTACATAGACTGAGACTCGGACTCTCACGTACCTAAAAATAAAACAATTGTATACTAATTTTAAGTAAGTAAATATAGTTTTTTTGTGTGTTAACGAGTATCAAGTCACCTTTTATTGAGGGTGCGCGCGTCCGATTAGGCAGTGAGATCATTTCCCAATTGATCGTCGAAAGTAGGTCCCATTGACCCTAAAAATTAAAATAAAAGAAACAAATTTACAAAAAGAAATAAGTATATGTTGTAAAATAAAAGTGTAGACCGTACGTAACCGAACAAACCATATCGGCGAAGTGGACCACTACATTAAAGCAAAACGGGCCTGTAATTTTTGGTGAATTTGGAAGACTGTTATATGAATTTTTGAACCGTTCCTTGAATTTTTTTTGCGCTTATTTTAAATTGAAATTTTGAGTTGTCCGAGTTTAATTTAAATTTTTGAATTTTCTATTATGTTTAAAATCGAATTAATTTTGGTTTGCATTAAAATTTAAATTCAGTTTTTGTTGTTAATTTAAATAGTTCTATTAATAAACATACTTCATGTTATAACGTTTGAGTAAATTTCAAGTTTTTTAATATGATTGGTTAAACAAATAGGTGGCGGTAAGTAGAGGGAATTAATTTTGCAGGTCAAAAGTGTTTGGGACATCTAAAAATTAAACTCCAGATGTCACGGAGAGGTGTAGTCTCGAGTGGGAGGGCAAAAATCCTGGCCTAACATCAGCCAGATGAACTTGAATGAACCAGCGTCGTTAATATTGAGTGTTGTATTATGTTTTTGTTTTACTTCGATGCCCCATATAATAAAATTCCTTTACAGCTGGTATGAATTTTTTATTTATGGTGTGTTAGACGGCCCAGAATGTTGACAAGAACCACCCCCACCGGCGAGCTTAAGCCCGGCAATAAGCGAGCATACCAGCGCTGTCAACAATCTGGCCACTTCAGACAGCTGGGAAATATTTTCTGCCAGCTGGGTTGTAACACAACTCTTTTTGCACACGCACACATAATAAAATGGCGCCCAACGTGGGGCCCGAAGTAGTCTGAAATAGTAAAGAGAAAATGAATCCACACAAATTCGTATGTCCGACTAGGATATTTAAGAGTCCCTAATCGTTGCGACGAATTTTTAAGGAATTGTCTCTACATTCATACACTTTTAAATACATAGTTAAATAGTTTTTTTTAGGTTTTATTTGTAGAACATTTATACTTATGTAAGCCCCGATAGCAGTGTTAATACTATCTGCTACGCGTTGCGACATAATGTGTAAATGTAATACATTTAAAATTTACATTTGGACTCCGGACCATACTTATCACCTGGAGGCTTAAGTTCGGTAATAAGTACCAAGACTTTTAAATGCTCTAGTGTGAAGGTAGGGCGAGGAGACTATTATACCTGACATAGTTTAGTTTTTCAATAGATAAATTTTTATAAGTTTAGAGTTAGTCCTAGTGTCGAGAAGTTATTCACAACTGCTAGTTGCAATTCTAAATTTAATGAAACTTCCTTTATATTTTAAATTAATTTAGATTTTTTTTTTAAACACGCAATATTAACCGCTGATCATTCTAACACTTTTTGAAAATTTACCTGCAAAATTTCATTCTCTCGAAATAAACCGCCAACCGTAACTTTGATTTTCTTTGTACCTTAATTGGAAATTTTTAATTTTATTAAAAATTTGGTCTTTATTCCCATTGTTTTCCTGGAATTTGAATTTTTTATATATACTTTTTCATACTTTTATACTTTTTATATCTAGTAATAGTGGATTTTTTTTTTTAGTTTTATTTATATTTATTTATAGAAAGATTTAATCCTTTAATAGTATATTTCGTTTTGAATTTTTTTTATTATTCCATAGTAGCAAATTTATATTTTAGATTTTATTTTCCTTTTCTCTTGAATTTGTTTTTTTGATTTTTATATTAATGGTCTTAACCCGCGAGGCAAGTAAACTTTTAGCAAACGACATGGCCACTACTAGAACGAGTACAACTGGTATAACGTATACATCTACAATAACGACTATGTCGTCACTGGCGAATCCTACGTCAACCTACGACACCGCAACGACATCAGTGGTAAATGCGATTCCGATAGTTTCTTCTCAAGCACATGATTTCTCAGTCAGCTCTGAAAGTCTGGAGCAAACGGTGATTTCCCCACAGTTTGAAAGTGATACTGCCCGGAACATTCGTAGAGAGGTGCGAGAGAGAGCGCAGGAAGAATTTGATTTTGGCCAAAGACTAAATTCAGATAGCATCCATCAGATGGTAGAAGCCTCAGTGGGTCTTAGTCAAATTCGGTTGATGGAAGCGTTGGACCAGAAGTTACAGAAAGCTGTAGCCGAAATTAAGTTGGCTTTAACCCAGCCAGCTCAAGCAGTGCATTCTACACCGACCTCAAGCGCTGTTTCTAATTATTGCGAGCTACCATCTAGACAATTGTCAGGACCACAGGTATCGATAGCACCGGCATTTTCACAACCTCCTGCCTTGATTCCAGCCCCTCGTGTGGTAGAATCAAGACAAAATGTGGCTATATCTAAAAATATAAATGCTCCACCTCAGCTGCAATCAGCCTACCAGCAACAACAATTCGGGCCAACATCGCAAAATCAATTGCCGTATTTACAACAGCCAGTGCAGACGCAATACCCTCAACAATCACCACAGCATCATAGTCAACCATCAGGTGTGGCTCAGTACCAGCAGACCTTCAGGAATTCTCAACCGGAATGTCCGCCAAACGCTTTGACAACAGTAGCCATGCAACCACCATCCATGCAGCCACAATATGTTAGTATCGCCACTCCTTGGCCAAGTCAACGAGATCCGTTGGACAGATATGCATTAGCCAAATGGGGTATAAAATTTGACGGCACAAACAAATCCATCAATGTGCAGGAATTTATATTTCGAGTGGGAACTTTGCGCAAAGACTATGGATGCTCTGACACAGAATTATTAAGAAGCTTCCATGTTTTACTTGAAGGCCCAGCTCTTGATTGGTACTGGGACTATCGAAAAATTATACACGTAAGCACATGGGAGGAGTTGGAAAAGGCCCTGGTGAACCAATACAGACGGTACGATAAGGAATATCAAATTCAAAGGAAGATATTAAACAGAAGACAACAGCCTCAAGAATCCTTTGACGAATTTTACAACGCAGTCATCAGATTGAGAAACCAGCAGCAAATACCATATGAAGAGGAGCCATTAGTGGAAATCATGAGAGGCAACTTAAAACCATCCCTGGCGCAAATTATGTTTTCAACACATATTAAAACACTAAGTGATTTTTGCCGAGAAGTGAGACGTGCTGAGAACCTCATTACCACTCAAAGGCAGCTTTACCAACAGCGGAACACAGTGCAGAGAATAAATGAACTAGAGTGGATGGACGAGGAATTGCCAGAAATGACTGTCGAAGTAGATGCTATACGTTCTACTAGCCATTACATCTGTTGGAACTGTAGGGCAGTAGGCCATGGTTTTATGGATTGTCCTGAACCTATTGCCAGACAGTTCTGTTTCAGATGTGGTAAGGACAACGTTGTGGCTCCAAAATGTCAAAGTGTCTGGGAAACCGGTCACGAAACCCGTCTCAAACTGGGGAGGCGCGGTCGAGCGAATCTCAGACCCAGTGAAAAAGACATCAGCAATATCTGATGGTGAGTGTATTAAAATTTTAAGACGAGATAAGGTAGAACTAGAATCAAATCCTGAACCACGGCTTAGGGAACTAAAACCTTTGCATGTGCGAGTTCAGGAATATAATCAGGCAAGGTTGAAAATATTCGGAAATGTGTGTAGTAGGATTAAGAAGGCGCGTGAACGGTATAAAATACGTAAAAGGCTTAGGCGCGAAATTTCGGTAGCTTCTTTATATGAGAGAGACGATTCCCGTTTTTACACTAAAATAAATAAAAACGGGTTTGAAATCGAAGGTTTGTTGGACAGTGGAGCGACGGTCACGTGTTTAGGTCGAGATTGTATGGACCTAGTAAAGAAAACTGGTTTGGAGATACACGATTTCCATACAATAATAAAAACCGCTGACGGTACGGCTCACAAAATAGTCGGTCGAGTTCGGGCGAAGATAGGTTTTAGTAATAAGAGTGAGGTCATCACTTTCTATTTAGTGCCTACACTAAATCGCGAGCTTTTCTTGCGTTGACTTTATGAAGGCATTTAAACTACTTGCCAACATCGGTAGTCTTACCACGAATGGAGTAAATCTCTGTGAAGAGACCGATAATACACTAGACATCGTAACTCATAAGCTGTCACCGGAACAGCGACGAAAATTAGATTTAGTCATTTGTAAGTTCCCTTGCTATAGAAAAGAAGGATTAGGAAAAACACATTTAGAGACGCACTGTATAGATACCAGGGATGCGATTCCAGTAAAAGATCGTCACTATCCTGTGTCCCCGGCTGTACAAAATTTGATGTTTGCGGAGCTGGATAGGATGCTTGATCTTGGTGTCATTGAGCTAAGCGAGAGTCCATGGAGTCATCCGGTTACTCTGGTCCGTAAGGGCGAGAAGAATCGGCTGTGTCTGGACGCTCGAAAGCTCAATGCACTAACGGTCAAGGATGCCTACCCTCTGCCACACATCGAAGGTTTGCTCAGTCGTTTGGGAGACACGATTTTTATATCTAGTGTCGACTTAAAGGACGCTTTTTGGCAGATACCACTAGATCAGGGAGAAAACTGCATTTACGGTGCCTGGGCGACCGCTCTACCATTTTACGGTCATGCCATTTGGGTTGTGTAATGCAGCTCAAAGGCTATGTCGTTTAATGGATAGAGTGATTCGGCGCTTCGTGATAAAGTTTTCGTCTACTTAGATGATCTCTTGATAATATCTCCAAATTTCGAGACACACCTGGAATTGTTAACTCAGGTAGCTATTCAGTTGCGAGAAGTAGGGCTCACGATCAATGTGGAAAAATCTAAATTTTGTTTTAAGGAGTTGCGATATCTAGGGTATATCGTAGGTGGTGGTAAAGTGAAGCCAGATCCGGCTAAGGTCGAAACGATTTCTCGTTTTGCCTACCCTAAAACGGCTAAGCAAGTGCGGAGTTTCATGGGAGCAACAGGCTGGTATAGGAAATTTATACCAGACTATGCAACCATTGCAGCTCCAATCTTTGACACGCTAAAGAAGGGGAAGCAATTCAAGTTTTCGCAAGAAGCCATGGCCGCGTTTGATCACCTCAAGAAGGCTCTGATGACTAGTCCACTTCTTATTCACCCGGACTTCTCCAGACATTTTTACGTTCAGTGTGATGCATCTGATGTGGGTATAGGGGCTGTTTTGTTCCAGAAAGACGATTCGGATGGTGAGCATCCAATAGTCTATCTGTCGCACAAACTAACCCCTGCACAAAAGAATTATTCAGTTACTGAAAGGCCCTATATAGAATTGATGCCTTTCACTGTTATTACGGACCACAGCAGCCTTAAGTGGCTCATGTCACATAAAGACTTGTCAGGTCGGTTAGCGCGGTGGAGTTTGCACTTACAATCGTACAATTTCACTATTGAGCATAGGCAGGGGAGGCAGAATGTAGTACCCGATACCCTATCTCGATACGAAATGTCGGAAATCTGTACAGAGGTTGGTAGGCTAATAGATCTTAATTCTGATGCTTTTAAGTCGGGTAATTATTTAGAACTTGTTTCCGTTATAGAAACAAATTCTGAACAATTACCGGACTTAAAAGTAGTTGATGGTTTTGTTTACAAGAGAGTTCGTCCATACGACGGCGAAATCCTAAATGAGGATTTTGCTTGGAAGTTATGGGTACCTCTCGAACTAACCAAAACCATTATAGAAAACGCGCACAATTCGCCGCAGGCTGCTCACGGTGGCATAGGCAAAACTCTAAGTAGAGTACGTGAATATTTTTATTGGCCTAACCAAACTGTACAGATTCGAGATTTCGTACGAAATTGTGACGTTTGTAAGGAAACGAAACCGGCTAATGTGACATTACGGCCACCAATGGGAGCTGAGGTTACCAGCGAACGTCCGTTCCAAAGAATCTTCGTAGATTTTCTTGGTCCATATCCGCGCTCGAAAAACGGAAATTGCTACATTTTTATTGTACTGGACCACCTTACGAAATTCGTTTTGCTTAAAGCGATGCCTAAGGCCAGTACTAAAAATGTAGTAAAATTTTTGATTTCGGAAGTTTTTTATAAATTTGGAACGCCGGAAACGATTGTATCCGACAATGGAAAGCAGTTCGTAAGCAAAGAGTTTACCACCATGGTCGAAAATTTCGGGGTAAAACACTTACGAACTGCTATACACGCGCCACAGGCAAATGCCTCAGAGCGCGTCAACCAGTCTATTTTGGCAGCCATTCGCTCAAATTTAGAAGAGGATCAGTCGCAATGGGACAGAAACCTTTCCGAAATAGAATTTTCCTTAAGATCTTCAGTACAAACCTCGATTGGAGTAACTCCTTATTTCGCATTATTCGGTATGAATATGATTGGCCACGGAAGCGTGTATGGAATAGCCCGGAAACTTAAAAGCTTAAACGATTTAGATTTAAATGTCATACCGAAAGCCGCAAAAATGGAGTTATTGAGACAAAATATGCGAGACAGCCTACACAAAGCCTATTTAAGAGGTGAAAAATCTTATAATACTCGATGTCGTAGCGTAAAATACATACCGGGACAAGAAGTTTTTCGTAGAAACTTCCAACAAAGCAATTTTAAGCGCGGTTTCAATGCTAAATTTGCACGGAAATTTTTAAAATGTCGGATCGTAAGGCCGGTCGGAAATAGCCTATATGAAATAGAAGATATGCAAGGCAAATCATTAGGGGTATTTCACGCCAAAGATTTAAAACAATAATTTGTAAAATCTTTGGTGTACTTAGTCCTAAGTATTTCCTGCGCGACGTAAATTGACTTGCTTTAGTCAATGGTCTACGTCGTGTAAGACGAGGGCAATTGCGAAAGAGATCTTTTTGGGGGTATTTCATGCCAAGGGCTTAAAACATAGCTTTTAAAGTCCTTGGTATACTTAGTCCTAGAAAATTTTCTACGCGCTTCGGTCGGAATCTCGCTATATCCTGCTACAACCTAAGACCACGACATGTCACAAGAACCTAGTTGGCTTTTTCTACGTTTGGTAAGAAAAAAAAAACTTGAACCTACACATCAATGTAAGCAGTCTGTGGATTCAGTAGCTGTTCAGAATGAATAAATTATTTAATTTGATCGACTCAAGCTGGCGTTTCTAAATTGGCTACATTTGTAACCGTCATTACTCTATTGGGGCAACTCCATCGTCACCCTGGAGAACTATGCTATTAAGGGCTAAGAGTTATTAGTCCCCTAGAGAAATAACATTTGTCTGAGTCCGATCTTACAGCGAATCAAGAACAAATTAAAGAATTTATGCAACACTCTTGCAATTGTCCATTCTGACAACATGAATCTCACGGGCTCTAACACGGATGATGGGTCTTGGTCAGTAAACCATTAACATCTAAACCTGACACAATTCTACCTATTATCGTTTTTTTATAACCGGGAACGTAACGAAACTAATTCCCCTGAAATTTTCTTGAAATGTCTATACATAGTATATTTAGTACCTTTTTTGAGAAGCTTCGAGATAATGATCGAAAAATTTTTTTTATATATAACTAAATATATATATATTTGTATTCTAATATATACTACCAATATTTTTTTTGCACACTCACCCTTTTATTTCTGCTAAGCTAGCTTCGCTTGTTAATTCTGTTGTTGCCTGAAAAAGAGTTTTCGAAAAGACTTTAGTGATAATTCTAATTTAAGATAAAATTTTATTTTGTTTTGTATAAATACTTGCCAATACCCATGGTTTGTTTTTTTTTTTTTGCCTGATTTCTATTCGTCCTTTTAGGGGCAATTGAATTCTAAGGAACCTAGGTAGAAGGAAGGTTAATAATTATTTTTAGTTTTTGTTAACGATGAAACTTTCTAAAGGAGTGATTTTATGAATTTTATTTATTGTTTTGTTTTCATCCTTTAAAAACTTTCACGCGTCAACAGATTTTTAATTTTTATATACTTATCTTAAGTGGAATTGTCAAGGGGTATTTCTCGCCAAAGGTCGGAGCCTGAAACCGTTGGTGGACTTAGTCCTTGCCTTTCCCATCTACCTCCGCATTCGGAACCTACCTGAGTCCGCACCAGCATTCTTTATTTTAGGTTTAAGATCTCTCAGGTATTGAATTGCTATTTTCTGTAAAGAAACGGGAAAATCAATTAAAATAGTTGAATTCTAAAAGTAAATTTTTTGTTTAAGCCAGTTTCTTTTCCCAATTCTTTCAAAAAAAAAAAAAAAAAAAAAAAAAAAAAAAAAAAATTTTTACACAATAATCTCTTTAATCACTTCACTTTCACACACACTGTAATTTCCAATATCATTTTTATTCACACACACCCGTTTTATAGAAATATTTTGAAAATTAAGCTTTTTCTTTAGTTTTTATATTTTATAAATTTTTTTCACTTCACTTTTGTCCCGAACTGTTATTCCGAATATGGAAACGAATCTAAGTTTTATCCCGGCGCAAATAGTCTTATTAATTAATTTTTTTTAATTTTGTTCATTTCACTTTTGTTCACACACTTTTTCCACTCACTATAGTTTTTGCAGACAATGATTTGTTTAACCTAATGTAAATTTAAATTTTATTATCACTTACCCTTACCTCGCCAGAATCTGCAGTATCCTTCATTAATTCCTGAAAAGAAAATTAATTTTATTAATATTTTGCCTAAAGTTTTATATTTTTATTAATAATAAATAAATAAAATAACTTACTTTTGTCACCGCCATTGAAGAAAATTTTACGCATGTGTAGTTTTTTTGCTTTACTTCTCCTCCCGTTCGCTTTTGATAGCAGCTGGTCATTCACAATCAGTTGGGAGTTGCCACAGTGTAGTAAAATTTTTCAATAATGGTGAGTTTCTGACTAGTGTTACCGGACGAATTTTTTATTATAAAAATATCTGAATCCCCAAAATCCCAGAACGTCACTAGAAAATTAGAAGATTAGACATTAAAATTTTCCCTCCCATTCTGCATCCACTGATGGACTTTAGAATGGTTGGGTTTTGTCATGTGCACCCTGTAGATGGTTAACTAATAAGAGGGTTGGCAACACCAACATTGGAAAAAAAATAAATAAATAAAAAGGGACAACACGAGAGGTAGAAATTAATAAATAGTGAAGAAGAAGAAAAAAAGTAAATAAATAAACAAACAAACAAACAAATAGAAAGGGAATTGCTGAAAAATTGGTCTGATGATAGGATAGAGAAAAATCCGACATCTTGACGACCGAGATTTCTGGACCGCCAAAAAAGAAAGATGTCGATACCTTTTTACTTTTGATTTGGCGGCGGTAAGAAGATGTCGGTGGAGTAAGTGGCCAACAAAAAAATAAAACAAAAGTTTGTAGTAAGAAAATTCCTTTTTGTGTGCTTTATTTACCTGAAGAAAAATTAAAGTTTAATACAATTTTAAAAGACATTTAAAATAAACAATTGAAAAATACCAAATTAAAAGTACATGTTGATTGTATAAAATTCAACTAAATAAATGGACAAATAAAACAAATTACAAAAATAACAAAATAATACATATTAACAAAATCAGTTATAGAAAGAAAATAAAACAAGTAAATTAAAATAAAGAAAAACATATACAAATTTGAAAACTAAAGTCGCCAAAGCCACTCCATCACAACTCCATTCACCGTGGTACTTTTCCACATCCTGGTCATCAGCCATAAACCAACTCCCGGAAAGGTCAGGTATTCGCCCGACAAGTACATAGACTGAGACTCGGACTCTCACGTACCTAAAAATAAAACAATTGTATACTAATTTTAAGTAAGTAAATATAGTTTTTTTGTGTGTTAACGAGTATCAAGTCACCTTTTATTGAGGGTGCGCGCGTCCGATTAGGCAGTGAGATCATTTCCCAATTGATCGTCGAAAGTAGGTCCCATTGACCCTAAAAATTAAAATAAAAGAAACAAATTTACAAAAAGAAATAAGTATATGTTGTAAAATAAAAGTGTAGACCGTACGTAACCGAACAAACCATATCGGCGAAGTGGACCACTACATTAAAGCAAAACGGGCCTGTAATTTTTGGTGAATTTGGAAGACTGTTATATGAATTTTTGAATCGTTCCTTGAATTTTTTTTGCGCTTATTTTAAATTGAAATTTTGAGTTTGTAAATAGTTGTCCGAGTTTAATTTAAATCTATTAATAAACATTTTTTTTTTTTTTTTTTTTTTTTTTAGCCTTTATTTATTTATTGAATCTTCATATAATGAAATGACAATAAGTATTCAAATCTTAATACTAAAAAGAAAATAATAAGCCCAGCCAGTGCTAGACAAAAATTTTATGATACTAAAAAAATTTCACATCAACTGATCCAGTCATCTATTTTGCGCTTGAGTTAAAGCAAGGGTATCCCTCCTTCTCAACCGATTATGGCCACTAAAGTTAAGGATGTCTCGTGCAAGTGGGTTTGGGTGGTGTTCAAGTTTGCTGACATACTTTGACGCGTGTTTTGTAAATTCAACTTTTACTAATGGCACGCATAGATCTTTGTGAATTCGAGAATTTTTAACATACCATGGAGCTGCAGTAATTATACGTAGAATTTTATTTTGACCCCTTTGAATTTTTTCAATGTTTAATGCTGAGGCAGTACCCCATAATTGAATTCCATAGCACCAGATTGGCTTTAGAATTGCATTGTACAACAATAGTTTGCAGTCCAACTTTAGTGAAGAATTTCTGCCAATTAGCCAATTAAGTTGCACTGCTTTTAATCTCATCTGTGTAAGTTTCGCTTCAATATGAGACTTCCAAGTTAAACGGCGGTCGAGGTGAATGCCGAGGTATTTGACTTCATTATGTTGAGGAATAATTTGATTATTTATTTTGATGAACGAGCAAGTTTCTTTTCGCAATGTGAACGTGATATGAATACATTTCTGTTCATTAACCCTGATTTTCCAAAGCTCTAGCCAATTCTCTAGTTTATAAACATAATTCTGCAAATTCTGTGATGCTAGTTGGTGGTCCTTATGAACGCTGATAAAGGCTGTATCGTCTGCGAAAGTTGACGTGTGGATTTTGGGGTCTGACGGCATGTCGGAGGCATAAATCAAATATAAAGTAGGACCCAGTATGCTACCATGTGGCACACCTGTTTCAATTGGCTGAGCGGGGCTTAAAAAATTGCCTTCTTTGATTTTAAATTTGCGACCGTATAAATAGCTTTCCACAAGTTTATGGGTGTTAGCAGGCAGAGTTAATTTTATTTTGTGCATTAAACCATCATGCCAAACTTTGTCGAACGCTTGGGACACATCAATGAAAAGGGCGGAGCAGTATTTTTGGTCTTCAAACGACCCTCTTATCACATTTACCAATCTGTGTGTTTGTTCGATTGTGCTGTGTTTAGCTCTGAAGCCGAATTGATGATTAGGAATGCATTCAGTGTCGTTCAGAATTGGAATCAACTTAGTCATTAACAATTTTTCGAACAGTTTAGAAATTGTCGGCAGTAGGCTAATTGGCCTATATGACTCTACTTTGGTGTGATCCTTCCCTGACTTAGGAATCATAGTGATCATAGACACCTTCCAATCTGCAGGATAGTATTCTAGGCGTAAAATAGCGTTGAAGATAAAGAGAATAATTCTTCTAGCTACACGAGGTAACTCCACAAGCATTTTATTGCTGATTTTATCCATACCTGGAGCCTTTCTAAGGTTCAGAGTACCAATAGCGCTTTGGACATCACCAAAGTTTAGTCTTAGAGGTACAGGAGGTCTAATAACGAGTGGTGGCAAATCAGATACGTTATTTGAGTTGTTTTTAGTAAACACATTTCTTAAATGGTTAACAAATAATATCCCTTTCTCGGAATCATTTCTAGCCCAGTCACCAGTCGGATTTCGCAAAGGAGGTTTTCCTCTCACTGGTCTTTTTAAACCTCTTGCCGCCCTCCATAACGAGTAGTCAGATTGTGGGGTACTATCAAGACCCTCCAAGTAGGATCTAAGTGAAGCCGTTCTTTGGGTTTCTAAGAAATGTCTTAGTATATCTCTGCATACTTGTAGCCTAGCTTTCAGTTCAGGAGACCTGTGGAGTTGCCACTCTCTTCTCATTCTTCTTTTTTCTGATAGGAGATGTTCGAGTTCAGATAAATAAGTTCTGTTTGTCCTATTTCTAATATTCACTACGCTCTTGATTTTGAACCCTTTGTCCATTAATCCGTTCTTTATCTCCGCAGGATCAACACATGGGTCTATACCCTTTAGAACGACTTGGAGTCCTTTTGCGCTTTTGAGCTGATAGGTATAGAAATCCCTGGTCTCCCTCTCCAACTGGTTGGACAATTTTCGAAAATCATCTTCCCTATTCACTTGGATCTTTGTCTCGCTGATTTTTCCATGTTTAATTGAGGTTACGCTAAACATGTTCTCACCTATTACAGCAGCAATTCCTTGTACCAGTTTATTGGAAGTGGGCTCTCTCAGGTAAATTGGTGGGGGCTTAAACGTCTTTTTCGGTATTTCTGGGTCATCCGTCTGAAGTAGAGCAAATCTGTTTTGATCATTTGGCTTATCACTGCTGACGGTCTTAGGAGCTTTAGAATTGGAAGACATTTGAGCAGATGTCGGGCTCCTCTGTCGCTTAAGAACGGTGATGTACTTATCCATACCTACTTGTTTTTTGGGTTTGACTGCACTATTTGATGAAGATGATGATTTCTCATCGGATGAGATAACTATATTGGGCGAACAGGAACGCCGCCGTATTTCGGCTTTTGTAGTGAGAAGAGACTCCACGGATTTTCTTAAGGATTCTTCCTCAGAGATCCATAAATTTTTTCTACTGTAGCTTAGCTCTTTCTCAGAATTACATCTGAGCGGGACACTCATGCAGTTGTTATGCGATTTTTAAATTACCGAAAAACCACTATAGATATTTTTCCACCTATTACGATATCTTTTTTTTATATATATATATATATATTTTTTTCACTTATTACAAGTTTTTTTTTTTTTTATTTTTTTTTTCACCTATTACGAAAATTCAGCCGCACTAAAAATAACACGTCCGACCAGTTCAAGCAACACTATGTTAATGATTAATGATTAATAAACATGAAGTTTTATAACGTTTGAGTAAATTTCAAGTTTTTTAATATGATTGGTTAAACAAATAGGTGGCGGTAAGTAGAGGGAATTAATTTTGCAGGTCAAAAGTGTTTGGGACATCTAAAAATTAAACTCCAGATGTCACGGAGAGGTGTAGTCTCGAGTGGGAGGGCAAAAATCCTGGCCTAACATCAGCCAGATGAACTTGAATGAACCAGCGTCGTTAATATTGAGTGTTGTATTATGTTTTTGTTTTACTTCGATGCCCCATATAATAAAATTCCTTTACAGCTGGTATGAATTTTTTATTTATGGTGTGTTAGACGGCCCAGAATGTTGACAAGAACCACCCCCACCGGCGAGCTTAAGCCCGGCAATAAGCGAGCATACCAGCGCTGTCAACAATCTGGCCACTTCAGACAGCTGGGAAATATTTTCTGCCAGCTGGGTTGTAACACAACTCTTTTTGCACACGCACACATAATAAAATGGCGCCCAACGTGGGGCCCGAAGTAGTCTGAAATAGTAAAGAGAAAATGAATCCACACAAATTCGTATGTCCGACTAGGATATTTAAGAGTCCCTAATCGTTGCGACGAATTTTTAAGGAATTGTCTCTACATTCATACACTTTTAAATACATAGTTAAATAGTTTTTTTTAGGTTTTATTTGTAGAACATTTATACTTATGTAAGCCCCGATAGCAGTGTTAATACTATCTGCTACGCGTTGCGACATAATGTGTAAATGTAATACATTTAAAATTTACATTTGGACTCCGGACCATACTTATCACCTGGAGGCTTAAGTTCGGTAATAAGTACCAAGACTTTTAAATGCTCTAGTGTGAAGGTAGGGCGAGGAGACTATTATACCTGACATAGTTTAGTTTTTCAATAGATAAATTTTTATAAGTTTAGAGTTAGTCCTAGTGTCGAGAAGTTATTCACAACTGCTAGTTGCAATTCTAAATTTAATGAAACTTCCTTTATATTTTAAATTAATTTAGATTTTTTTTTTAAACACGCAATATTAACCGCTGATCATTCTAACACTTTTTGAAAATTTACCTGCAAAATTTCATTCTCTCGAAATAAACCGCCAACCGTAACTTTGATTTTCTTTGTACCTTAATTGGAAATTTTTAATTTTATTAAAAATTTGGTCTTTATTCCCATTGTTTTCCTGGAATTTGAATTTTTTATATATACTTTTTCATACTTTTATACTTTTTATATCTAGTAATAGTGGATTTTTTTTTTTAGTTTTATTTATATTTATTTATAGAAAGATTTAATCCTTTAATAGTATATTTCGTTTTGAATTTTTTTTATTATTCCATAGTAGCAAATTTATATTTTAGATTTTATTTTCCTTTTCTCTTGAATTTGTTTTTTTGATTTTTATATTAATGGTCTTAACCCGCGAGGCAAGTAAACTTTTAGCAAACGACATGGCCACTACTAGAACGAGTACAACTGGTATAACGTATACATCTACAATAACGACTATGTCGTCACTGGCGAATCCTACGTCAACCTACGACACCGCAACGACATCAGTGGTAAATGCGATTCCGATAGTTTCTTCTCAAGCACATGATTTCTCAGTCAGCTCTGAAAGTCTGGATCAAACGGTGATTTCCCCACAGTTTGAAAGTGAACGGAACATTCGTAGAGAGGTGCGAGAGAGAGCGCAGGAAGAATTTGATTTTGGCCAAAGACTAAATTCAGATAGCATCCATCAGATGGTAGAAGCCTCAGTGGGTCTTAGTCAAATTCGGTTGATGGAAGCGTTGGACCAGAAGTTACAGAAAGCTGTAGCCGAAATTAAGTTGGCTTTAACCCAGCCAGCTCAAGCAGTGCATTCTACACCGACCTCAAGCGCTGTTTCTAATTATTGCGAGCTACCATCTAGACAATTGTCAGGACCACAGGTATCGATAGCACCGGCATTTTCACAACCTCCTGCCTTGATTCCAGCCCCTCGTGTGGTAGAATCAAGACAAAATGTGGCTATATCTAAAAATATAAATGCTCCACCTCAGCTGCAATCAGCCTACCAGCAACAACAATTCGGGCCAACATCGCAAAATCAATTGCCGTATTTACAACAGCCAGTGCAGACGCAATACCCTCAACAATCACCACAGCATCATAGTCAACCATCAGGTGTGGCTCAGTACCAGCAGACCTTCAGGAATTCTCAACCGGAATGTCCGCCAAACGCTTTGACAACAGTAGCCATGCAACCACCATCCATGCAGCCACAATATGTTAGTATCGCCACTCCTTGGCCAAGTCAACGAGATCCGTTGGACAGATATGCATTAGCCAAATGGGGTATAAAATTTGACGGCACAAACAAATCCATCAATGTGCAGGAATTTATATTTCGAGTGGGAACGTTGCGCAAAGACTATGGATGCTCTGACACAGAATTATTAAGAAGCTTCCATGTTTTACTTGAAGGCCCAGCTCTTGATTGGTACTGGGACTATCGAAAAATTGTACACGTAAGCACATGGGAGGAGTTGGAAAAGGCCCTGGTGAACCAATACAGACGGTACGATAAGGAATATCAAATTCAAAGGAAGATATTAAACAGAAGACAACAGCCTCAAGAATCCTTTGACGAATTTTACAACGCAGTCATCAGATTGAGAAACCAGCAGCAAATACCATATGAAGAGGAGCCATTAGTGGAAATCATGAGAGGCAACTTAAAACTATCCCTGGCGCAAATTATGTTTTCAACACATATTAAAACACTAAGTGATTTTTGCCGAGAAGTGAGACGTGCTGAGAACCTCATTACCACTCAAAGGCAGCTTTACCAACAGCGGAACACAGTGCAGAGAATAAATGAACTAGAGTGGATGGACGAGGAATTGCCAGAAATGACTGTCGAAGTAGATGCTATACGTTCTACTAGCCATTACATCTGTTGGAACTGTAGGGCAGTAGGCCATGGTTTTATGGATTGTCCTGAACCTATTGCCAGACAGTTCTGTTTCAGATGTGGTAAGGACAACGTTGTGGCTCCAAAATGTCAAAGTGTCTGGGAAACCGGTCACGAAACCCGTCTCAAACTGGGGAGGCGCGGTCGAGCGAATCTCAGACCCAGTGAAAAAGACATCAGCAATATCTGATGGTGAGTGTATTAAAATTTTAAGACGAGATAAGGTAGAACTAGAATCAAATCCTGAACCACGGCTTAGGGAACTAAAACCTTTGCATGTGCGAGTTCAGGAATATAATCAGGCAAGGTTGAAAATATTCGGAAATGTGTGTAGTAGGATTAAGAAGGCGCGTGAACGGTATAAAATACGTAAAAGGCTTAGGCGCGAAATTTCGGTAGCTTCTTTATATGAGAGAGACGATTCCCGTTTTTACACTAAAATAAATAAAAACGGGTTTGAAATCGAAGGTTTGTTGGACAGTGGAGCGACGGTCACGTGTTTAGGTCGAGATTGTATGGACCTAGTAAAGAAAACTGGTTTGGAGATACACGATTTCCATACAATAATAAAAACCGCTGACGGTACGGCTCACAAAATAGTCGGTCGAGTTCGGGCGAAGATAGGTTTTAGTAATAAGAGTGAGGTCATCACTTTCTATTTAGTGCCTACACTAAATCGCGAGCTTTTCTTGCGTTGACTTTATGAAGGCATTTAAACTACTTGCCAACATCGGTAGTCTTACCACGAATGGAGTAAATCTCTGTGAAGAGACCGATAATACACTAGACATCGTAACTCATAAGCTGTCACCGGAACAGCGACGAAAATTAGATTTAGTCATTTGTAAGTTCCCTTGCTATAGAAAAGAAGGATTAGGAAAAACACATTTAGAGACGCACTGTATAGATACCAGGGATGCGATTCCAGTAAAAGATCGTCACTATCCTGTGTCCCCGGCTGTACAAAATTTGATGTTTGCGGAGCTGGATAGGATGCTTGATCTTGGTGTCATTGAGCTAAGCGAGAGTCCATGGAGTCATCCGGTTACTCTGGTCCGTAAGGGCGAGAAGAATCGGCTGTGTCTGGACGCTCGAAAGCTCAATGCACTAACGGTCAAGGATGCCTACCCTCTGCCACACATCGAAGGTTTGCTCAGTCGTTTGGGAGACACGATTTTTATATCTAGTGTCGACTTAAAGGACGCTTTTTGGCAGATACCACTAGATCAGGGAGAAAACTGCATTTACGGTGCCTGGGCGACCGCTCTACCATTTTACGGTCATGCCATTTGGGTTGTGTAATGCAGCTCAAAGGCTATGTCGTTTAATGGATAGAGTGATTCGGCGCTTCGTGATAAAGTTTTCGTCTACTTAGATGATCTCTTGATAATATCTCCAAATTTCGAGACACACCTGGAATTGTTAACTCAGGTAGCTATTCAGTTGCGAGAAGTAGGGCTCACGATCAATGTGGAAAAATCTAAATTTTGTTTTAAGGAGTTGCGATATCTAGGGTATATCGTAGGTGGTGGTAAAGTGAAGCCAGATCCGGCTAAGGTCGAAACGATTTCTCGTTTTGCCTACCCTAAAATGGCTAAGCAAGTGCGGAGTTTCATGGGAGCAACAGGCTGGTATAGGAAATTTATACCAGACTATGCAACCATTGCAGCTCCAATCTTTGACACGCTAAAGAAGGGGAAGCAATTTAAGTTTTCGCAAGAAGCCATGACCGCGTTTGATCACCTCAAGAAGGCTCTGATGACTAGTCCACTTCTTATTCACCCGGACTTCTCCAGACATTTTTACGTTCAGTGTGATGCATCTGATGTGGGTATAGGGGCTGTTTTGTTCCAGAAAGACGATTCGGATGGTGAGCATCCAATAGTCTATCTGTCGCACAAACTAACCCCTGCACAAAAGAATTATTCAGTTACTGAACGTGAATGTCTGGCAGTTGTTCTGGCGATTAAGAAGTTTAGGCCCTATATAGAATTGATGCCTTTCACTGTTATTACGGACCACAGCAGCCTTAAGTGGCTCATGTCATATAAAGACTTGTCAGGTCGGTTAGCGCGGTGGAGTTTGCACTTACAATCGTACAATTTCACTATTGAGCATAGGCAGGGGAGGCAGAATGTAGTACCCGATACCCTATCTCGATACGAAATGTCGGAAATCTGTACAGAGGTTGGTAGGCTAATAGATCTTAATTCTGATGCTTTTAAGTCGGGTAATTATTTAGAACTTGTTTCCGTTATAGAAACAAATTCTGAACAATTACCGGACTTAAAAGTAGTTGATGGTTTTGTTTACAAGAGAGTTCGTCCATACGACGGCGAAATCCTAAATGAGGATTTTGCTTGGAAGTTATGGGTACCTCTCGAACTAACCAAAACCATTATAGAAAACGCGCACAATTCGCCGCAGGCTGCTCACGGTGGCATAGGCAAAACTCTAAGTAGAGTACGTGAATATTTTTATTGGCCTAACCAAACTGTACAGATTCGAGATTTCGTACGAAATTGTGACGTTTGTAAGGAAACGAAACCGGCTAATGTGACATTACGGCCACCAATGGGAGCTGAGGTTACCAGCGAACGTCCGTTCCAAAGAATCTTCGTAGATTTTCTTGGTCCATATCCGCGCTCGAAAAACGGAAATTGCTACATTTTTATTGTACTGGACCACCTTACGAAATTCGTTTTGCTTAAAGCGATGCCTAAGGCCAGTACTAAAAATGTAGTAAAATTTTTGATTTCGGAAGTTTTTTATAAATTTGGAACGCCGGAAACGATTGTATCCGACAATGGAAAGCAGTTCGTAAGCAAAGAGTTTACCACCATGGTCGAAAATTTCGGGGTAAAACACTTACGAACTGCTATACACGCGCCACAGGCAAATGCCTCAGAGCGCGTCAACCAGTCTATTTTGGCAGCCATTCGCTCAAATTTAGAAGAGGATCAGTCGCAATGGGACAGAAACCTTTCTGAAATAGAATTTTCCTTAAGATCTTCAGTACAAACCTCGATTGGAGTAACTCCTTATTTCGCATTATTCGGTATGAATATGATTGGCCACGGAAGCGTGTATGGAATAGCCCGGAAACTTAAAAGCTTAAACGATTTAGATTTAAATGTCATACCGAAAGCCGCAAAAATGGAGTTATTGAGACAAAATATGCGAGACAGCCTACACAAAGCCTATTTAAGAGGTGAAAAATCTTATAATACTCGATGTCGTAGCGTAAAATACATACCGGGACAAGAAGTTTTTCGTAGAAACTTCCAACAAAGCAATTTTAAGCGCGGTTTCAATGCTAAATTTGCACGGAAATTTTTAAAATGTCGGATCGTAAGGCCGGTCGGAAATAGCCTATATGAAATAGAAGATATGCAAGGCAAATCATTAGGGGTATTTCACGCCAAAGATTTAAAACAATAATTTGTAAAATCTTTGGTGTACTTAGTCCTAAGTATTTCCTGCGCGACGTAAATTGACTTGCTTTAGTCAATGGTCTACGTCGTGTAAGACGAGGGCAATTGCGAAAGAGATCTTTTTGGGGGTATTTCATGCCAAGGGCTTAAAACATAGCTTTTAAAGTCCTTGGTATACTTAGTCCTAGAAAATTTTCTACGCGCTTCGGTCGGATTCTCGCTATATCCTGCTACAACCTAAGACCACGACATGTCACAAGAACCTAGTTGGCTTTTTCTACGTTTGGTAAGAAAAAAAAACTTGAACCTACACATACACACACACATCAATGTAAGCAGTCTGTGGATTCAGTAGCTGTTCAGAATGAATAAATTATTTAATTTGATCGACTCAAGCTGGCGTTTCTAAATTGGCTACATTTGTAACCGTCATTACTCTATTGGGGCAACTCCATCGTCACCCTGGAGAACTATGCTATTAAGGGCTAAGAGTTATTAGTCCCCTAGAGAAATAACATTTGTCTGAGTCCGATCTTACAGCGAATCAAGAACAAATTAAAGAATTTATGCAACACTCTTGCAATTGTCCATTCTGACAACATGAATCTCACGGGCTCTAACACGGATGATGGGTCTTGGTCAGTAAACCATTAACATCTAAACCTGACACAATTCTACCTATTATCGTTTTTTTATAACCGGGAACGTAACGAAACTAATTCCCCTGAAATTTTCTTGAAATGTCTATACATAGTATATTTAGTACCTTTTTTGAGAAGCTTCGAGATAATGATCGAAAAATTTTTTTTATATATAACTAAATATATATATATTTGTATTCTAATATATACTACCAATATTTTTTTTGCACACTCACCCTTTTATTTCTGCTAAGCTAGCTTCGCTTGTTAATTCTGTTGTTGCCTGAAAAAGAGTTTTCGAAAAGACTTTAGTGATAATTCTAATTTAAGATAAAATTTTATTTTGTTTTGTATAAATACTTGCCAATACCCATGGTTTGTTTTTTTTTTTGCCTGATTTCTATTCGTCCTTTTAGGGGCAATTGAATTCTAAGGAACCTAGGTAGAAGGAAGGTTAATAATTATTTTTAGTTTTTGTTAACGATGAAACTTTCTAAAGGAGTGATTTTATGAATTTTATTTATTATTTTGTTTTCATCCTTTAAAAACTTTCACGCGTCAACAGATTTTTAATTTTTATATACTTATCTTAAGTGGAATTGTCAAGGGGTATTTCTCGCCAAAGGTCGGAGCCTGAAACCGTTGGTGGACTTAGTCCTTGCCTTTCCCATCTACCTCCGCATTCGGAACCTACCTGAGTCCGCACCAGCATTCTTTATTTTAGGTTTAAGATCTCTCAGGTATTGAATTGCTATTTTCTGTAAAGAAACGGGAAAATCAATTAAAATAGTTGAATTCTAAAAGTAAATTTTTTGTTTAAGCCAGTTTCTTTTCCCAATTCTTTCAAAAAAAAAAAAAAAAAAAAAAAAAAAAAAAAAAAAATTTTTACACAATAATCTCTTTAATCACTTCACTTTTCACACACACTGTAATTTCCAATATCATTTTTATTCACACACACCCGTTTTATAGAAATATTTTGAAAATTAAGCTTTTTCTTTAGTTTTTATATTTTATAAATTTTTTTCACTTCACTTTTGTCCCGAACTGTTATTCCGAATATGGAAACGAATCTAAGTTTTATCCCGGCGCAAATAGTCTTATTAATTAATTTTTTTTAATTTTGTTCATTTCACTTTTGTTCACACACTTTTTCCACTCACTATAGTTTTTGCAGACAATGATTTGTTTAACCTAATGTAAATTTAAATTTTATTATCACTTACCCTTACCTCGCCAGAATCTGCAGTATCCTTCATTAATTCCTGAAAAGAAAATTAATTTTATTAATATTTTGCCTAAAGTTTTATATTTTTATTAATAATAAATAAATAAAATAACTTACTTTTGTCACCGCCATTGAAGAAAATTTTACGCATGTGTAGTTTTTTTGCTTTACTTCTCCTCCCGTTCGCTTTTGATAGCAGCTGGTCATTCACAATCAGTTGGGAGTTGCCACAGTGTAGTAAAATTTTTCAATAATGGTGAGTTTCTGACTAGTGTTACCGGACGAATTTTTTATTATAAAAATATCTGAATCCCCAAAATCCCAGAACGTCACTAGAAAATTAGAAGATTAGACATTAAAATTTTCCCTCCCATTCTGCATCCACTGATGGACTTTAGAATGGTTGGGTTTTGTCATGTGCACCCTGTAGATGGTTAACTAATAAGAGGGTTGGCAACACCAACATTGGAAAAAAAATAAATAAATAAAAAGGGACAACACGAGAGGTAGAAATTAATAAATAGTGAAGAAGAAGAAAAAAAGTAAATAAATAAACAAACAAACAAACAAATAGAAAGGGAATTGCTGAAAAATTGGTCTGATGATAGGATAGAGAAAAATCCGACATCTTGACGACCGAGATTTCTGGACCGCCAAAAAAGAAAGATGTCGATACCTTTTTACTTTTGATTTGGCGGCGGTAAGAAGATGTCGGTGGAGTAAGTGGCCAACAAAAAAATAAAACAAAAGTTTGTAGTAAGAAAATTCCTTTTTGTGTGCTTTATTTACCTGAAGAAAAATTAAAGTTTAATACAATTTTAAAAGACATTTAAAATAAACAATTGAAAAATACCAAATTAAAAGTACATGTTGATTGTATAAAATTCAACTAAATAAATGGACAAATAAAACAAATTACAAAAATAACAAAATAATACATATTAACAAAATCAGTTATAGAAAGAAAATAAAACAAGTAAATTAAAATAAAGAAAAACATATACAAATTTGAAAACTAAAACTAAAGTCGCCAAAGCCACTCCATCACAACTCCATTCACCGTGGGACTTTTCCACATCCTGGTCATCAGCCATAAACCAACTCCCGGAAAGGTCAGGTATTCGCCCGACAAGTACATAGACTGAGACTCGGACTCTCACGTACCTAAAAATAAAACAATTGTATACTAATTTTAAGTAAGTAAATATAGTTTTTTTGTGTGTTAACGAGTATCAAGTCACCTTGTATTGAGGGTGCGCGCGTCCGATTAGGCAGTGAGCTCATTTCCCAATTGATCGTCGAAAGTAGGTCCCATTGACCCTAAAAATTAAAATAAAAGAAACAAATTTACAAAAAGAAATAAGTATATGTTGTAAAATAAAAGTGTAGACCGTACGTAACCGAACAAACCATATCGGCGAAGTGGACCACTACATTAAAGCCAAACGGGCCTGTAATTTTTGGTGAATTTGGAAGACTGTTATATGAATTTTTGAACCGTTCCTTGAATTTTTTTTGCGCTTATTTTAAATTGAAATTTTGAGTTTGTAAATAGTTGTCCGAGTTTAATTTAAATTTTTGAATTTTCTATTATGTTTAAAATCGAATTAATTTTGGTTTGCATTCAAATTTAAATTCAGTTTTTGTTGTTAATTTAAATAGTTCTATTAATAAACATGAAGTTTTATAACGTTTGAGTAAATTTCAAGTTTTTTAATATGATTGGTTAAACAAATAGGTGGCGGTAAGTAGAGGGAATTAATTTTGCAGGTCAAAAGTGTTTGGGACATCTAAAAATTAAACTCCAGATGTCACGGAGAGGTGTAGTCTCGAGTGGGAGGGCAAAAATCCTGGCCTAACATCAGCCAGATGAACTTGAATGAACCAGCGTCGTTAATATTGAGTGTTGTATTATGTTTTTGTTTTACTTCGATGCCCCATATAATAAAATTCCTTTACAGCTGGTATGAATTTTTTATTTATGGTGTGTTAGACGGCCCAGAATGTTGACAAGAACCACCCCCACCGGCGAGCTTAAGCCCGGCAATAAGCGAGCATACCAGCGCTGTCAACAATCTGGCCACTTCAGACAGCTGGGAAATATTTTCTGCCAGCTGGGTTGTAACACAACTCTTTTTGCACACGCACACATAATAAAATGGCGCCCAACGTGGGGCCCGAAGTAGTCTGAAATAGTAAAGAGAAAATGAATCCACACAAATTCGTATGTCCGACTAGGATATTTAAGAGTCCCTAATCGTTGCGACGAATTTTTAAGGAATTGTCTCTACATTCATACACTTTTAAATACATAGTTAAATAGTTTTTTTTAGGTTTTATTTGTAGAACATTTATACTTATGTAAGCCCCGATAGCAGTGTTAATACTATCTGCTACGCGTTGCGACATAATGTGTAAATGTAATACATTTAAAATTTACATTTGGACTCCGGACCATACTTATCACCTGGAGGCTTAAGTTCGGTAATAAGTACCAAGACTTTTAAATGCTCTAGTGTGAAGGTAGGGCGAGGAGACTATTATACCTGACATAGTTTAGTTTTTCAATAGATAAATTTTTATAAGTTTAGAGTTAGTCCTAGTGTCGAGAAGTTATTCACAACTGCTAGTTGCAATTCTAAATTTAATGAAACTTCCTTTATATTTTAAATTAATTTAGATTTTTTTTTTAAACACGCAATATTAACCGCTGATCATTCTAACACTTTTTGAAAATTTACCTGCAAAATTTCATTCTCTCGAAATAAACCGCCAACCGTAACTTTGATTTTCTTTGTACCTTAATTGGAAATTTTTAATTTTATTAAAAATTTGGTCTTTATTCCCATTGTTTTCCTGGAATTTGAATTTTTTATATATACTTTTTCATACTTTTATACTTTTTATATCTAGTAATAGTGGATTTTTTTTTTTAGTTTTATTTATATTTATTTATAGAAAGATTTAATCCTTTAATAGTATATTTCGTTTTGAATTTTTTTTATTATTCCATAGTAGCAAATTTATATTTTAGATTTTATTTTCCTTTTCTCTTGAATTTGTTTTTTTGATTTTTATATTAATGGTCTTAACCCGCGAGGCAAGTAAACTTTTAGCAAACGACATGGCCACTACTAGAACGAGTACAACTGGTATAACGTATACATCTACAATAACGACTATGTCGTCACTGGCGAATCCTACGTCAACCTACGACACCGCAACGACATCAGTGGTAAATGCGATTCCGATAGTTTCTTCTCAAGCACATGATTTCTCAGTCAGCTCTGAAAGTCTGGATCAAACGGTGATTTCCCCACAGTTTGAAAGTGATACTGCCCGGAACATTCGTAGAGAGGTGCGAGAGAGAGCGCAGGAAGAATTTGATTTTGGCCAAAGACTAAATTCAGATAGCATCCATCAGATGGTAGAAGCCTCAGTGGGTCTTAGTCAAATTCGGTTGATGGAAGCGTTGGACCAGAAGTTACAGAAAGCTGTAGCCGAAATTAAGTTGGCTTTAACCCAGCCAGCTCAAGCAGTGCATTCTACACCGACCTCAAGCGCTGTTTCTAATTATTGCGAGCTACCATCTAGACAATTGTCAGGACCACAGGTATCGATAGCACCGGCATTTTCACAACCTCCTGCCTTGATTCCAGCCCCTCGTGTGGTAGAATCAAGACAAAATGTGGCTATATCTAAAAATATAAATGCTCCACCTCAGCTGCAATCAGCCTACCAGCAACAACAATTCGGGCCAACATCGCAAAATCAATTGCCGTATTTACAACAGCCAGTGCAGACGCAATACCCTCAACAATCACCACAGCATCATAGTCAACCATCAGGTGTGGCTCAGTACCAGCAGACCTTCAGGAATTCTCAACCGGAATGTCCGCCAAACGCTTTGACAACAGTAGCCATGCAACCACCATCCATGCAGCCACAATATGTTAGTATCGCCACTCCTTGGCCAAGTCAACGAGATCCGTTGGACAGATATGCATTAGCCAAATGGGGTATAAAATTTGACGGCACAAACAAATCCATCAATGTGTAGGAATTTATATTTCGAGTGGGAACGTTGCGCAAAGACTATGGATGCTCTGACACAGAATTATTAAGAAGCTTCCATGTTTTACTTGAAGGCCCAGCTCTTGATTGGTACTGGGACTATCGAAAAATTGTACACGTAAGCACATGGGAGGAGTTGGAAAAGGCCCTGGTGAACCAATACAGACGGTACGATAAGGAATATCAAATTCAAAGGAAGATATTAAACAGAAGACAACAGCCTCAAGAATCCTTTGACGAATTTTACAACGCAGTCATCAGATTGAGAAACCAGCAGCAAATACCATATGAAGAGGAGCCATTAGTGGAAATCATGAGAGGCAACTTAAAACTATCCCTGGCGCAAATTATGTTTTCAACACATATTAAAACACTAAGTGATTTTTGCCGAGAAGTGAGACGTGCTGAGAACCTCATTACCACTCAAAGGCAGCTTTACCAACAGCGGAACACAGTGCAGAGAATAAATGAACTAGAGTGGATGGACGAGGAATTGCCAGAAATGACTGTCGAAGTAGATGCTATACGTTCTACTAGCCATTACATCTGTTGGAACTGTAGGGCAGTAGGCCATGGTTTTATGGATTGTCCTGAACCTATTGCCAGACAGTTCTGTTTCAGATGTGGTAAGGACAACGTTGTGGCTCCAAAATGTCAAAGTGTCTGGGAAACCGGTCACGAAACCCGTCTCAAACTGGGGAGGCGCGGTCGAGTGAATCTCAGACCCAGTGAAAAAGACATCAGCAATATCTGATGGTGAGTGTATTAAAATTTTAAGACGAGATAAGGTAGAACTAGAATCAAATCCTGAACCACGGCTTAGGGAACTAAAACCTTTGCATGTGCGAGTTCAGGAATATAATCAGGCAAGGTTGAAAATATTCGGAAATGTGTGTAGTAGGATTAAGAAGGCGCGTGAACGGTATAAAATACGTAAAAGGCTTAGGCGCGAAATTTCGGTAGCTTCTTTATATGAGAGAGACGATTCCCGTTTTTACACTAAAATAAATAAAAACGGGTTTGAAATCGAAGGTTTGTTGGACAGTGGAGCGACGGTCACGTGTTTAGGTCGAGATTGTATGGACCTAGTAAAGAAAACTGGTTTGGAGATACACGATTTCCATACAATAATAAAAACCGCTGACGGTACGGCTCACAAAATAGTCGGTCGAGTTCGGGCGAAGATAGGTTTTAGTAATAAGAGTGAGGTCATCACTTTCTATTTAGTGCCTACACTAAATCGCGAGCTTTTCTTGCGTTGACTTTATGAAGGCATTTAAACTACTTGCCAACATCGGTAGTCTTACCACGAATGGAGTAAATCTCTGTGAAGAGACCGATAATACACTAGACATCGTAACTCATAAGCTGTCACCGGAACAGCGACGAAAATTAGATTTAGTCATTTGTAAGTTCCCTTGCTATAGAAAAGAAGGATTAGGAAAAACACATTTAGAGACGCACTGTATAGATACCAGGGATGCGATTCCAGTAAAAGATCGTCACTATCCTGTGTCCCCGGCTGTACAAAATTTGATGTTTGCGGAGCTGGATAGGATGCTTGATCTTGGTGTCATTGAGCTAAGCGAGAGTCCATGGAGTCATCCGGTTACTCTGGTCCGTAAGGGCGAGAAGAATCGGCTGTGTCTGGACGCTCGAAAGCTCAATGCACTAACGGTCAAGGATGCCTACCCTCTGCCACACATCGAAGGTTTGCTCAGTCGTTTGGGAGACACGATTTTTATATCTAGTGTCGACTTAAAGGACGCTTTTTGGCAGATACCACTAGATCAGGGAGAAAACTGCATTTACGGTGCCTGGGCGACCGCTCTACCATTTTACGGTCATGCCATTTGGGTTGTGTAATGCAGCTCAAAGGCTATGTCGTTTAATGGATAGAGTGATTCGGCGCTTCGTGATAAAGTTTTCGTCTACTTAGATGATCTCTTGATAATATCTCCAAATTTCGAGACACACCTGGAATTGTTAACTCAGGTAGCTATTCAGTTGCGAGAAGTAGGGCTCACGATCAATGTGGAAAAATCTAAATTTTGTTTTAAGGAGTTGCGATATCTAGGGTATATCGTAGGTGGTGGTAAAGTGAAGCCAGATCCGGCTAAGGTCGAAACGATTTCTCGTTTTGCCTACCCTAAAATGGCTAAGCAAGTGCGGAGTTTCATGGGAGCAACAGGCTGGTATAGGAAATTTATACCAGACTATGCAACCATTGCAGCTCCAATCTTTGACACGCTAAAGAAGGGGAAGCAATTTAAGTTTTCGCAAGAAGCCATGACCGCGTTTGATCACCTCAAGAAGGCTCTGATGACTAGTCCACTTCTTATTCACCCGGACTTCTCCAGACATTTTTACGTTCAGTGTGATGCATCTGATGTGGGTATAGGGGCTGTTTTGTTCCAGAAAGACGATTCGGATGGTGAGCATCCAATAGTCTATCTGTCGCACAAACTAACCCCTGCACAAAAGAATTATTCAGTTACTGAACGTGAATGTCTGGCAGTTGTTCTGGCGATTAAGAAGTTTAGGCCCTATATAGAATTGATGCCTTTCACTGTTATTACGGACCACAGCAGCCTTAAGTGGCTCATGTCATATAAAGACTTGTCAGGTCGGTTAGCGCGGTGGAGTTTGCACTTACAATCGTACAATTTCACTATTGAGCATAGGCAGGGGAGGCAGAATGTAGTACCCGATACCCTATCTCGATACGAAATGTCGGAAATCTGTACAGAGGTTGGTAGGCTAATAGATCTTAATTCTGATGCTTTTAAGTCGGGTAATTATTTAGAACTTGTTTCCGTTATAGAAACAAATTCTGAACAATTACCGGACTTAAAAGTAGTTGATGGTTTTGTTTACAAGAGAGTTCGTCCATACGACGGCGAAATCCTAAATGAGGATTTTGCTTGGAAGTTATGGGTACCTCTCGAACTAACCAAAACCATTATAGAAAACGCGCACAATTCGCCGCAGGCTGCTCACGGTGGCATAGGCAAAACTCTAAGTAGAGTACGTGAATATTTTTATTGGCCTAACCAAACTGTACAGATTCGAGATTTCGTACGAAATTGTGACGTTTGTAAGGAAACGAAACCGGCTAATGTGACATTACGGCCACCAATGGGAGCTGAGGTTACCAGCGAACGTCCGTTCCAAAGAATCTTCGTAGATTTTCTTGGTCCATATCCGCGCTCGAAAAACGGAAATTGCTACATTTTTATTGTACTGGACCACCTTACGAAATTCGTTTTGCTTAAAGCGATGCCTAAGGCCAGTACTAAAAATGTAGTAAAATTTTTGATTTCGGAAGTTTTTTATAAATTTGGAACGCCGGAAACGATTGTATCCGACAATGGAAAGCAGTTCGTAAGCAAAGAGTTTACCACCATGGTCGAAAATTTCGGGGTAAAACACTTACGAACTGCTATACACGCGCCACAGGCAAATGCCTCAGAGCGCGTCAACCAGTCTATTTTGGCAGCCATTCGCTCAAATTTAGAAGAGGATCAGTCGCAATGGGACAGAAACCTTTCTGAAATAGAATTTTCCTTAAGATCTTCAGTACAAACCTCGATTGGAGTAACTCCTTATTTCGCATTATTCGGTATGAATATGATTGGCCACGGAAGCGTGTATGGAATAGCCCGGAAACTTAAAAGCTTAAACGATTTAGATTTAAATGTCATACCGAAAGCCGCAAAAATGGAGTTATTGAGACAAAATATGCGAGACAGCCTACACAAAGCCTATTTAAGAGGTGAAAAATCTTATAATACTCGATGTCGTAGCGTAAAATACATACCGGGACAAGAAGTTTTTCGTAGAAACTTCCAACAAAGCAATTTTAAGCGCGGTTTCAATGCTAAATTTGCACGGAAATTTTTAAAATGTCGGATCGTAAGGCCGGTCGGAAATAGCCTATATGAAATAGAAGATATGCAAGGCAAATCATTAGGGGTATTTCACGCCAAAGATTTAAAACAATAATTTGTAAAATCTTTGGTGTACTTAGTCCTAAGTATTTCCTGCGCGACGTAAATTGACTTGCTTTAGTCAATGGTCTACGTCGTGTAAGACGAGGGCAATTGCGAAAGAGATCTTTTTGGGGGTATTTCATGCCAAGGGCTTAAAACATAGCTTTTAAAGTCCTTGGTATACTTAGTCCTAGAAAATTTTCTACGCGCTTCGGTCGGATTCTCGCTATATCCTGCTACAACCTAAGACCACGACATGTCACAAGAACCTAGTTGGCTTTTTCTACGTTTGGTAAGAAAAAAAAACTTGAACCTACACATACACACACACATCAATGTAAGCAGTCTGTGGATTCAGTAGCTGTTCAGAATGAATAAATTATTTAATTTGATCGACTCAAGCTGGCGTTTCTAAATTGGCTACATTTGTAACCGTCATTACTCTATTGGGGCAACTCCATCGTCACCCTGGAGAACTATGCTATTAAGGGCTAAGAGTTATTAGTCCCCTAGAGAAATAACATTTGTCTGAGTCCGATCTTACAGCGAATCAAGAACAAATTAAAGAATTTATGCAACACTCTTGCAATTGTCCATTCTGACAACATGAATCTCACGGGCTCTAACACGGATGATGGGTCTTGGTCAGTAAACCATTAACATCTAAACCTGACACAATTCTACCTATTATCGTTTTTTTATAACCGGGAACGTAACGAAACTAATTCCCCTGAAATTTTCTTGAAATGTCTATACATAGTATATTTAGTACCTTTTTTGAGAAGCTTCGAGATAATGATCGAAAAATTTTTTTTATATATAACTAAATATATATATATTTGTATTCTAATATATACTACCAATATTTTTTTTGCACACTCACCCTTTTATTTCTGCTAAGCTAGCTTCGCTTGTTAATTCTGTTGTTGCCTGAAAAAGAGTTTTCGAAAAGACTTTAGTGATAATTCTAATTTAAGATAAAATTTTATTTTGTTTTGTATAAATACTTGCCAATACCCATGGTTTGTTTTTTTTTTTGCCTGATTTCTATTCGTCCTTTTAGGGGCAATTGAATTCTAAGGAACCTAGGTAGAAGGAAGGTTAATAATTATTTTTAGTTTTTGTTAACGATGAAACTTTCTAAAGGAGTGATTTTATGAATTTTATTTATTATTTTGTTTTCATCCTTTAAAAACTTTCACGCGTCAACAGATTTTTAATTTTTATATACTTATCTTAAGTGGAATTGTCAAGGGGTATTTCTCGCCAAAGGTCGGAGCCTGAAACCGTTGGTGGACTTAGTCCTTGCCTTTCCCATCTACCTCCGCATTCGGAACCTACCTGAGTCCGCACCAGCATTCTTTATTTTAGGTTTAAGATCTCTCAGGTATTGAATTGCTATTTTCTGTAAAGAAACGGGAAAATCAATTAAAATAGTTGAATTCTAAAAGTAAATTTTTTGTTTAAGCCAGTTTCTTTTCCCAATTCTTTCAAAAAAAAAAAAAAAAAAAAAAAAAAAAAAAAAAAAAAATTTTTACACAATAATCTCTTTAATCACTTCACTTTTCACACACACTGTAATTTCCAATATCATTTTTATTCACACACACCCGTTTTATAGAAATATTTTGAAAATTAAGCTTTTTCTTTAGTTTTTATATTTTATAAATTTTTTTCACTTCACTTTTGTCCCGAACTGTTATTCCGAATATGGAAACGAATCTAAGTTTTATCCCGGCGCAAATAGTCTTATTAATTAATTTTTTTTAATTTTGTTCATTTCACTTTTGTTCACACACTTTTTCCACTCACTATAGTTTTTGCAGACAATGATTTGTTTAACCTAATGTAAATTTAAATTTTATTATCACTTACCCTTACCTCGCCAGAATCTGCAGTATCCTTCATTAATTCCTGAAAAGAAAATTAATTTTATTAATATTTTGCCTAAAGTTTTATATTTTTATTAATAATAAATAAATAAAATAACTTACTTTTGTCACCGCCATTGAAGAAAATTTTACGCATGTGTAGTTTTTTTGCTTTACTTCTCCTCCCGTTCGCTTTTGATAGCAGCTGGTCATTCACAATCAGTTGGGAGTTGCCACAGTGTAGTAAAATTTTTCAATAATGGTGAGTTTCTGACTAGTGTTACCGGACGAATTTTTTATTATAAAAATATCTGAATCCCCAAAATCCCAGAACGTCACTAGAAAATTAGAAGATTAGACATTAAAATTTTCCCTCCCATTCTGCATCCACTGATGGACTTTAGAATGGTTGGGTTTTGTCATGTGCACCCTGTAGATGGTTAACTAATAAGAGGGTTGGCAACACCAACATTGGAAAAAAAATAAATAAATAAAAAGGGACAACACGAGAGGTAGAAATTAATAAATAGTGAAGAAGAAGAAAAAAAGTAAATAAATAAACAAACAAACAAACAAATAGAAAGGGAATTGCTGAAAAATTGGTCTGATGATAGGATAGAGAAAAATCCGACATCTTGACGACCGAGATTTCTGGACCGCCAAAAAAGAAAGATGTCGATACCTTTTTACTTTTGATTTGGCGGCGGTAAGAAGATGTCGGTGGAGTAAGTGGCCAACAAAAAAATAAAACAAAAGTTTGTAGTAAGAAAATTCCTTTTTGTGTGCTTTATTTACCTGAAGAAAAATTAAAGTTTAATACAATTTTAAAAGACATTTAAAATAAACAATTGAAAAATACCAAATTAAAAGTACATGTTGATTGTATAAAATTCAACTAAATAAATGGACAAATAAAACAAATTACAAAAATAACAAAATAATACATATTAACAAAATCAGTTATAGAAAGAAAATAAAACAAGTAAATTAAAATAAAGAAAAACATATACAAATTTGAAAACTAAAACTAAAGTCGCCAAAGCCACTCCATCACAACTCCATTCACCGTGGGACTTTTCCACATCCTGGTCATCAGCCATAAACCAACTCCCGGAAAGGTCAGGTATTCGCCCGACAAGTACATAGACTGAGACTCGGACTCTCACGTACCTAAAAATAAAACAATTGTATACTAATTTTAAGTAAGTAAATATAGTTTTTTTGTGTGTTAACGAGTATCAAGTCACCTTGTATTGAGGGTGCGCGCGTCCGATTAGGCAGTGAGCTCATTTCCCAATTGATCGTCGAAAGTAGGTCCCATTGACCCTAAAAATTAAAATAAAAGAAACAAATTTACAAAAAGAAATAAGTATATGTTGTAAAATAAAAGTGTAGACCGTACGTAACCGAACAAACCATATCGGCGAAGTGGACCACTACATTAAAGCCAAACGGGCCTGTAATTTTTGGTGAATTTGGAAGACTGTTATATGAATTTTTGAACCGTTCCTTGAATTTTTTTTGCGCTTATTTTAAATTGAAATTTTGAGTTTGTAAATAGTTGTCCGAGTTTAATTTAAATTTTTGAATTTTCTATTATGTTTAAAATCGAATTAATTTTGGTTTGCATTCAAATTTAAATTCAGTTTTTGTTGTTAATTTAAATAGTTCTATTAATAAACATGAAGTTTTATAACGTTTGAGTAAATTTCAAGTTTTTTAATATGATTGGTTAAACAAATAGGTGGCGGTAAGTAGAGGGAATTAATTTTGCAGGTCAAAAGTGTTTGGGACATCTAAAAATTAAACTCCAGATGTCACGGAGAGGTGTAGTCTCGAGTGGGAGGGCAAAAATCCTGGCCTAACATCAGCCAGATGAACTTGAATGAACCAGCGTCGTTAATATTGAGTGTTGTATTATGTTTTTGTTTTACTTCGATGCCCCATATAATAAAATTCCTTTACAGCTGGTATGAATTTTTTATTTATGGTGTGTTAGACGGCCCAGAATGTTGACAAGAACCACCCCCACCGGCGAGCTTAAGCCCGGCAATAAGCGAGCATACCAGCGCTGTCAACAATCTGGCCACTTCAGACAGCTGGGAAATATTTTCTGCCAGCTGGGTTGTAACACAACTCTTTTTGCACACGCACACATAATAAAATGGCGCCCAACGTGGGGCCCGAAGTAGTCTGAAATAGTAAAGAGAAAATGAATCCACACAAATTCGTATGTCCGACTAGGATATTTAAGAGTCCCTAATCGTTGCGACGAATTTTTAAGGAATTGTCTCTACATTCATACACTTTTAAATACATAGTTAAATAGTTTTTTTTAGGTTTTATTTGTAGAACATTTATACTTATGTAAGCCCCGATAGCAGTGTTAATACTATCTGCTACGCGTTGCGACATAATGTGTAAATGTAATACATTTAAAATTTACATTTGGACTCCGGACCATACTTATCACCTGGAGGCTTAAGTTCGGTAATAAGTACCAAGACTTTTAAATGCTCTAGTGTGAAGGTAGGGCGAGGAGACTATTATACCTGACATAGTTTAGTTTTTCAATAGATAAATTTTTATAAGTTTAGAGTTAGTCCTAGTGTCGAGAAGTTATTCACAACTGCTAGTTGCAATTCTAAATTTAATGAAACTTCCTTTATATTTTAAATTAATTTAGATTTTTTTTTTAAACACGCAATATTAACCGCTGATCATTCTAACACTTTTTGAAAATTTACCTGCAAAATTTCATTCTCTCGAAATAAACCGCCAACCGTAACTTTGATTTTCTTTGTACCTTAATTGGAAATTTTTAATTTTATTAAAAATTTGGTCTTTATTCCCATTGTTTTCCTGGAATTTGAATTTTTTATATATACTTTTTCATACTTTTATACTTTTTATATCTAGTAATAGTGGATTTTTTTTTTTAGTTTTATTTATATTTATTTATAGAAAGATTTAATCCTTTAATAGTATATTTCGTTTTGAATTTTTTTTATTATTCCATAGTAGCAAATTTATATTTTAGATTTTATTTTCCTTTTCTCTTGAATTTGTTTTTTTGATTTTTATATTAATGGTCTTAACCCGCGAGGCAAGTAAACTTTTAGCAAACGACATGGCCACTACTAGAACGAGTACAACTGGTATAACGTATACATCTACAATAACGACTATGTCGTCACTGGCGAATCCTACGTCAACCTACGACACCGCAACGACATCAGTGGTAAATGCGATTCCGATAGTTTCTTCTCAAGCACATGATTTCTCAGTCAGCTCTGAAAGTCTGGATCAAACGGTGATTTCCCCACAGTTTGAAAGTGATACTGCCCGGAACATTCGTAGAGAGGTGCGAGAGAGAGCGCAGGAAGAATTTGATTTTGGCCAAAGACTAAATTCAGATAGCATCCATCAGATGGTAGAAGCCTCAGTGGGTCTTAGTCAAATTCGGTTGATGGAAGCGTTGGACCAGAAGTTACAGAAAGCTGTAGCCGAAATTAAGTTGGCTTTAACCCAGCCAGCTCAAGCAGTGCATTCTACACCGACCTCAAGCGCTGTTTCTAATTATTGCGAGCTACCATCTAGACAATTGTCAGGACCACAGGTATCGATAGCACCGGCATTTTCACAACCTCCTGCCTTGATTCCAGCCCCTCGTGTGGTAGAATCAAGACAAAATGTGGCTATATCTAAAAATATAAATGCTCCACCTCAGCTGCAATCAGCCTACCAGCAACAACAATTCGGGCCAACATCGCAAAATCAATTGCCGTATTTACAACAGCCAGTGCAGACGCAATACCCTCAACAATCACCACAGCATCATAGTCAACCATCAGGTGTGGCTCAGTACCAGCAGACCTTCAGGAATTCTCAACCGGAATGTCCGCCAAACGCTTTGACAACAGTAGCCATGCAACCACCATCCATGCAGCCACAATATGTTAGTATCGCCACTCCTTGGCCAAGTCAACGAGATCCGTTGGACAGATATGCATTAGCCAAATGGGGTATAAAATTTGACGGCACAAACAAATCCATCAATGTGCAGGAATTTATATTTCGAGTGGGAACGTTGCGCAAAGACTATGGATGCTCTGACACAGAATTATTAAGAAGCTTCCATGTTTTACTTGAAGGCCCAGCTCTTGATTGGTACTGGGACTATCGAAAAATTGTACACGTAAGCACATGGGAGGAGTTGGAAAAGGCCCTGGTGAACCAATACAGACGGTACGATAAGGAATATCAAATTCAAAGGAAGATATTAAACAGAAGACAACAGCCTCAAGAATCCTTTGACGAATTTTACAACGCAGTCATCAGATTGAGAAACCAGCAGCAAATACCATATGAAGAGGAGCCATTAGTGGAAATCATGAGAGGCAACTTAAAACTATCCCTGGCGCAAATTATGTTTTCAACACATATTAAAACACTAAGTGATTTTTGCCGAGAAGTGAGACGTGCTGAGAACCTCATTACCACTCAAAGGCAGCTTTACCAACAGCGGAACACAGTGCAGAGAATAAATGAACTAGAGTGGATGGACGAGGAATTGCCAGAAATGACTGTCGAAGTAGATGCTATACGTTCTACTAGCCATTACATCTGTTGGAACTGTAGGGCAGTAGGCCATGGTTTTATGGATTGTCCTGAACCTATTGCCAGACAGTTCTGTTTCAGATGTGGTAAGGACAACGTTGTGGCTCCAAAATGTCAAAGTGTCTGGGAAACCGGTCACGAAACCCGTCTCAAACTGGGGAGGCGCGGTCGAGCGAATCTCAGACCCAGTGAAAAAGACATCAGCAATATCTGATGGTGAGTGTATTAAAATTTTAAGACGAGATAAGGTAGAACTAGAATCAAATCCTGAACCACGGCTTAGGGAACTAAAACCTTTGCATGTGCGAGTTCAGGAATATAATCAGGCAAGGTTGAAAATATTCGGAAATGTGTGTAGTAGGATTAAGAAGGCGCGTGAACGGTATAAAATACGTAAAAGGCTTAGGCGCGAAATTTCGGTAGCTTCTTTATATGAGAGAGACGATTCCCGTTTTTACACTAAAATAAATAAAAACGGGTTTGAAATCGAAGGTTTGTTGGACAGTGGAGCGACGGTCACGTGTTTAGGTCGAGATTGTATGGACCTAGTAAAGAAAACTGGTTTGGAGATACACGATTTCCATACAATAATAAAAACCGCTGACGGTACGGCTCACAAAATAGTCGGTCGAGTTCGGGCGAAGATAGGTTTTAGTAATAAGAGTGAGGTCATCACTTTCTATTTAGTGCCTACACTAAATCGCGAGCTTTTCTTGCGTTGACTTTATGAAGGCATTTAAACTACTTGCCAACATCGGTAGTCTTACCACGAATGGAGTAAATCTCTGTGAAGAGACCGATAATACACTAGACATCGTAACTCATAAGCTGTCACCGGAACAGCGACGAAAATTAGATTTAGTCATTTGTAAGTTCCCTTGCCATAGAAAAGAAGGATTAGGAAAAACACATTTAGAGACGCACTGTATAGATACCAGGGATGCGATTCCAGTAAAAGATCGTCACTATCCTGTGTCCCCGGCTGTACAAAATTTGATGTTTGCGGAGCTGGATAGGATGCTTGATCTTGGTGTCATTGAGCTAAGCGAGAGTCCATGGAGTCATCCGGTTACTCTGGTCCGTAAGGGCGAGAAGAATCGGCTGTGTCTGGACGCTCGAAAGCTCAATGCACTAACGGTCAAGGATGCCTACCCTCTGCCACACATCGAAGGTTTGCTCAGTCGTTTGGGAGACACGATTTTTATATCTAGTGTCGACTTAAAGGACGCTTTTTGGCAGATACCACTAGATCAGGGAGAAAACTGCATTTACGGTGCCTGGGCGACCGCTCTACCATTTTACGGTCATGCCATTTGGGTTGTGTAATGCAGCTCAAAGGCTACGTCGTTTAATGGATAGAGTGATTCGGCGCTTCGTGATAAAGTTTTCGTCTACTTAGATGATCTCTTGATAATATCTCCAAATTTCGAGACACACCTGGAATTGTTAACTCAGGTAGCTATTCAGTTGCGAGAAGTAGGGCTCACGATCAATGTGGAAAAATCTAAATTTTGTTTTAAGGAGTTGCGATATCTAGGGTATATCGTAGGTGGTGGTAAAGTGAAGCCAGATCCGGCTAAGGTCGAAACGATTTCTCGTTTTGCCTACCCTAAAACGGCTAAGCAAGTGCGGAGTTTCATGGGAGCAACAGGCTGGTATAGGAAATTTATACCAGACTATGCAACCATTGCAGCTCCAATCTTTGACACGCTAAAGAAGGGGAAGCAATTTAAGTTTTCGCAAGAAGCCATGGCCGCGTTTGATCACCTCAAGAAGGCTCTGATGACTAGTCCACTTCTTATTCACCCGGACTTCTCCAGACATTTTTACGTTCAGTGTGATGCATCTGATGTGGGTATAGGGGCTGTTTTGTTCCAGAAAGACGATTCGGATGGTGAGCATCCAATAGTCTATCTGTCGCACAAACTAACCCCTGCACAAAAGAATTATTCAGTTACTGAACGTGAATGTCTGGCAGTTGTTCTGGCGATTAAGAAGTTTAGGCCCTATATAGAATTGATGCCTTTCACTGTTATTACGGACCACAGCAGCCTTAAGTGGCTCATGTCATATAAAGACTTGTCAGGTCGGTTAGCGCGGTGGAGTTTGCACTTACAATCGTACAATTTCACTATTGAGCATAGGCAGGGGAGGCAGAATGTAGTACCCGATACCCTATCTCGATACGAAATGTCGGAAATCTGTACAGAGGTTGGTAGGCTAATAGATCTTAATTCTGATGCTTTTAAGTCGGGTAATTATTTAGAACTTGTTTCCGTTATAGAAACAAATTCTGAACAATTACCGGACTTAAAAGTAGTTGATGGTTTTGTTTACAAGAGAGTTCGTCCATACGACGGCGAAATCCTAAATGAGGATTTTGCTTGGAAGTTATGGGTACCTCTCGAACTAACCAAAACCATTATAGAAAACGCGCACAATTCGCCGCAGGCTGCTCACGGTGGCATAGGCAAAACTCTAAGTAGAGTACGTGAATATTTTTATTGGCCTAACCAAACTGTACAGATTCGAGATTTCGTACGAAATTGTGACGTTTGTAAGGAAACGAAACCGGCTAATGTGACATTACGGCCACCAATGGGAGCTGAGGTTACCAGCGAACGTCCGTTCCAAAGAATCTTCGTAGATTTTCTTGGTCCATATCCGCGCTCGAAAAACGGAAATTGCTACATTTTTATTGTACTGGACCACCTTACGAAATTCGTTTTGCTTAAAGCGATGCCTAAGGCCAGTACTAAAAATGTAGTAAAATTTTTGATTTCGGAAGTTTTTTATAAATTTGGAACGCCGGAAACGATTGTATCCGACAATGGAAAGCAGTTCGTAAGCAAAGAGTTTACCACCATGGTCGAAAATTTCGGGGTAAAACACTTACGAACTGCTATACACGCGCCACAGGCAAATGCCTCAGAGCGCGTCAACCAGTCTATTTTGGCAGCCATTCGCTCAAATTTAGAAGAGGATCAGTCGCAATGGGACAGAAACCTTTCTGAAATAGAATTTTCCTTAAGATCTTCAGTACAAACCTCGATTGGAGTAACTCCTTATTTCGCATTATTCGGTATGAATATGATTGGCCACGGAAGCGTGTATGGAATAGCCCGGAAACTTAAAAGCTTAAACGATTTAGATTTAAATGTCATACCGAAAGCCGCAAAAATGGAGTTATTGAGACAAAATATGCGAGACAGCCTACACAAAGCCTATTTAAGAGGTGAAAAATCTTATAATACTCGATGTCGTAGCGTAAAATACATACCGGGACAAGAAGTTTTTCGTAGAAACTTCCAACAAAGCAATTTTAAGCGCGGTTTCAATGCTAAATTTGCACGGAAATTTTTAAAATGTCGGATCGTAAGGCCGGTCGGAAATAGCCTATATGAAATAGAAGATATGCAAGGCAAATCATTAGGGGTATTTCACGCCAAAGATTTAAAACAATAATTTGTAAAATCTTTGGTGTACTTAGTCCTAAGTATTTCCTGCGCGACGTAAATTGACTTGCTTTAGTCAATGGTCTACGTCGTGTAAGACGAGGGCAATTGCGAAAGAGATCTTTTTGGGGGTATTTCATGCCAAGGGCTTAAAACATAGCTTTTAAAGTCCTTGGTATACTTAGTCCTAGAAAATTTTCTACGCGCTTCGGTCGGATTCTCGCTATATCCTGCTACAACCTAAGACCACGACATGTCACAAGAACCTAGTTGGCTTTTTCTACGTTTGGTAAGAAAAAAAAACTTGAACCTACACATACACACACACATCAATGTAAGCAGTCTGTGGATTCAGTAGCTGTTCAGAATGAATAAATTATTTAATTTGATCGACTCAAGCTGGCGTTTCTAAATTGGCTACATTTGTAACCGTCATTACTCTATTGGGGCAACTCCATCGTCACCCTGGAGAACTATGCTATTAAGGGCTAAGAGTTATTAGTCCCCTAGAGAAATAACATTTGTCTGAGTCCGATCTTACAGCGAATCAAGAACAAATTAAAGAATTTATGCAACACTCTTGCAATTGTCCATTCTGACAACATGAATCTCACGGGCTCTAACACGGATGATGGGTCTTGGTCAGTAAACCATTAACATCTAAACCTGACACAATTCTACCTATTATCGTTTTTTTATAACCGGGAACGTAACGAAACTAATTCCCCTGAAATTTTCTTGAAATGTCTATACATAGTATATTTAGTACCTTTTTTGAGAAGCTTCGAGATAATGATCGAAAAAATTTTTTTATATATAACTAAATATATATATATTTGTATTCTAATATATACTACCAATATTTTTTTTGCACACTCACCCTTTTATTTCTGCTAAGCTAGCTTCGCTTGTTAATTCTGTTGTTGCCTGAAAAAGAGTTTTCGAAAAGACTTTAGTGATAATTCTAATTTAAGATAAAATTTTATTTTGTTTTGTATAAATACTTGCCAATACCCATGGTTTGTTTTTTTTTTTTGCCTGATTTCTATTCGTCCTTTTAGGGGCAATTGAATTCTAAGGAACCTAGGTAGAAGGAAGGTTAATAATTATTTTTAGTTTTTGTTAACGATGAAACTTTCTAAAGGAGTGATTTTATGAATTTTATTTATTGTTTTGTTTTCATCCTTTAAAAACTTTCACGCGTCAACAGATTTTTAATTTTTATATACTTATCTTAAGTGGAATTGTCAAGGGGTATTTCTCGCCAAAGGTCGGAGCCTGAAACCGTTGGTGGACTTAGTCCTTGCCTTTCCCATCTACCTCCGCATTCGGAACCTACCTGAGTCCGCACCAGCATTCTTTATTTTAGGTTTAAGATCTCTCAGGTATTGAATTGCTATTTTCTGTAAAGAAACGGGAAAATCAATTAAAATAGTTGAATTCTAAAAGTAAATTTTTTGTTTAAGCCAGTTTCTTTTCCCAATTCTTTCAAAAAAAAAAAAAAAAAAAAAAAAAAAAAAAAAAATTTTTACACAATAATCTCTTTAATCACTTCACTTTTCACACACACTGTAATTTCCAATATCATTTTTATTCACACACACCCGTTTTATAGAAATATTTTGAAAATTAAGCTTTTTCTTTAGTTTTTATATTTTATAAATTTTTTTCACTTCACTTTTGTCCCGAACTGTTATTCCGAATATGGAAACGAATCTAAGTTTTATCCCGGCGCAAATAGTCTTATTAATTAATTTTTTTTAATTTTGTTCATTTCACTTTTGTTCACACACTTTTTCCACTCACTATAGTTTTTGCAGACAATGATTTGTTTAACCTAATGTAAATTTAAATTTTATTATCACTTACCCTTACCTCGCCAGAATCTGCAGTATCCTTCATTAATTCCTGAAAAGAAAATTAATTTTATTAATATCTTGCCTAAAGTTTTATATTTTTATTAATAATAAATAAATAAAATAACTTACTTTTGTCACCGCCATTGAAGAAAATTTTACGCATGTGTAGTTTTTTTGCTTTACTTCTCCTCCCGTTCGCTTTTGATAGCAGCTGGTCATTCACAATCAGTTGGGAGTTGCCACAGTGTAGTAAAATTTTTCAATAATGGTGAGTTTCTGACTAGTGTTACCGGACGAATTTTTTATTATAAAAATATCTGAATCCCCAAAATCCCAGAACGTCACTAGAAAATTAGAAGATTAGACATTAAAATTTTCCCTCCCATTCTGCATCCACTGATGGACTTTAGAATGGTTGGGTTTTGTCATGTGCACCCTGTAGATGGTTAACTAATAAGAGGGTTGGCAACACCAACATTGGAAAAAAAATAAATAAATAAAAAGGGACAACACGAGAGGTAGAAATTAATAAATAGTGAAGAAGAAGAAAAAAAGTAAATAAATAAACAAACAAACAAACAAATAGAAAGGGAATTGCTGAAAAATTGGTCTGATGATAGGATAGAGAAAAATCCGACATCTTGACGACCGAGATTTCTGGACCGCCAAAAAAGAAAGATGTCGATACCTTTTTACTTTTGATTTGGCGGCGGTAAGAAGATGTCGGTGGAGTAAGTGGCCAACAAAAAAATAAAACAAAAGTTTGTAGTAAGAAAATTCCTTTTTGTGTGCTTTATTTACCTGAAGAAAAATTAAAGTTTAATACAATTTTAAAAGACATTTAAAATAAACAATTGAAAAATACCAAATTAAAAGTACATGTTGATTGTATAAAATTCAACTAAATAAATGGACAAATAAAACAAATTACAAAAATAACAAAATAATACATATTAACAAAATCAGTTATAGAAAGAAAATAAAACAAGTAAATTAAAATAAAGAAAAACATATACAAATTTGAAAACTAAAACTAAAGTCGCCAAAGCCACTCCATCACAACTCCATTCACCGTGGGACTTTTCCACATCCTGGTCATCAGCCATAAACCAACTCCCGGAAAGGTCAGGTATTCGCCCGACAAGTACATAGACTGAGACTCGGACTCTCACGTACCTAAAAATAAAACAATTGTATACTAATTTTAAGTAAGTAAATATAGTTTTTTTGTGTGTTAACGAGTATCAAGTCACCTTGTATTGAGGGTGCGCGCGTCCGATTAGGCAGTGAGCTCATTTCCCAATTGATCGTCGAAAGTAGGTCCCATTGACCCTAAAAATTAAAATAAAAGAAACAAATTTACAAAAAGAAATAAGTATATGTTGTAAAATAAAAGTGTAGACCGTACGTAACCGAACAAACCATATCGGCGAAGTGGACCACTACATTAAAGCCAAACGGGCCTGTAATTTTTGGTGAATTTGGAAGACTGTTATATGAATTTTTGAACCGTTCCTTGAATTTTTTTTGCGCTTATTTTAAATTGAAATTTTGAGTTTGTAAATAGTTGTCCGAGTTTAATTTAAATTTTTGAATTTTCTATTATGTTTAAAATCGAATTAATTTTGGTTTGCATTCAAATTTAAATTCAGTTTTTGTTGTTAATTTAAATAGTTCTATTAATAAACATGAAGTTTTATAACGTTTGAGTAAATTTCAAGTTTTTTAATATGATTGGTTAAACAAATAGGTGGCGGTAAGTAGAGGGAATTAATTTTGCAGGTCAAAAGTGTTTGGGACATCTAAAAATTAAACTCCAGATGTCACGGAGAGGTGTAGTCTCGAGTGGGAGGGCAAAAATCCTGGCCTAACATCAGCCAGATGAACTTGAATGAACCAGCGTCGTTAATATTGAGTGTTGTATTATGTTTTTGTTTTACTTCGATGCCCCATATAATAAAATTCCTTTACAGCTGGTATGAATTTTTTATTTATGGTGTGTTTGACGGCCCAGAATGTTGAGAAGAACCACCCCCACCGGCGAGCTTAAGCCCGGCAATAAGCGAGCATACCAGCGCTGTCAACAATCTGGCCACTTCAGACAGCTGGGAAATATTTTCTGCCAGCTGGGTTGTAACACAACTCTTTTTGCACACGCACACATAATAAAATGGCGCCCAACGTGGGGCCCGAAGTAGTCTGAAATAGTAAAGAGAAAATGAATCCACACAAATTCGTATGTCCGACTAGGATATTTAAGAGTCCCTAATCGTTGCGACGAATTTTTAAGGAATTGTCTCTACATTCATACACTTTTAAATACATAGTTAAATAGTTTTTTTAGGTTTTATTTGTAGAACATTTATACTTATGTAAGTCCCGATAGCAGTGTTAATACTATCTGCTACGCGTTGCGACATAATGTGTAAATGTAATACATTTAAAATTTACATTTGGACTCCGGACCATACTTATCACCTGGAGGCTTAAGTTCGGTAATAAGTACCAAGACTTTTAAATGCTCTAGTGCGAAGGTAGGGCGAGGAGACTATTATACCTGACATAGTTTAGTTTTTCAATAGATAAATTTTTATAAGTTTAGAGTTAGTCCTAGTGTCGAGAAGTTATTCACAACTGCTAGTTGCAATTCTAAATTTAATGATACTTCCTTTATATTTTAAATTAATTTCGATTTTTTTTTTAAACACGCAATATTAACCGCTGATCATTCTAACACTTTTTGAAAATTTACCTGCAAAATTTCATTCTCTCGAAATAAATCGCCAACCGTAACTTTGATTTTCTTTGTACCTTAATTGGAAATTTTTAATTTTATTAAAAATTTGGTCTTTATTCCCATTGTTTTCCTGGAATTTGAATTTTTTATATATACTTTTTCATACTTTTATACTTTTTATATCTAGTAATAGTGGATTTTTTTTAGTTTTATTTATATTTATTTATAGAAAGATTTAATCCTTTAATAGTATATTTCGTTTTGAATTTTTTTTATTATTCCATAGTAGCAAATTTATATTTTAGATTTTATTTTCCTTTTCTCTTGAATTTGTTTTTTTGATTTTTATATTAATGGTCTTAACCCGCCAGGCAAGTAAACTTTTAGCAAACGACATGGCCACTACTAGAACGAGTACAACTGGTATAACGTATACATCTACAATAACGACTATGTCGTCACTGGCGAATCCTACGTCAACCTACGACACCGCAACGACATCAGTGGTAAATGCGATTCCGATAGTTTCTTCTCAAGCACATGATTTCTCAGTCAGCTCTGAAAGTCTGGATCAAACGGTGATTTCCCCACAGTTTGAAAGTGAAAGAGAGCGCAGGAAGAATTTGATTTTGGCCAAAGACTAAATTCAGATAGCATCCATCAGATGGTAGAAGCCTCAGTGGGTCTTAGTCAAATTCGGTTGATGGAAGCGTTGGACCAGAAGTTACAGAAAGCTGTAGCCGAAATTAAGTTGGCTTTAACCCAGCCAGCTCAAGCAGTGCATTCTACACCGACCTCAAGCGCTGTTTCTAATTATTGCGAGCTACCATCTAGACAATTGTCAGGACCACAGGTATCGATAGCACCGGCATTTTCACAACCTCCTGCCTTGATTCCAGCCCCTCGTGTGGTAGAATCAAGACAAAATGTGGCTATATCTAAAAATATAAATGCTCCACCTCAGCTGCAATCAGCCTACCAGCAACAACAATTCGGGCCAACATCGCAAAATCAATTGCCGTATTTACAACAGCCAGTGCAGACGCAATACCCTCAACAATCACCACAGCATCATAGTCAACCATCAGGTGTGGCTCAGTACCAGCAGACCTTCAGGAATTCTCAACCGGAATGTCCGCCAAACGCTTTGACAACAGTAGCCATGCAACCACCATCCATGCAGCCACAATATGTTAGTATCGCCACTCCTTGGCCAAGTCAACGAGATCCGTTGGACAGATATGCATTAGCCAAATGGGGTATAAAATTTGACGGCACAAACAAATCCATCAATGTGCAGGAATTTATATTTCGAGTGGGAACGTTGCGCAAAGACTATGGATGCTCTGACACAGAATTATTAAGAAGCTTCCATGTTTTACTTGAAGGCCCAGCTCTTGATTGGTACTGGGACTATCGAAAAATTGTACACGTAAGCACATGGGAGGAGTTGGAAAAGGCCCTGGTGAACCAATACAGACGGTACGATAAGGAATATCAAATTCAAAGGAAGATATTAAACAGAAGACAACAGCCTCAAGAATCCTTTGACGAATTTTACAACGCAGTCATCAGATTGAGAAACCAGCAGCAAATACCATATGAAGAGGAGCCATTAGTGGAAATCATGAGAGGCAACTTAAAACTATCCCTGGCGCAAATTATGTTTTCAACACATATTAAAACACTAAGTGATTTTTGCCGAGAAGTGAGACGTGCTGAGAACCTCATTACCACTCAAAGGCAGCTTTACCAACAGCGGAACACAGTGCAGAGAATAAATGAACTAGAGTGGATGGACGAGGAATTGCCAGAAATGACTGTCGAAGTAGATGCTATACGTTCTACTAGCCATTACATCTGTTGGAACTGTAGGGCAGTAGGCCATGGTTTTATGGATTGTCCTGAACCTATTGCCAGACAGTTCTGTTTCAGATGTGGTAAGGACAACGTTGTGGCTCCAAAATGTCAAAGTGTCTGGGAAACCGGTCACGAAACCCGTCTCAAACTGGGGAGGCGCGGTCGAGCGAATCTCAGACCCAGTGAAAAAGACATCAGCAATATCTGATGGTGAGTGTATTAAAATTTTAAGACGAGATAAGGTAGAACTAGAATCAAATCCTGAACCACGGCTTAGGGAACTAAAACCTTTGCATGTGCGAGTTCAGGAATATAATCAGGCAAGGTTGAAAATATTCGGAAATGTGTGTAGTAGGATTAAGAAGGCGCGTGAACGGTATAAAATACGTAAAAGGCTTAGGCGCGAAATTTCGGTAGCTTCTTTATATGAGGGAGACGATTCCCGTTTTTACACTAAAATAAATAAAAACGGGTTTGAAATCGAAGGTTTGTTGGACAGTGGAGCGACGGTCACGTGTTTAGGTCGAGATTGTATGGACCTAGTAAAGAAAACTGGTTTGGAGATACACGATTTCCATACAATAATAAAAACCGCTGACGGTACGGCTCACAAAATAGTCGGTCGAGTTCGGGCGAAGATAGGTTTTAGTAATAAGAGTGAGGTCATCACTTTCTATTTAGTGCCGCGAGCTTTTCTTGGGCGTTGACTTTATGAAGGCATTTAAACTACTTGCCAACATCGGTAGTCTTACCACGAATGGAGTAAATCTCTGTGAAGAGACCGATAATACACTAGACATCGTAACTCATAAGCTGTCACCGGAACAGCGACGAAAATTAGATTTAGTCATTTGTAAGTTCCCTTGCTATAGAAAAGAAGGATTAGGAAAAACACATTTAGAGACGCACTGTATAGATACCAGGGATGCGATTCCAGTAAAAGATCGTCACTATCCTGTGTCCCCGGCTGTACAAAATTTGATGTTTGCGGAGCTGGATAGGATGCTTGATCTTGGTGTCATTGAGCTAAGCGAGAGTCCATGGAGTCATCCGGTTACTCTGGTCCGTAAGGGCGAGAAGAATCGGCTGTGTCTGGACGCTCGAAAGCTCAATGCACTAACGGTCAAGGATGCCTACCCTCTGCCACACATCGAAGGTTTGCTCAGTCGTTTGGGAGACACGATTTTTATATCTAGTGTCGACTTAAAGGACGCTTTTTGGCAGATACCACTAGATCAGTCTAGTAGGGAGAAAACTGCATTTACGGTGCCTGGGCGACCACTCTACCATTTTACGGTCATGCCATTTGGGTTGTGTAATGCAGCTCAAAGGCTATGTCGTTTAATGGATAGAGTGATGCGGCGCTTCGTGATAAAGTTTTCGTCTACTTAGATGATCTCTTGATAGTATCTCCAAATTTCGAGACACACCTGGAATTGTTAACTCAGGTAGCTATTCAGTTGCGAGAAGCAGGGCTCACGATCAATGTGGAAAAATCTAAATTTTGTTTTAAGGAGTTGCGATATCTAGGGTATATCGTAGGTGGTGGTAAAGTGAAGCCAGATCCGGCTAAGGTCGAAACGATTTCTCGTTTTGCCTACCCTAAAACGGCTAAGCAAGTTCGGAGTTTCATGGGAGCAACAGGCTGGTATAGGACATTTATACCAGACTATGCAACCATTGCAGCTCCAATCTTTGACACGCTAAAGAAGGGGAAGCAATTCAAGTTTTCGCAAGAAGCCATGGCCGCGTTTGATCACCTCAAGAAGGCTCTGATGACTAGTCCACTTCTTATTCACCCGGACTTCTCCAGACATTTTTACGTTCAGTGTGATGCATCTGATGTGGGTATAGGGGCTGTTTTGTTCCAGAAAGACGATTCGGATGGTGAGCATCCAATAGTCTATCTGTCGCACAAACTAACCCCTGCACAAAAGAATTATTAAGTTACTGAACGTGAATGTCTGGCAGTTGTTCTGGCGATTAAGAAGTTTAGGCCCTATATAGAATTGATGCCTTTCACTGTTATTACGGACCACAGCAGCCTTAAGTGGCTCATGTCACATAAAGACTTGTCAGGTCGGTTAGCGCGGTGGAGTTTGCACTTACAATCGTACAATTTCACTATTGAGCATAGGCAGGGGAGGCAGAATGTAGTACCCGATACCCTATCTCGATACGAAATGTCGGAAATCTGTACAGAGGTTGGTAGGCTAATAGATCTTAATTCTGATGCTTTTAAGTCGGGTAATTATTTAGAACTTGTTTCCGTTATAGAAACAAATTCTGAACAATTACCGGACTTAAAAGTAGTTGATGGTTTTGTTTACAAGAGAGTTCGTCAATACGACGGCGAAATCCTAAATGAGGATTTTGCTTGGAAGTTATGGGTACCTCTCGCCGCAGGCTGCTCACGGTGGCATAGGCAAAACTCTAAGTAGAGTACGTGAATATTTTTATTGGCCTAACCAAACTGTACAGATTCGAGATTTCGTACGAAATTGTGACGTTTATAAGGAAACGAAACCGGCTAATGTGACATTACGGCCACCAATGGGAGCTGAGGTTACCAGCGAACGTCCGTTCCAAAGAATCTTCGTAGATTTTCTTGGTCCATATCCGCGCTCGAAAAACGGAAATTGCTACATTTTTATTGTACTGGACCACCTTACGAAATTCGTTTTGCTTAAAGCGATGCCTAAGGCCAGTACTAAAAATGTAGTAAAATTTTTGATTTCGGAAGTTTTTTATAAATTTGGAGCGCCGGAAACGATTGTATCCGACAATGGAAAGCAGTTCGTAAGCAAAGAGTTTACCACCATGGTCGAAAATTTCGGGGTAAAACACTTACGAACTGCTATACACGCGCCACAGGCAAATGCCTCAGAGCGCGTCAACCAGTCTATTTTGGCAGCCATTCGCTCAAATTTAGAAGAGGATCAGTCGCAATGGGGCAGAAACCTTTCCGAAATAGAATTTTCCTTAAGATCTTCAGTACAAACCTCGATTGGAGTAACTCCTTATTTCGCATTATTCGGTATGAATATGATTGGCCACGGAAGCGTGTATGGAATAGCCCGGAAACTTAAAAGCTTAAACGATTTAGATTTAAATGTCATACCGAAAGCCGCAAAAATGGAGTTATTGAGACAAAATATGCGAGACAGCCTACACAAAGCCTATTTAAGAGGTGAAAAATCTTATAATACTCGATGTCGTAGCGTAAAATACATACCGGGACAAGAAGTTTTTCGTAGAAACTTCCAACAAAGCAATTTTAAGCGCGGTTTCAATGCTAAATTTGCACGGAAATTTTTAAAATGTCGGATCGTAAGGCCGGTCGGAAATAGCCTATATGAAATAGAAGATATGCAAGGCAAATCATTAGGGGTATTTCACGCCAAAGATTTAAAACAATAATTTGTAAAATCTTTGGTGTACTTAGTCCTAAGTATTTCCTGCGCGACGTAAATTGACTTGCTTTAGTCAATGGTCTACGTCGTGTAAGACGAGGGCAATTGCGAAAGAGATCTTTTTGGGGGTATTTCATGCCAAGGGCTTAAAACATAGCTTTTAAAGTCCTTGGTATACTTAGTCCTAGAAAATTTTCTACGCGCTTCGGTCGGAATCTCGCTATATCCTGCTACAACCTAAGACCACGACATGTCACAAGAACCTAGTTGGCTTTTTCTACGTTTGGTAAGAAAAAAAAAACTTGAACCTACACATCAATGTAAGCAGTCTGTGGATTCAGTAGCTGTTCAGAATGAATAAATTATTTAATTTGATCGACTCAAGCTGGCGTTTCTAAATTGGCTACATTTGTAACCGTCATTACTCTATTGGGGCAACTCCATCGTCACCCTGGAGAACTATGCTATTAAGGGCTAAGAGTTATTAGTCCCCTAGAGAAATAACATTTGTCTGAGTCCGATCTTACAGCGAATCAAGAACAAATTAAAGAATTTATGCAACACTCTTGCAATTGTCCATTCTGACAACATGAATCTCACGGGCTCTAACACGGATGATGGGTCTTGGTCAGTAAACCATTAACATCTAAACCTGACACAATTCTACCTATTATCGTTTTTTTATAACCGGGAACGTAACGAAACTAATTCCCCTGAAATTTTCTTGAAATGTCTATACATAGTATATTTAGTACCTTTTTTGAGAAGCTTCGAGATAATGATCGAAAAAATTTTTTTATATATAACTAAATATATATATATTTGTATTCTAATATATACTACCAATATTTTTTTTGCACACTCACCCTTTTATTTCTGCTAAGCTAGCTTCGCTTGTTAATTCTGTTGTTGCCTGAAAAAGAGTTTTCGAAAAGACTTTAGTGATAATTCTAATTTAAGATAAAATTTTATTTTGTTTTGTATAAATACTTGCCAATACCCATGGTTTGTTTTTTTTTGCCTGATTTCTATTCGTCCTTTTAGGGGCAATTGAATTCTAAGGAACCTAGGTAGAAGGAAGGTTAATAATTATTTTTAGTTTTTGTTAACGATGAAACTTTCTAAAGGAGTGATTTTATGAATTTTATTTATTGTTTTGTTTTCATCCTTTAAAAACTTTCACGCGTCAACAGATTTTTAATTTTTATATACTTATCTTAAGTGGAATTGTCAAGGGGTATTTCTCGCCAAAGGTCGGAGCCTGAAACCGTTGGTGGACTTAGTCCTTGCCTTTCCCATCTACCTCCGCATTCGGAACCTACCTGAGTCCGCACCAGCATTCTTTATTTTAGGTTTAAGATCTCTCAGGTATTGAATTGCTATTTTCTGTAAAGAAACGGGAAAATCAATTAAAATAGTTGAATTCTAAAAGTAAATTTTTTGTTTAAGCCAGTTTCTTTTCCCAATTCTTTCAAAAAAAAAAAAAAAAAAAAAAAAAATTTTTACACAAAAACAAAAATAATATAAGAAAAAAAATATTTTTTTTGTTGTATGCCAAAATATACAAAAAAAAAATATAGGAATTTAGTTTTATGAATTAGTTTTTATTTTTAGTTTTCCTTTTACTAGATACTAGTTAAATAAATTTTTTATTTTTAAATTGAATTTTCTTAAATTTGCTTCGTTCGTAATAGCGAGGTTCTACGGTCGAATAGGTTTGTCACACACGGTAGGAATATTTGAGTAAAAACAAAATTTTATCGCACATCAATTTTGGTTCAGCACTAAATTCAGTTTTATTTTTAAAATTTTTTTGTCACATAACCTTTGGTTTTCACTACACATTTTGTTTTTTATTCACTTGTTTAATTCATTCACATAGTGTTGCTTGAACTGGTCGGACGTGTTATTTTTAGTGCGGCTGAATTTTCGTAATAGGTGAAAAAAAAATAAAAAAAAAAAAACTTGTAATAAGTGAAAAAAAAAAAAATATATATATATAAAAAAAGATATCGTAATAGGTGGAAAAATAGTGGTTTTTCGGTAATTTAAAAATCGCAAAACAACTGCATGAGTGTCCCGCTCAGATGTAATTCTGAGAAAGAGCTAAGCTACAGTAGAAAAAATTTATGGATCTCTGAGGAAGAATCCTTAAGAAAATCCGTGGAGTCTCTTCTCACTACAAAAGCCGAAATACGGCGCCGTTCCTGTTCGCCCAATATAGTTATCTCATCCGATGAGAAATCATCATCTTCATCAAATAGTGCAGTCAAACCCAAAAAACAAGTAGGTATGGATAAGTACATCACCGTTCTCAAGCGACAGAGGAGCCCGACATCTGCTCAAATGTCTTCCAATTCCAATAAAGTTCCTAAGACCGTCAGCAGTGATAAGCCAAATGATCAAAACAGATTTGCTCTACTTCAGACGGATGACCCAGAAATACCGAAAAAGACGTTTAAGCCCCCACCAATTTACCTGAGAGAGCCCACTTCCAATAAACTGGTACAAGGAATTGTTGCTGTAATAGGTGAGAACATGTTTAGCGTAACCTCAATTAAACATGGAAAAATCAGCGAGACAAAGATCCAAGTGAATAGGGAAGATGATTTTCGAAAATTGTCCAACCAGTTGGAGAGGGAGACCAGGGATTTCTATACCTATCAGCTCAAAAGCGCAAAAGGACTCCAAGTCGTTCTAAAGGGTATAGACCCATGTGTTGATACTGCGGAGATAAAGAACGGATTAATGGACAAAGGGTTCAAAATCAAGAGCGTAGTGAATATTAGAAACCGTGAAAAGATTCCTCAGCCCATGTTCAGGGTAGAATTGGAACCTGGAGATGTTGCCTTAAAGAAAAACGAGTCCCATCCAATTTACAATCTTATTTATCTTCTGCATCGTAGAATTACCGTGGAGGAACCGCATAAGCGTGTTGGACCCGTTCAGTGTCTTAATTGTCAAGAATTTGGTCACACCAAAGCGTATTGTAAATTGCCGTCTGTTTGTGTTGCATGTGGGGAACTACATGCAACTGCTCAATGTAATAAGTCCAAAACGGACTTAAAAATAAAAAAATGCAGTAACTGTGGAGGAAATCATACCGCTAATTATAGAGGTTGTCCAGTTTATACTTATTTGAAGGGCATAAGGACCAATAAGTCGCCAGTATTACCTGACCATCCTCAACAACCTAATTTCACGTCGAGTAAGAATTTTCCTCAAATTGTACGACCAACTACTCACGTAAACGCTCCTAATTCTAGACAAGTTTCTTACGCAAACGTGGTCAAATCTAATATGCCAGGTCTGGAGCAGGAACCTATATCGCAATATTCTGAGCCACATATCAACAATCTAGAGACAACATTGCAGACACTTGTCCAAACTATGAACACTTTTACGACCACCATGACATCCATGATGCAGGAAATGCTGAAAATGCAATCCACTATCTTGCAAGCCATTTTAAAGAAATGATTTATTTAAAAATTTGTTTTTTGAACGCGAACGGCCTCCGCCAACATAAAAACGAACTGGAATACTTCCTGATGGATAAGCAGATTGATGTCATGATGATTGCTGAAACTCACTTGACGGCGACAGGGTACTTCAAAATTAATGGCTACGTGTTGTACGATACTAAAGATCCCCGCGGAAGAGCTTGTGGAGGTTCGGCAATTCTTATAAAGAACAGAATAAAACATTATCTAATGAATAACATAAGTGAGGATTACCTCCAAGCAACAAACATTTGCATTGAATTCTGTCAATACAAATTTGTTTTATCATCGATTTATTCTCCGCCTCGATTCTCAATAAAAGAACACCAATACCATAACTTCTTTAATTCCCTTGGAGCTAGATTTTTAGTTGCTGGCGACTTTAACGCCAAACACACATTTTGGGGTTCACGTCTGGTAACCCCAAAAGGTCGCGTACTCTTCAACACCATTGCTCAAATGGGCTTAGATGTACTCTCAAGCGGACATCCCACCTACTGGCCGACGGACCGACGGAAGATTCCCGATGTTATTGACTTTGGAGTAGTGAAAAATATCCCTGTAGAATGCATGCAAGTGGATCCTTCATTAGACTTGTCCTCAGATCACTCTCCTACTATCATTTCAATGCATTTCCCTCAAGTGTGTGGCTCTCCATTTAGAAACATGACTAAGACCCGAGTAAGCTGGATAAAATACAAAAAGTATTTAAGTTCTCATTGCACGGAAAATATTGTGTTGAGAACTACCGACGATATCGATGAGTCGATTGGCAACTTTACCGAGGACCTTCGACGAGCTGTGCATCACGCTTCCACTTATCACGTTGAATGTAGAAATAGGACAAACAGAACTTATTTATCTGAACTCGAACATCTCCTATCAGAAAAAAGAAGAATGAGAAGAGAGTGGCAACTTCACAGGTCTCCTGAACTGAAAGCTAGGCTACGGGTATGCAGAGATATACTAAGACATTTCTTAGAAACCCAAAGAACGGCTTCACTTACATCCTACTTGGAGGGTCTTGATAGTACCCCACAATCTGACTACTCGTTATGGAGGGCGGCAAGAGGTTTAAAAAGACCAGTGAGAGGAAAACCTCCTTTGCGAAATCCGACTGGTGACTGGGCTAGAAATGATTCCGAGAAAGGGACATTATTTGTTAACCATTTAAGAAATGTGTTTACTAAAAACAACTCAAATAACGTATCTGATTTGCCACCACTCGTTATTAGACCTCCTGTACCTCTAAGACTAAACTTTGGTGATGTCCAAAGCGCTATTGGTACTCTGAACCTTAGAAAGGCTCCAGGTATGGATAAAATCAGCAATAAAATGCTTGTGGAGTTACCTCGTGTAGCTAGAAGAATTATCCTCTTTATCTTCAACGCTATTTTACGCCTAGAATACTATCCTGCAGATTGGAAGGTGTCTATGATCACTATGATTCCTAAGTCAGGGAAGGATCACACCAAAGTAGAGTCATATAGGCCAATTAGCCTACTGCCGACAATTTCTAAACTGTTCGAAAAATTGTTAATGACTAAGTTGATTCCAATTCTGAACGACACTGAATGCATTCCTAATCATCAATTCGGCTTCAGAGCTAAACACAGCACCATCGAACAAACACACAGATTGGTAAATGTGATAAGAGGGTCGTTTGAAGACAAAAAATACTGCTCCGCCCTTTTCATTGATGTGTCCCAAGCGTTCGACAAAGTTTGGCATGACGGTTTAATGCACAAAATAAAATTAACTCTGCCTGCTAACACCCATAAACTTGTGGAAAGCTATTTATACGGTCGCAAATTTAAAATCAAAGAAGGCAATTTTTTAAGCCCCGCTCAGCCAATTGAAACAGGTGTGCCACAGGGTAGCATACTGGGTCCTACTTTATATTTGATTTATGCCTCCGACATGCCGTCAGACCCCAAAATCCACACGTCAACTTTCGCAGACGATACAGCCTTTATCAGCGTTCATAAGGACCACCAAGTAGCATCACAGAATTTGCAGAATTATGTTTATAAACTAGAGAATTGGCTAGAGCTTTGGAAAATCAGGGTTAATGAACAGAAATGTATTCATATCACTTTCACATTGCGAAAAGAAACTTGCTCGTTCATCAAAATAAATAATCAAATTATTCCTCAACATAATGAAGTCAAATACCTCGGCATTCACCTCGACCGCCGTTTAACTTGGAAGTCTCATATTGAAGCGAAACTTACACAGATGAGATTAAAAGCAGTGCAACTTAATTGGCTAATTGGCAGAAATTCTTCACTAAAGTTGGACTGCAAACTATTGTTGTACAATGCAATTCTAAAGCCAATCTGGTGCTATGGAATTCAATTATGGGGTACTGCCTCAGCATCAAACATTGAAAAAATTCAAAGGGGTCAAAATAAAATTCTACGTATAATTACTGCAGCTCCATGGTATGTTAAAAATTCTCGAATTCACAAAGATCTATGCGTGCCATTAGTAAAAGTTGAATTTACAAAACACGCGTCAAAGTATGTCAGCAAACTTGAACACCACCCAAACCCACTTGCACGAGACATCCTTAACTTTAGTGGCCATAATCGGTTGAGAAGGAGGGATACCATTGCTTTAACTCAAGCGCAAAATAGATGACTGGATCAGTTGATGTGAAATTTTTTTAGTATCATAAAATTTTTGTCTAGCACTGGCTGGGCTTATTATTTTCTTTTTAGTATTAAGATTTGAATACTTATTGTCATTTCATTATATGAAGATTCAATAAATAAATAAAGGCTAAAAAAAAAAAAAAAAAAAAAAAAAAACTTGTTTAATTGACACAGTCACTATGATATTATTTTCACTGGCACAATAATCTCTTTAATCACTTCACTTTTCACACACACTGTAATTTCCAATATCATTTTTATTCATACACACCCGTTTTATAGAAATATTTTGAAAATTAAGCTTTTTCTTTAGTTTTTATATTTTATAAATATTTTTCACTTCACTTTTGTCCCGAACTGTTATTCCGAATATGGAAACGAATCTAAGTTTTATCCCAGCGCAAATAGTCTTATTAATTAATTTTTTTTAATTTTGTTCATTTCACTTTTGTTCACACACTTTTTCCACTCACTATAGTTTTTGCAGACAATGATTTGTTTAACCTAATGTAAATTTAAATTTTATTATCACTTACCCTTACCTCGCCAGAATCTGCAGTATCCTTCATTAATTCCTGAAAAGAAAATTAATTTTATTAATATTTTGCCTAAAGTTCTATATTTTTATTAATAATAAATAAATAAAATAACTTACTTTTGTCACCGCCATTGAAGAAAATTTTACGCATGTGTAGTTTTTTTGCTTTACTTCTCCTCCCGTTCGCTTTTGATAGCAGCTGGTCATTCACAATCAGTTGGGAGTTGCCACAGTGTAGTAAAATTTTTCAATAATGGTGAGTTTCTGACTAGTGTTACCGGACGAATTTTTTATTATAAAAATATCTGAATCCCCAAAATCCCAGAACGTCACTAGAAAATTAGAAGATTAGACATTAAAATTTTCCCTCCCATTCTGCATCCACTGATGGACTTTAGAATGGTTGGGTTTTGTCATGTGCACCCTGTAGATGGTTAACTAATAAGAGGGTTGGCAACACCAACATTGGAAAAAAAATAAATAAATAAAAAGGGACAACACGAGAGGTAGAAATTAATAAATAGTGAAGAAGAAGAAAAAAAGTAAATAAATAAACAAACAAACAAACAAATAGAAAGGGAATTGCTGAAAAATTGGTCTGATGATAGGATAGAGAAAAATCCGACATCTTGACGACCGAGATTTCTGGACCGCCAAAAAAGAAAGATGTCGATACCTTTTTACTTTTGATTTGGCGGCGGTAAGAAGATGTCGGTGGAGTAAGTGGCCAACAAAAAAATAAAACAAAAGTTTGTAGTAAGAAAATTCCTTTTTGTGTGCTTTATTTACCTGAAGAAAAATTAAAGTTTAATACAATTTTAAAAGACATTTAAAATAAACAATTGAAAAATACCAAATTAAAAGTACATGTTGATTGTATAAAATTCAACTAAATAAATGGACAAATAAAACAAATTACAAAAATAACAAAATAATACATATTAACAAAATCAGTTATAGAAAGAAAATAAAACAAGTAAATTAAAATAAAGAAAAACATATACAAATTTGAAAACTAAAACTAAAGTCGCCAAAGCCACTCCATCACAACTCCATTCACCGTGGGACTTTTCCACATCCTGGTCATCAGCCATAAACCAACTCCCGGAAAGGTCAGGTATTCGCCCGACAAGTACATAGACTGAGACTCGGACTCTCACGTACCTAAAAATAAAACAATTGTATACTAATTTTAAGTAAGTAAATATAGTTTTTTTGTGTGTTAACGAGTATCAAGTCACCTTGTATTGAGGGTGCGCGCGTCCGATTAGGCAGTGAGCTCATTTCCCAATTGATCGTCGAAAGTAGGTCCCATTGACCCTAAAAATTAAAATAAAAGAAACAAATTTACAAAAAGAAATAAGTATATGTTGTAAAATAAAAGTGTAGACCGTACGTAACCGAACAAACCATATCGGCGAAGTGGACCACTACATTAAAGCAAAACGGGCCTGTAATTTTTGGTGAATTTGGAAGACTGTTATATGAATTTTTGAACCGTTCCTTGAATTTTTTTTGCGCTTATTTTAAATTGAAATTTTGAGTTTGTAAATAGTTGTCCGAGTTTAATTTAAATTTTTGAATTTTCTATTATGTTTAAAATCGAATTAATTTTGGTTTGCATTAAAATTTAAATTCAGTTTTTGTTGTTAATTTACATAGTTCTATTAATAAACATGAAGTTTTATAACGTTTGAGTAAATTTTAAGTTTTTTAATATGATTTGTTAAACAAATAGGTGGCGGTAAGTAGAGGGAATTAATTTTGCAGGTCAAAAGTGTTTGGGACATCTAAAAATTAAACTCCAGATGTCACGGAGAGGTGTAGTCTCGAGTGGGAGGGCAAAAATCCTGGCCTAACATCAGCCAGATGAACTTGAATGAACCAGCGTCGTTAATATTGAGTGTTGTATTATGTTTTTGTTTCACTTCGATGCCCCATATAATAAAATTCCTTTACAGCTGGTATGAATTTTTTATTTATGGTGTGTTAGACGGCCCAGAATGTTGACAAGAACCACCCCCATCGGCGAGCTTAAGCCCGGCAATAAGCGAGCATACCAGCGCTGTCAACAATCTGGCCACTTCAGACAGCTGGGAAATATTTTCTGCCAGCTGGGTTGTAACACAACTCTTTTTGCACACGCACACATAATAGAGCATTTGATTGAACAGCATTAACAATTAACGGCTTAGTAGCAATTGATTCAACAGCATTTTTCGTCATGCCAGAACCCGATGGACCGGATAGGGGATCAGCTGAATCCATCTCAGTATGAACTAAATCCGGATTGATAGAATTTAAGGAACCACTAGAAGCTGGGACGGGAACACTAGAACAGTCAATACAGTTTCAGGCTGATTCGGTGGAATTACAGGTTCGTTGCTAGGTTTATTTTTATTTCTAGACGATTTACGACGTTTTGGCGATAACTCAGGTGTTTGAAAGCTTTTGAGTTGTTTGAAATCTTCAAACAAATTTCCGTAAGCATCGAGTTCACTGGATAACGCAGACAATTAATTTTTTAGGTTGAAAAAGGTATTTTTAGTGGTTTGAAAAAAACGGAAAAAATTGACATCAATTTTTTGACAATCACTGCAGCACCATTTTAAGCCTTTAATGCTCTGAACAGCTTCAGCGACAAGTGTTTTTAGTCCACTGCATTTATAATGACAAAGACCATGACATAGCCAGCAACTAATCATCCTCTCTTCATCATCAGATATTGAACAGTTTTTAATACCACATTTATATTTTGATTTCCTCATAGTGTAAATTGATAAAGCGTATGTTTTATTTAATATAGGAAAATGTAAAAACTTTTTCGTTTATAGTCTTTAAAATTCAAAATTAACGGAAAATGTGTTCAGCTTGTTTTACGTATAGGTGGCGCATAAGTATCGCAACACAATTCAGGGTTGTACTTTCTAGCAAGATTAATTGAGTTGTTCAACACAGTATTAAATAAACAGAATATAGAGCAAAACGGAAAGCAAAAACAAATTTACAAACAGAAGATTTCATGTAAAAAGTTAATTTTATTTTTATAATTAAAACAATGTAGTCAACACTTTGTTTTGAATTACACAGTTTATAATATGATTAAGAATTTTTTTTAAGAGTTTATTGAATTTTTTAGCAGATTATAACAGTTTTTAAACTTGAACTCGGGGAACGAATGAAAAAACAAGACCAACGTTACCAGAGATGGATACTATACATTTACGGAATGGTCGATTTTTTCAGACTAATAATCTCTTACATTTGGAAGGTTATGATGTGTCATGTAAAAAAGAACTCCAATATATTTTAGTAATTCAAATATATCAAAAAGAAATGCCTCCTCAAGTCCTATATGCTGTTCCAAACTCTCGGGAAACAAAAACTCTAAATTTGATATGGTGTTTCCAAATCCATTATGTTTTGTGGTAAACTACTGTCACCTCTAAATCTAACTTGCTGGTCATTAAACTGCAAGTTACCTTTCTTCCATATTACTTTTTCAAATTCAGAAGACTTACAATTTATTTCTACATTTGGAAATTCTGAGGGAAATTCATTCCAAATATTTGTAAGTTTGATAGATAGAACGTTACCAAATGAAGTAGATGGCTCAGAATCAAGCTGTTCTATATTATCCGACTCCACGTCAATCAAATCTTCCTGATCAGTATCATCATTGATCATGTGAAGAAAGAAATCCTGAACGGATATATTGAGGTCAATTGCATTCTGATTCATATCATCTTCATCAGTAATCAACTCTAAAGGTCCTGCCCTTTGAGAATTATCCCCTTTCGCCTCCACCCCATTTAAATCGTCACTTTCGTCATCAATGTCATCGACGCTGTCGTCACCAATATCTTCGCTATTACAAAGTAATTCACAGACGACATCATCAGTCATCGTAACTCTACCAACTCGCTGTCAAATGATTATTGAGGAAGCTGAAAATTGCGTATGGCTGAACACTTAAAATAATATTGTCAATTAACCGAATGTTGACTTAATAAAGGTGCATATCTGAACACAGTATATGCTAAGCAGAAATTTGTGCTTTTGATAATTCATAGTCAGCAAATTCAACGCTGCTTTAACCCTCCGATGAGTGACAGTTCTGAACTTCACGGCCGTGTGTGGCCGAAGTAGGAGTAATTTCAGTTTGAAAAGGCAAAAAGGTCTAGGGAACTTCTCACTCATCGGAGGGTTAATACGCATAAGTCTATTATAAATATCACTAACAAGTCGAAATTTAACACAAGTAAACCGTATATACAAGGTGGCGCAAAAGTAAACTTCCGATGTTTTTTGGCTCTAATTAAACAAAAATGAAAAACTTTGATTCTTCGTGTGGATTATTTTTATTTGGTATTTTAAATTTTTTTACATCAAGTCGAGAATATGATGTCATGTAAATGGCCGCCGCCACAGTTGATTGTCATTTGAGCCCTTTTTATATAATTTTTCATCACTTTGGCTAAAACTTTCGGCGATAGGTCCTCACACTCTTGACGGATATTGTCTTTAAGAGCTGCAAGAGTCTGAGGCTTGTTGACATAAACCCGCGACTTCAAAAAGCCCCACAAAAAGAAGTCTGGAGCGGTCAAATCAGGCGATCTTGGTGGCGAGTGCAAATCGCCAAAACGGGAGATTATTCGCCCGGGAAATGCATCCTTCAGCATATCGGTTGTGGCACGTGCAGTGTGTGCCGTTGCACCGTCCTGTTGCAACCACATGTTTTCCAATCCCAATTCATCAAGTTGCGGCAAAAAGAACTCGTTGATCATTGCTCTGTAGCTCTCACCATTCACAGTAACCGTTTCGCCAGCGACGTCTTCGAAGAAAAAAAGGTCCGATGACTCCTCCAGCGAAAACAGCACACCATACAGTGACTTTGAGCGGGTGTAATGGCTCTTCGTGGGTTACACGCGGATTTTCAGTGCTCAGAAGCGTACATTTTGCTTATTTACGTACCCGTACGTTGTGCCAAAGTCACCGACCGATTATTGGTCAAATAATTAGTCAGCAATATTTCGCGTTCTGGAGCAGTGTAGCGTAACATTGTCTATTAACGTGTATTTTGCATGTGTTTACTACACAAATGTCAATACAGAACTGACATTAGGGGCAAAATTTATAACATTTTCTGATAGGAGGATTACTTTTGCGCCACCTTGTACATCTAAATTGTCGTAGTAAATTTCATAATGATTGGTCTATATTTGACCATTGCCCCCATAAAAAGTCCACTTTCGGACAATACAAAAATACTCTAAATGGTTGTTGTGTTTCTATGTAGACCAACTTACCTTCACATTGATTTTTTATTGATTTCTTTTGTTGACATTTGCCATTTTATACATCTTTGTTCACTAAACACAGTTATGAACAGCGCATTCGAAATCTTGCTCAATATTATAACAATTTCGCAATAATTAATTGAGATTTTATATGGAATATTGAGCTCAATAATGGCGTTTATTGCGATTATCGCAATAAAGTTGCATATAGTACAGTATTTCAGCGCCTCTGGTGGTGAGTAGGTGCATTGATCAAAACTTGATTTATAGGCATTATTTACCTTCGGTGGAGTTTTTAAATGCTATACCACCGAAGGAAGGTGTTGTTTTGAGTGGCAGCGTCTGGGAATCGAAACCACGCCACAAATACCAACTCATGCTTAATGATCAAACGCGCTAATCAATTAAGCTACAGCACCCATTACATTACAGCACATATTTGTATTTTTGTACGCTTCGACACAAATTTTCACAACCAAAATAAAAACAATATTGTTTCCAGCTGTCAAATGATTATTGAGTAAAGCGTAGTACTCTGTTCAACATTTCAAGTGGAATGCTGTCAAAATACATGTTAAAAAAATTCACATGAAATTTTCATGAAAAAATGTTGCAGAAGTAGTAATCTGTTCATTTTATGAAAAACATATGAAATGTGTCTGGCAACATTATTTTTTCACAGCGAAATAATTAAAGTAGCAATTGTTTCACGTGGAATTTTCATCCAAAAGCTCTGCTGTCGCAACAACAATATATATTACTTGTTGTGCTGCTGCACAAGCTGCCAGTAATATTTGTTTATTCATTTTTATTTAACTATTTCGATTCAACACAGATTTTTAAATATTTTAACTTTTATTTAGTTTCGATTTAAATTTACAAAAAAGCAAAACATATGTGTTTTGTTTACATAAGTAAAACAATGTGGAGTACTTTCAATAAAAAAAAAACGTCAAATTATGTAAATTCGCGTGATAGGCAACATTGGCTACACGTCAAATTTTCCGTATGAAATAATTAATGTTGCTCAACATTTTTCCCAAATTTGAACAGAGTACTAGGCTTAAGCTGAAAATGGCGTATGCCTGAACACTTAAAATAATATTGTCAATTAACCGAATATTGACTCAATAAAGGTGCATGTCTGAACACAGTATTAGTTATTGTGGAATTTTGATTTTAACGAAGTAAACATTTTCTTAACAGTTTTTTGTATCATGAAACTATATTTATTCTTAATGCTGACGCGTAACAATTTTATTAATTTGCTTTTTGGAGTCAACGTAATTTGATTTGTAATTAATACGAAAAAAAGTAGGTAGATGAACACAGGTATAACCCAGCAAATATTTTTACATAAATAAAAGGCAAAACCCACACAGGTATAACCCAGCAAATATTTTTACATAAATAAAAGGCAAAACAGCGTTTACTTATTTTGCAATGACGCTGTAATAAAAAAATTACTAACATTCAAAACATAATTAAAGTTTCGAAATATGTGTACCCACAAATGTATTAAATTTTTTAACCCTTTTTTAAATTGTTAAGACATACTTCATTTATTATTTTTATTTGATAAGTACGTATACATAAATTGTTAATTTTTTTTAAATTTTATTAAAAGCGGCAACATCAACACTTTGAACAAATTCTTCATTTTTCTCGATTTCTTCTGTCAGCCAATCAATTGAAACTTTATCATCTTCTACAACGCAGTTTATGCTTAATTTGTTTATTCCAAAAGCTACAGGAGCTAATTTGGATGCTCCCCACAATAATCCATCTGTTGAAATTTTTCTAATTAATCTTTCCATTTCTTTTAAATCTGTTTCATCGTCCCAAGGCTTTACATCAAGCACTAAACTAGATTTAGCTATTAATGTTGGTTTTTTTGACTTTTTTGCGGCGTATGCAGCCACACGCTCCTCTCTTACTCGTGCAGCTTCCTCCGACTCTTCATCACTATCTGATGCAAATAAGTCAACTCCATCATCATCTTCCATTGCAGCTTGTGCTACAGGTTCACGTTTTATTACTTCTTCCAATGCAGAAATACGTTTTTGCGAGTCTAAGCAGAGCTCATTTAGATTTGAAATATTTTTTTTTAATTTTGCGTTTTCCTCTTCTAGTAATTCAAAACGTTCCAATATATTTGATGGAATCACAGTTGTCTCCACACAAGAAATGCCATCCATCTAAATTAAATTAGTAAATATTAGTAGTTATTATAGTTTATTTGACCTTTTTTTTATTAATATTTTAGTAATTGTTCATGCTTAAGGTCTTATTTATTGAAATTTTATTTTTTATTTTCGACATTCCACTACGTCTTTGTGTTGCATCTTCAGGATTTTTTATTTTATGATAAAATAAAATACTTAATAATAAACAAGTAAGAAAGTATAGTCGGTCATCCCGACCATATAATACCCTATGTATAAAACAGTTTTTCAGAAATGTGCGCTATATGGGAGATATGACCTATTATATACCGATCATCCAAAAATTAGTGTCATGATTTCTGTGAGTATAAATATTGTGTATGTTAAACTGTGTCTCGATATAAATACTTTTAAACGATTTATGGAGGTTAAAGTTGATTACGGGGAAAAGTTTCGACTAATTATGGACCGATCATTATAAAATTATGTGTCATCATTTCTGTATATTATTTGCGTCGAATTTTATTTGATTACCAACATTCTTAAGAAATTTATGATCGTTAAAGTGATTTTCGGAAGTAGGCCTTATATGGGAGCTACGAATAATTATGGACCGATCACAATAAAATTGTACCATATTATTTGTATACACATAAGATATATTTGTGTTAAATATTATTTGGATACCAACATTTTTAAGTGAATTATGCTCTTTAAAGTGATTTTCGAAAGTGGGCCTTATATGGGAGCTACGACTAATTATGGACTGATCACAATAAAATTGTACCGTATTGTTTGTATACATATGAGATATATTTGTATTAAATATTATTTGGATACCAACATTTTTGAAAGAGTTATGCTCTTTAAAGTGGTTTTCGGAAGTGGGCCTTATATGGAAGCTACGACTAATTATGGACCGATATGCACAAAATTTGCAGATGTGATTTGGTCATTTAGCACTCATTTATGATGAAATTAATTTGTATACTTGCATAATTCAAACATTTATGATCGGTAAACCCCAATTTCGGGAGGATATTTGTATGGGGGCCAGGTGAAATATTGGACCGATTTACATCCCATCCATTTTTGGGCCGAAAAAATATCACGTACCAAATTTAAATCGACTCAGAAAGTGATTCTGAGCCGATCGGTATACTTTAAGGTGGGTGTTGGACCAATATTTCTGGGCGTTACAAACATTAGCACAAATCCAATATAAATAAAAAATAAAATTGTATTAAGTAAGACCTTTAGCATGAACAATTACTAAAATACTGAAATATTTTTATTGAAAAATATATCATAAATGACAACTAATAAGGTAACTGATAGACGAAACCATAAAATAATATATCCAAAAGCGCAGCTGAACCGAAGTCTGTTGTCAAGGACCTAAGTCGTGAGAATAGTAAGTTTTATTTTAATTAACTTAAATTTAATATACATATATATATATATATACATATATATTAAATTTTAATGTTTATATTTTTCTATCTATTTTCTGTGACAAGTAATGGCTGTTTTCATAAACGCAGTATGCAATGCAACATTTCATTGCATAGAGTTCATAATAGCATTTAGAATATAATGTACTATTTCTAGTATCACGATATTTATTGAACGTGTAGCAGTGCCCTATGACACCAAAGCATTCTTTTTTTTTTTGCAAAAAGTCTTCTATGAAGTTTTTAATTTTTAATCACCCCTATCGTGAATAAAAATTCCAGATAAAATTTGTCCCCTTTTCGCATTCTTCCTATTAAAATTCAATGTTAAAAAAATAAAAGGGAACAAATGTCATGTGGAAGAGGTGAATATATTTAAACATTTTTGAAAAGAAGATACAATTTCCAAATATTGATGTATAATATGTCTACCTTATTTTGTCCACGTGCCACGAATGATTAATATCTCTAGTGAAATTTCTTCACCAAGTTATTTTCTTCCATAACAAGTTCAATGTTAGGTACCTATATAAGACATAAGTACAAACATAAACCGATTGCAACTATTTTTTAACAATGAATCCCAGGTACAATAAGAAATACCTGGGATATCCCTAAAACATATTTCATACCTAATACTATTTTTTTACTTCAGGTAATATAATAGGTAGATTTCCAAATATACCTTTACCTATATAAACGTTGACTACAAGTAACCTATTATATGAAACTCATGAAGAGTAATTAATATATAATCATACTCAATCCACAATTGACATTATTTATAATTATCTAAAGATGACGATCACACTAAAAAAAAAAACTTTGTCCTCCATTTTACTTAAACATAAAACTGATCAATTTCAAGATAAAGTCAACCTCATATTGAAATTTATCGCATAATAATAAAGTGAATAAAACGGAATTATGTAAAATCGAAAAGTTTGTTAAATCCTTTGACATAAAATGGAAAACCGTAAAATTTTCTGCTACGAAATTTGAATCCAAACATTGTGATTGGTTGGATGAAAATATAGAATTTTATGTGTCCACGTCTGCTTTTGGTGGTCCAAAATCTAAGAAAAACCGGTTATAGCATGCACTATCAACCCTGTCTACTGAGGAAGTTTCGGATACATTTAAGGCTATGTTCGAATATACAAAAGAAACAAAGATTACGACACAAGATTTGATCAACTTAATTGAATCTGAAATTAAAGACTTGGTACCGGTTACAATCCAAATAGCTCAATATTCCTTCAACATTTCTTTTAATATAAAACTAACGATGATCGATGGAAGTCAGCAATGCCATAACAGGAACATCATCTATTTGGAACTGTTCTATATGTGGTGAAAAAAAATCGGAATTTTCGAATATATCCAAGGAGAGAACAATTAACGAGGAAGTGCTCAAATTCGGAATATCTCCTCTACATGCCCGTATAAGATTTCTTGAACATTTTCTACATCTGGCATATGATTTGAAATATAGAAGCATACCAGAAAATATCAATAAATCAGTAAATAAAAATGAAGAACTGATGGAAATGAGAGCCACGAAGAAAAGAAGAATTCAAAAAGCAGATTGGATTAAACATTGATAAACCACTCGTAGGATATGGAAACACAGCTAGACGATTTTCAACGATTTTGAAACAACCTCAGATATAATGGGAATTAATATGCAATTACTGAAAAAAGTCATTATTATTTTAATGGCAATAAATAGTAAGCACAAAGTGAATGCAACAAAATTTGGCGATTATTCCACAGAAATTTCAAAACTTCTATTATCGTTGTACCCTTGGAAAGAAATGACACCAACAGTACATAAAGTATTATGTCATGGAAAAATCATAATTGAACATAATATTTTGCCCTTAGGAGACTTTACAGAAGAACCCCAAGAATCGAGAAATAGGGACTTCAAGTATGTTCAGCAGTTCAGCTCCAGAAAGTGTTCTCGACAATCTCAAAATGAAGACATTTTGAATAACCTAATTGTATCATCAGATCCAGTCTTATCATCTATGACGAAACGTTGGTTTTGCTACAGAAGTTTGACGTTTGAAAATAGTCATGACTTTAAAGATTTGCTTTATCATTTAGATATGGACTGCTCTGTTTCTGATTATTTTACTAAATTAACCTAATTATAAATTTAAAAATAAAAAATATTTTCCCAAAAAAACATTACTTGTTTCTTTAGTTTTTTGTTTATTTACCAAATATTTCACATGAACTGTACGTTATGAAATACACCTGTTATATTACCTGGAGTAAAAAAATAGAATTAGGTATGAAATATGTTTTAGGGATATCCCCGGTATTTCATATTGTACCTGGGATTCATTGTTAACAAATAGTTGCAATCGGTTTATGTTTGTACTTATGTATTATAAACCTAACATTGAACTTGTTATGGAAGAAAATAACTTGGTGAATATTTTGGAAATTGTATCTTCTTTTCAAAAATGTTTAAATATATTAAAAATTAAAAACTTCATAGAGGACTTTTTGCAAAAAAAAAAAGATAATTTTTTTTTTATTTTTTTGAAAATTTAAATTTTTAAACTGCTATAGCTTTTTGGTTTATGAATATTTTTTAATTAAATTTTACAATTATATAGACATTTTTTGTCGAAATGCAAGAGTGAAAATTTGGATTTAGATTTGTTATTGAGAATCCCACAATTCTCAAAAATCCCAAAATTGGGATTTTTTTGATTTTTGGATCTATTGAAGGCACCAAGCTTGGGGCTATGAAATCCCTTTGCATAATATTGAAGAATAGATTGGGACATACAAAACAGGTCCTAGTTTTTTGAAAGCAGCTATGCGATTTTAGAATATGTTGTCTAAAGTTGAAATTTTCATAAAAAAATAGGTCTATTTCGGAAGGCTCTGGACCACGCAGTAACAAAAATTTTAATATTATTTTGCTTTTAAAATATTTCCCGAAATGTTACCTTTCAGAAAAATATAAACACATTATTTATCTTTTTCTCATTTTCTGTATAATTTAAAATTAATAGTTACTTTTTTCGAAAAAAAAAAAAAAAAAATGGCGGAAAACTACTTTTTTATTTTTTTGAAGTTTGAATGCACATAACTTTTGACTCAGTAGATATTTTTTAACATTTCTTTCTTAAGATTATTAATAAATTTGTTAATTCAAAAACAGACACTTCAAGAAAATCGGGAAAGAATTGGATCCGTTATTAGCAAAATAGCAGACCAAGGTAGGCAAAAAAATAAAATTTTACTTTTCAAATGCGGATAACTCGTAAACTATAATAGATAATATATGGCTAAAGCAATGTTTTTTGTAGATCTCGTCTAGTACATTCCATATATAAATCAGATCGCAAACAAAAATTTGGCATCAATTTTAATTTTTGGTATACCCGAGGTGCCCCACTTTGGGGCATTGTGGCTCGGCCCCCCCCCTTGGTTGTTTAAGACCAAATTCAAAACTTAAACTTATCAACACCTCCTCTATAGCCATGGGAAGCTATTCGTTTAGAAGTTACAGATTTATTTCCACTTTTTTTCAGATCCCCCACTGTGCGCCCGTGAAATGGTGCTGTGTGAGACCAACCGCTTTTAATTTCTACCTGCAATTTTCTAAGTCACACATCTTTTCATTGAGGCTTTTTTGTCAATTCTACAGATAGTTAGAGCGCACGTAATATTGAATGACATTTTTATTATCAAAATAACAGGTACTCCTGAGACCCTTTTTGAATCAAGTGGAAACCATTCTCTGAAATTTTATGACACTTGACTTTAAAATGGAGAGGTAGAAGTTAACAGGTACTTTATTATAATTCTACCTGTTTTGTACTTTGTTATTTTGATATTATAAGCCCTAATAAAGGATTTTAGACTCTTTCATAAAAACGTACTACCTAAATGATCTTAAAAAAGTAGTTATTTGCATTCTAAGGACACAGTGTTAAAGTTTGGACGTGCGTTAGTTACTAATTACTTACATAATTAATACTCACAATGGCTTCCGCTTCCAAAAAGGAAATCTTTACTTCTATTTGTTGTAATCCCTTAAACAAAAAGAAGTACAGATTATCAGATATGCGATATATTTCCGACAACTTATTAAAAAAATTCCCAACGCTTTCAAAACGTTTGCTAAATTGTGAATCGTGCAGGAAAATGATGGGAAAGTTGGACACATTACCGGTTATTCTAGATGAGAACAAAATCAATTCTGAAAATGATGACAGTTCTGCAGGAGATGATGGTTGTTCTAACTTTTCAGACAAACTTATAAGACCTAATAATGAGTGCCAAAATCGACATCATAAGGATGCATTATAATTTTTTGAACAAATAAAAAGAAGTAGGGAAAAACTTTAGCATGCGAAACTGAAGCTCTAGTAACTCAATTTTATCAGCGATATGATATGGGTCGAATGATGCCAGGAATGAAAGACTGTGTCTGTTCGAATCGATGGCCAGAAAGTTCAAATGCAGAAGAGGTGCAACATTTCAATCTGACGTCAAAATTAGATTTACAAAATTTACCCAACTGAGGCCAAAGCATTGCGTTTTGGCAGGAAGCAGCGGAACACAAAGTATGCGTTTACATTTACCATGAAAATGTTAAACTAATGTTGAAGGAAATCAACTTAAAGTGTATGACAGATGATTTCCACGATTACCGTGATTGCCTTAAATTGACTATGTGTCCTTATGTAACAACTTGCCACTTAGGCGAATGTTCAAATTGCCCGGTTCCACATTCATTAAGGAAAATTTAATGAACTCTTTTGATCGAGCATATATTGATGAGATAAAATTTGAATCTTGGCTTCAGACTGAAAGATGTACCTTAAAAACTGTAATTTTAAATGTGGATGATTTTGTGGAAGAAATATGCAAAGGTTTGCTACATTTGAGATCCCATGACTTTTTAGTCAAACAGCAATGGTCATTTGTGAATGATTTGAAGACAAATTTGAAGTCTGGTGAATTCGTGATTTCATATGATTTCGCAGAGAACTATAAATATATTATTCAGGATGCCATACAAGGATTCCACTTCAATAATGACCAAGCAACTATATTCACAGTTGTTATTTACTACATAGAAGATGAAAAACTGGAACACAAAAGTATGGCAATCATATCCGATGATTTAAAACATGATACCGCTACAGTTTATGAATACCAGAAGATAATTCTAAATTATCTAAAATCTAAATTTATAGTGGAGAAGGTATACTATGTTTCGGATGGAGCTCGTCAACATTTTAAAAACAAAAATAGCTTCGCAAATCTTATAGCTCACGAAAAAGATTTTGGAATTCCAGCTGAATGGCATTTTCATCCAACTGCACATGGCAAAGGAGCATGTGATGGCATTGGAGCAAATATCAAAAGAAATGCAGCGAGGTATAGCCTGCAGTGCTCTCATCAAGATCGCATCTTAGATGCGAACGCTTTATTCCGATGGGCAAAGAAGCATTGTAAAGAAACTGAAGTAGTTTTTAGTAGCAAAGCTGATCATGAGGAAACATTAAAAACATTGAAGTGCAGATCCGACGCTGCTGTAACAATTGATGGCACATCTCAATACCATGCTTTTATACCACTTATCGATGTAATATTCCAGTTGAAAAAGTTTTCTACATCTACTCAATGCGATTTCTTTCCAAAGTCAAAAAAGACAACAGTAACTCCAAGAAAGGATTGGCAAAAAAAAGCTAAAAATAAAGGCAATAAATAAGAAGGAAGAAAGATTGACAATTTCAAAATTTATATACTAATTTTATTAAATTATTTATTATTATTATTGTTATCTAGTATTATAAGTAATAAATAAAAAAAAAAAAATAAAAATAGTGCATATGGTAAAAATTTTAACCATTTCTTCTTTGAGTTGCAAATTTTTTTTATAGATACCCCACTTGCATCCCATAAGTGACTACAAAGCTCTTTTGAGGAAAAATAAAAAAAAACTCCATTTTGAAAAAAAAAAATAACAAAATGGGGGAAAATGAAAATGTGCCAAATATTAAAAAATCTTATTCTTGAGTTAAAAAATAATTTTTTTGATAAATATCCCACTCGCATCCCATTAGGAGACTATAAAGGCCTAAAGTAAAAAAAGCTTTCTTTTGAGGAAAAAAGGGCCGAAATTGAAAAAAAAAAATAAATTTAAAAAAAAAAAATTTTAAAAAAAATTTTTTAAAAATTAAAAAAAAATATTTTTGGAATGATTGAAGAAATAGCTATCTAAAGTCCTTTGGACAATTTTTGCTAGGACCAATAGGTGAAAAGTTACACTCATTTAAATAAAACCCTGCATGACCAAAATGCCCAACTTTGACCCCCTCTAACTCCGGCAGTTCTTGAATGATAGAGCTGAAAATTTGGGTCTGGCATACTATCCAATAGTACTAACCTTGGTGCAAATTTCATCCAAATCGGTAGACATCGATTTTAAAATTGGGTCACTTGTCGTGAAATTGCCCATATATCAATACTGAATGTTATGTAAATATTTTATGGCTTGGGAATTTACGACACATGTATATAAAGTAGCTTTTAACTCCCTGGCCCACGATGTCGAACGATAACGTTCGCTTAGATAAGACTTAAGGCTGGTGTGAGTCACCTCACACCCTCACCCAGTGACCAATATGGCCCATTGCGATGCCTTGGATAGAAAAAGTAATAGAGAAAGTTAAATAAAAGCTAAAGTAAAAGACAGGAAGGAATATTAGAGTGTAAAGAGAGAAAATAGAAACCTGACCAAATCCTACTCAGACAGTAACTGGATAGTAACAACGAATGCATGTTAGCTGCCAGTAAACGAAACAACTTGTTTGTGTTTGAGGTTGATAAGCAGAAACAACAACTATGCCAAATGAAAAGCAACAACGACATCATGTGGCACAACAGGTATGGGCATGTAAATTTTGAGCTTGCATGTTTTACAACGGAATGAAATGGTTCGTGGTTTGAAACAGGTTAGTTTCAAAAATAATGCTAATTGTGTAACATGTATGCAGACGAATTTTCATGTGAAATCGTTTAAACATAATAATGAAGTCAAATCAAATAAATTATTGGATTTGATTCATACTGATGTGTGTGGGCCATTTAACATGAATTCGCTTGGTAGTTCACGTTATTTCATCACATTTATTGATGATTATTCTCGTCACATTTTTGTGTATTTCTTAAAGACAAAAAATGAAGACTTTGATAAATTTGTTTCTTTCCAAAATATGGTTGAACGGCAAACCGAGAGGAAAATAAAATGTTTGAGAAGCGACAATGGGGGTGAGTTTGTAAACAAACAGTTTGATGAACTCCTAAACAAACTTGGTATAAAGAGACAACTCACTGTACCATGCACGCCGCAACAGAATAGTGTAGCCGAGCGGTCTAATCGAACTTTGGTAGAGATGGCGAAAAGCATGCTGGTTCATAGCGGTATTTGTGAAAACTTGTGGGCAGAAGCAATTTCTACAGCAGCGTACATCAGGAATAGAGTTCCAACAAAACTCATAGCAGATAAAACTCCGTTTGAAGTGTTTTCGGGTATTAAACCAAGTGTAAGTCACCTAAGAGTATTTGGTTCGTTATCAGTGGCTCTGGACAAAACACAGCATAAGAAGTTTCAAACGAAGGGTAAGGTGTACAAGATGGTTGGGTAATCGTTAACATCAAAGGCATACCGACTGTTTGATCCAGAAACAAAAAATGTCGTAGAGAAGCGTGACGTTTATTTTGATGAAACCGAAGTTAATAACAACATGAGTGGCGCAGCAGAAAAACACAATATGCCTGAGATAAACGACAACAAGATTAATGTCAGGAAATTTTTGTTAAATTTGAACGAGGAAACCTCAAATACAGATCGTCAAACCAACAATGATAATGAAGACAAAAACAACAACAAAAATGATAAATGATAATCAAGACAACAACAACAATGATAATCAAGAAAACAACGACAGCAACAGCAGCGATGGAGAAGCCTGTAATAAGAGTGAGTACGAAAGCGTTGAAGAGATGCAGTGATGAAGAGCAAGAAGAAAAGGTTGGACGTGGAAGACCAATAAAGGTGCGAACTGGTAAGCATGGTAGACCAAAGAAGAAATACAACATGGTGAACTCAATGCAAGAGGCAACAAGTATAGACATCCCAAATTCAATTGCAGAGGCTGTAAGTAGCAAGTACAAAAACGAATGGAAAAATGCTATGAAAAATTAGTATGATTCTTTGTTAAAAAATAATACGTGGGTGGACGTTAGTAAAATTACCTGATAGGCAAAGAGCAATAGGATCGGAGTGGGTTTTTAATGTTAAAAGGAATATGGACGGTAGCATTGACAAATTTAAGGCAAGATTGGTTGCTAAGGACTGTGCGCAAAAGTATGGGGTTGACTACAGGGAAACTTTTTCGCCAGTAGTTAGGTACGAAACAATTCGCATGTTGTTAGCGTAAGCAGTCGAGCATGATTTATGCTTGGAGCAGATGGATGTGTGTACTGCATATTTTAATATGCTGCACGACACGGTTTATATGCGACAGGCGGAGTGTTTTGTGGACGAAAGGTATCCCAAACATGTTTTAAGACTGAACAATTTTATTTATGGACTGAAACAGGCAGATAGAGAGTGGAACATTAGGTTAGATGAGGTTCTACGTTCGATGGATTTACCCTGCAAATAATATTGGTCTACGTGAACCATTTTAGATGAAATGGACTACTTACAACATGGTCCAATGTAATGCAGTCATGGACCATGTCATAGTTAAACAAGCGTTTGTAGTTAAACGACATGGTTTCGTGTTAACACGATTGCATATTGACCTCTTGAGTGTAGAAGCATGGAGTAGTTTTGGGACTATTCCGATGGGTATATGGTCCAATCCTAGGACAGCGCAATGTTAAATCGACCACCTTTTTTTCATATATTTGGAGTAGTTTTGGAGTAATGCTACTCTTCTTCTTTGGTCTAGTCTTTACATGCATGTATGGACTAGTCGCGTTATTTGCAGGGTAGTAAGTGATAGATGTTTGTATAAGTATAAAGATGACAAGATCATGTTTATAGCTGTTTACGTTGACATCATTATCGCCTCTAAGGAAAAAGGGGACATATCAAAGGTTAAGTCTGAAATTTCAGGACATTTTGATTGTGTCGACAAGGGTCAACTGAATTATTTTCTAGGTATAGAAAAAGAGAGAAAAGGGGAATTAGGTGAGATTTTTATAGGCCAGAAGAATTACATAGAGGATTTATTGAGGGAGAATGACATGCAAGATTGCAGGAATGTAGGTACACCATTGGACGAAAACTGCAGGATAGTGGACGCTAACAGGTATCAATCATTAATAGGTTCGCTTATGTATTTAGCCTTATCAACAAGACCGGACATTTTGCATTCGGTGTCTAAATTGGCGCAACGCAACACAAACCCACACCTGGAACATTTGAATGGTGTCAAGCATGTTTTGAGGTATTTGTCTTCAACCTAAGGGTTGAGAATAATATATATAAAAACGGGGAACCCAATTGTAGGATACGTCGACGCAGACTGGGGAGGTGACACGTCTGATAGGAAGTCGTATACGGGTTACGCATTCGTTTTGGGTGGTAGTGCTTTTACGTGGGGATCTTGCAAACAATAGACAGTAGCGTTGAGTAGTACAGAGGCAGAGTTGCTTTGTCAATTGCGACCAAGGAGATAATATTTGCGAAAATTGCTGAAGACACAACGAGGAAATAATTGTGTATGGAGACAATTTGAGTGCTCAACAATTAGCAAAAAATCATACATATCATTCGAGAACAAAGCACATACAGTGGCACAGTAAAGTATACATACCCCCTTGAAAAACGGGGTTTTGGATTATCTATGAACAATTTAGCAATAAAGTTCATTTCAAACAAATTCAATCGAACAACAAACAATAAATTTTGAGCAACAATTTTTTTACACACAATATTTATTAACAAAAAAATATAAAATTCATTTTTCAAACACAGAAAATTCTACATACTTTAAATAAAAAATTATTTGGGCTAGAAGTAAGTAAAAAAAACAACAAAATTAATACTTAGTGGCTCCGCCTTGGCTTTGTAGAACAGCATTTAATCTATTTTTCATAGAATTTGCTAAACTTGTGTGTAATTATTTGAAATTAAATTCCATTCTTCACGTAGAGCGTTTTTAAGATCCTGTATATTTTTAATCGTGCTTTTTCTAACTTGGCGGTCTAATTCATCCCATAAATTATCTAAAGGGTTTAAATCCGGTGACTGAGGTGGCGAATGAAGTTGATGAGGCACGTTATACCGTGGTCATTCTTTAACAACACCAGAGGTATGCTTTGGGTCGTTGTCTTGCTGAAAGTACCAACCTTCTGCAAGACCCAATTTATTCGCGGATTGCCTCAGATTATCTTTGAAAACATTTAAGTATATCGATTAATACTAAATTACCCACCCCAGCCACCGACATGCAACTCCATACCATAATGGAGCCACCAACGTGTTTCACTGTAGGAAGCAAGTTTTTAGGCAATAATGCTTCGTTATTTCGACGCCATGATTTTTGTTTTCCGTCATAACCTAACAAGTTGAACTTTCTTTTGTCGCTAAATAAAATATTAGCCCAAAAACCCTCATCTGCATCAATGTATTTTTTAGCAAATTCGACGCGTTTTTGGATATTTATTTTAATAATAAACGGCTTCTTTCGGGACACACGGCTGTGAAATCCATTACTTTTTAATACGTGTCTCACCATTTCTGGATGCACTGAAGCAATATGCTGGCGTTCTAAAGTCTTTGCAATTTCTACTGCCGTAATTTTAGGCTTTTCTTGAACATTCAACAAAAAAAATTTGCCGCTTTGCACGTGGAGCCAGTTTAGGAGGGCGACCACTTCTTGGTTTGTTTTCTAAACTTTTTGTTTCATTATATTTCCGAATTATTATCTGAATGCTTGATTCTGGATCCCCAACTAGTTTTTCAATCTCTATTAAAGATTTTTTTCTTTATGGAACTTTACAATAAGCTCACGCACTTTTACACAAAGTTCTTTACTCATTTTCGTTAAATAACAAAATTAACTGCAAAATTAACAACAATTAAACTTTTTTATAAATAATAGTATCTCGTGAAGATGCCTGAAGTGTGTGGTAGCACAGTTTAAGTACGGAGTTCCATTTTATTTACTTTTCCACATAGCCGTATGCAGACTTTTCTGTGTTTGAAAAATGAATTTTATATATTTTTGTTAATAAATATTGTGTGTAAAAAAATTTTTGGTCAAAATTTATTGTTTGTTGTTCGATTGAATTTGTTTGAAATGAACTTTATTGCTAAATTGTTCATAGATAACCCAAAAGCCCGTTTTTAAAGGGGTATGTGCCACTGTAGATATAAAATATAATTTTATAAGGGATGTAGTGAGGAACAACCTAATATAATTAGAAAACATTCTGACTGATGAGATGATCGCTGATGTATTAACTAAAAATTTAGTTAAGGTCAAACATATAAGCTTCATAAGTAAATTAGGTTTGAAATAATAAGAAATGCAAATTATTATTTGGTATAAACATAACGATCATTAACATGAATTTAATATATGTATGTGTAGTATAGTCAACATTGGCACTAAGATCAACTTAGCGTTTTTTTCGGTTGTTACTATAGACATCACTGTATGACTTTTCGACACATTATTATTCATCTCTCATTTGAATTACAGTCAACCTTTTGCTTATATATATTAATAATAAATTACATTGAAATAAAATTGAACCATCGATAATTTATTTCATAACTGACAAGGAGCTATATTAGTATGTAATAAATGAATTTTATTTTTAATTTGTTTCAATGCACTCGTGTTGAAAGTAACCATTTAAGTTTTAGCAACACGGTTGCATTTAGTATATAAGCAATTTAACATATATCAATACTGAATATTATGTAAATATTTTATGGCTTGGGAATTTACCACACATGTATATAAAGTAGCTTTTAAGTTTCACAGTCTTGAATAAACTCTTAAACTGAAAGGTTCTGGGGCCAAATTACCGCATTCGAGATCGATTAAAATTTATCGTAATTTTCTTATTTGATATTATAGCATTCGATATCGAGCAAGAAATTTAGTACATTTTATCATAATTTCGATATCGAAATCATTTTTCGATACGATACTTCATTCGATCACGAATGCGGTAATTTGGCCTCTGTTTTATTTATAAACCCCTCAGTGAATAGTAATTTTAGGAAATAACCTTCACCAGCTTTGGCACATAAAGTTTTTATTTTTACCTCGCCTTCAGTAAGATGTGTATACAAATTGTTTGAAGTAAATCTGTAAAAACCCATGCAGAATAAATTAATCAATTTAAAAGAGTGGGCGTGGTAAAAAATTATTGTCGTGGTCGTACCAACTGAGAAACCTTCCCGGACTCAGACACAACAACTTTACCGAAGATCATCACATGATCAAATGCATAGTTTACGATTCTATAAAGGGCATACATACAAACATTAATTTTTTGAGATGGGGCGTGAAAGTGGGCGTGGCACATAAAATTTTTATTTTTACCTCGCCTTCAATAAGATGTGGATAGAATTTGTAAGAAGTAAATCTAGAAAAACCCATGCAAAAGCAATTAAAAAAAGTAGGCGTTAGAGTAGGCGTGGTCGTACCAACTCAGAAACCTTCCCTGACTCATGCACAACAACTTTGCCGAAGATCATCACATGATCAGATGTATAGTTTAGGAGTCTATAAAGGACATACATACAAACATTCATTTTTATATGTATGTAATATAGATTAATACTAATTTTGTATATGAGCTAAATATTCACTTTGTATGGGAGATGCCACGCCCACTGGTATGATCCCGCCCAATTTTCCCATGACTATTCACATTAACAAATACTCAACGTGCACAAATTTCTAAGATTATGGCTATTATAGTACTGTAGATATATGATATTAAATATGTACTTTGTATGGGAGCTGCCACTCCCACTGGTCCGATCCCGCCCATTTTTTCTTCAATAGCTTTGAATAATACAATTAATTTACTTTCACTAACCCCTTGGGTTAATTTATTAAAATGTATGTAATATATGTAGTATTTAATTTAAATAAATTTAACTTTAATTTAAAAATTTTTTTTTCGTTTGACTTCCACGCACTTTTCACGAGTAGAGGTTATGTATGAGTCGGTATCGGGATACTTAACGCCGCCACACGCCGATTAAGCACATAACATAGGTTTATCGCGTTATTTTATTGAGTTACGGTGCAAAAATACAAAAAAAAAACTACATATTCCGCCAACTTCAAACTACACAGAAACACCCATAGAGCATGCATATAAAATTTGGTCAAAATCGGTCCAGTAGTTTTTGATTTTAGCGATCACGAACATACACGTAATTTTTATATATATACGCCCATGTTCTATATTCCACTACGAAGTGAAACTAAATCGATTTCAATTCCAATTTGGACAATTTCACGGCGTTCTAGAAAACGAGGCGAAACTTTTAACTAAGATGAACGAAACTGAAAGTGATATTTTACTTTTCAAATAATTTTCACAAAATTTAGAACACAAAATTAATAAAATTTTCACTTCCACTTCATTTTACAAATGTAGAACCCAGGTGATAGAGATTGAATACAAAATTCCACATTCGATACGGTTTGAATCTTAGGGCACTGCAACACTAGAAATATCACGATATTTATTGAACGTGTAGCATGCAATATTGATGGATCGCGATCCATATCGCAGAATGGCCTGAAATATGAAATCCAGATCACGGATCGTGGATCTCGTGATAAATATTGAACGTGTAGCATTTTCATGATATTAAATCATGATACGTCAGTAAAAAGTAACAAATAAAAGAAATAAAATAATAATTTTATTCGACCTTTTTTTATGATTTTTATTAAATATTTTTAAGATTGAGGTCACTTTTTTGTTTTTTTTTTTATAAAAGATTTTTTTATTTTTATATACAATTCACTCGATATTTCCATTTCCTTTGGAAACCTCCTTCAGGAGTTATTTTAATATTAATAAATTTTCTGTGTAAAAAAAAGTTTGAAAGGGGTTGACAAAATTGAAAAATATGTCTTACAGAAAAATAATTTTAAATTTTCTATATTTAAGTTTTTTATCGACCTTTTCCTTATTTTATTATTGATTTGGTTAGAAAATTCTAAATCGGGCTTATTAAGGTCATGTATTCTATGCAAATAAAAGATTATTTCATAATTTATTTTTCCGACGTTTCGTTGGAGATTCCCAACATCATCAGGGATATTTTATTAGATCTGGTAGCATCAAAATACATATACAATTGAAAAATAATAGTTTAATAAGAACAACGATAACTTAGTTCTACAGGAATAATATTACTCACATATAATCTTTCGTCAATAGTTCTGCATTTAGAATATTTTATATACATTCTGTTTTACATAAACACAACATAAAACATAAATTTAATTAAACAAAACAAATGCAAAAATATAAATAAAAATAATATCACAGTATAATTAAATTGTATTAAACTAAGTATCACAGCAGTAAAATCAAACTAAAATATTGCGATTGTATAAATTGCATTCGTGTTGTTTTTCTCGTCTTTTGTATTTAAGGCATTCGTAGCTCTTTCCTGAATCCTCAAAATTTCCAGTGTAAATCGTTTATTTGTTCTCTTTTCCTTGTCCAATATTTTAACGTTTGTGAAATCGGGTAGATGTTTTTCTTCAACACAGTGTGTAGCCAGAGCTGTAGTCATTTTATTTTTCTTTATGTCTGTTCCGTGTTCTGATATTCTTGTACCAAGGCTTCTCTTTGTAGTACCCACGTAAACTTTACCACACTCTTAATCTGTTTTACCTAAACATCACATCACATGATTACTTTGCTCATTTTTTTCTATTTTTGTTTTTGTTTGTGTAAATAGAGTATTGATTGTTTTGCTCTGTGCGCTAATTTTACTGTGAGCTTTGGTATGTATGGGAGGATGTAATATTTAGTGTTGCTTTGTGTTTTCCCCCAATCCCCTTCCTGTTTGTGCCTTTTCTACTAGATTATTTATTAAATATGTCCGATAGCTGTTTTTTATTAGTATGTCCTTTACTTTGTCAATATTTTTAGATTTGAATTTGTTATCGCTCAATTTTAAAGCCGTTGTTATCAAATTAAGTGCAGTATTTATTTTCTGACTTTTTGAATGTGTAGAGTGATAATTTATTAGACGACCTGAGGCAATAGTTTTCGAATACCAATCCGTTATTATAATTTTGTCCTCCCGAAATATTTTCATATCTAGATATGGTATACATTTGTCTTCTTCTTTTTCTATCGTGAATTTTATTTTATTGTGGTAGTTATTAAATGTTTCTAAAATCAGTTCTTCGTCCTTTCTTTTAATAATCGCAAACAAATCGTCCACATATTTTGAAATTAGTTTTATATTTACATCTTCCTTTTTAAGATCCGTGGTAACTTGTTCTAATAGTGTATCTAGAACGATATCAGCTATTGTTGGAGATAATGGATTACCCATGGGCATTCCGTAAGTTTGGTTATAGTAGGTGTCGTCATATATAAAATAATTGTTGTCGTTAAGACAGAACTGTAGTTTTTTAAGGAATTGAGCCCTTGGTATTGTGGTGTGATTTTTCAAAATATTCCATTGTGACATTATGTTATTTATTGCCAAGTGTATTGGTATGTTCGTAAATAGGGATCCGACGTCCAGGGAAATAAGGATTTCGTCGTGTTCTATATTAATATTTTTGAATTTTTCCTTAAGTTCTAATGAGTTTTTTATATTATATTTCTCTAATATAATATTTTTTAAAATGTGTCCAATATATTTTGACAGGTTGTAGCATGGAACCTCTATCGAGGATGAGATAAATATTTTTAAATATTTTTGTTAATAATAAAAATTTATTTATAAAATGACTGAATGCAGAAATGCAGATCAGCAATTAGGGGGAAAACGGGTGTACAATGCATTGGAGTATGCAATAAAGTGTATCATTGTACCACAAAATGTGCTGGCATAGACCAATACTCATCAAAAATCTTGGATGGAAATAATTTTGTTAGATTTATATGTGATGATTGTCTCCAGTATATACAAAATGTTGATTTGGTATTAAAAGATATTCAGGAAGATGTTAACAAAAACAAACAAAACCTAACGGAATATAAACATGAATTTAAAATGTCTCTAAGAGAAAATGAATGAGAAATAAAAAAACTATTAGAGGCAATAGAAAAGCTATATGAGGACAGGTTAAAAAAAACTAGATAGGGCACACAAATCGTTTGAAAAAAACGCGCAGGAAATACAAAAATTTTCTGAAAATGTAAATGAATTTGCAAATAAAAATAATGAAATCTGTAACAAAATTGAAGAAAATACTGTGAAAATGTGTAGAGATATAAAAAAAGCAATAACAGAAGCAAATGTCAAACAGAATAAAATATCATATGCAGAAACAGTGAAATCCAAAACAGTGATGCCAGATGTTAATAATTAAACCTAAAGAGAAACAAAATATGAATTAAACAAAAAAGTTAGTCCTGTTAATTTAAAAAATAACTGATATCGAGAATAGAAGAAACGGAACAATAGTAATTCAAAGTGAAAATAGCGAAGAAAGGGAGAAAATAAAAACAGCCATAGAAAATCAGATGAGTGGGAACTATGAAATTAAAGTACCTAACCCAACGGAATTTTATATAGATATTACGGACATTTCTTTTAAATATTCTGAAGAAGAGTTTACTGAGAAAATAAAAAAATAAAATCCGATTACACATAATAGTGAAATAAAAATTGTAAAGACATTCGATTTTAAAAGAAACAATAGAACAATATACAATATTAAAATTAAAACAGATAGCGAGTTATATACAAAATTAATGAGTGAGAAAAAAATAAATCTAGGATGGGAAAAATGCAGAGTGTTTGATGGAACTGGTGTAACGAGGTGTTTTAAATGCAAAGGGTATAACCATATTTCAAGTGAATGTAAAAATCAAGAAATATGTATCAAATGCCATGGAGATCACAAGTCGAAGGAGTGTAATAGGGAGACAATACTTAAATGTATTAACTGTGTTAAGATGAATCAAAAATTGAATATGGAGTTAGATGAAAACCATGGAACATACAATAAAGAATGTCCAGTATACCAAAATAAACTGAATATGAAAAAGAGAAGAATGGGATTGCCAATGTAACAATTAAAAACCACATATATTTTATACACAAATGTACAAGGGCTAATAAATAATTTTAATCAAGTGGAGATAATAGCTGCAACAGAACAACCAGAATTTCTAATATTATCGGAAACGCATATGACAGAAAGTATAAATGAAGACGAAATTAGCTTGTGTGATTATAACCAATTAATAACGTTGTCTAGTTCAACAAGAACTGGAGGTGTAATTATTTATTATAGAAAGGAATGGAAAGTTACTAAGATATTTGAAAAGGTTGAAAATAGAAAATGCTGGATTATAGCTAGTAGAGCACAACGGGGGAACACACAAATTATAATAGTGGCAATATATAGATCTCCGAGTGGTTCGGAATCAGAATTTTGTGAAATTTTTCAAAAAACTGTGGAGAACTTGAGTGAGGAAATAAATGACATTATAATTACCGGTGACTTTAATATAGACTGGGCTACTAATAATTCTTATAAAAATCGAATAAATAGCGTATTAAATGACAACGGATTTAAGCAAATAGTTAATGAATATACACGGGTAACAAATACAACAAGAACTATAATTGACTATGTAATAACGAATAACAGCTACAAAATATCAGCACAAAATTGTAATAAAAACAAAATTTCAGATCATGAAATAATAAAAATTTTAGTCAGAAACGAAAAAGAGCATAGTGGGAACGAAAACAATAAAATCACGGATAAGTTTAAATATAATAGAGAAATATTTACGAGAGAACTAAGTGCAATAATTAGATATGATGAAAATGTAGATGTTAGTCAAAATGTGTTGATTTTTGATAATTGCATGGAGGAAACAATAAAAAAACTTACTATAAAACAAACAATAAAGAAACAAAATAATGTTAACCAGTGGTTTAATAATGAACTGCGCCTTATAAAAGAAGAAAAAATAGTTAAATACCAAACTGCAAAACTTGAAAACAATATTGAAGCATGGAATAAGTACAAATCAATAAGAAATTTATATAAAGTAAAGATAGAAAACGAGAAATATAAATACATAAACAACAAAATAAATAATGCAAAGGATCAAAAACAAATGTGGAGGCAAATTAAGGACCTAATTATAAGGAGAAATCCGAATGTGATAAAATCGGTGATATTTAATAAAGTGGAATATGAAGAAAATATACAAATCGCTAGTCATTTTAATAAGTATTTTATAGTGTTAAGATAATTAGAGATTCAATAGAAAATGTGCAATACACAAATCAAATACAAATGGTTACCTCAAGATTTAAATTTAGTGCAATAACAATTTTAGAACTAAAGAAAATAGTAAAAGAAATAAAAACAAACCAGACTACTGCAAAATATCAACGAAAATTATACTTGATAACTGGCAAATAATTGGGGAAAATATACTGAAAATAGTAAACAAATCACTAGAATCTGGAGAATTTTCAGAAAATTGGAAAGAGACAATTGTTACACCAATTGAAAAAGTGGCAAAAACAAGAAAATGTGAAGTTTCGTCCCATAAATTCCTTAAAAACCTATGAAAAAATACTGGAAAAAGTCGTTAAAGAACAGCTTGAAAAATATTTTGAGAAAAATAAGTTATTTTCAAAATATCAATCGGGTTTCAGAAAAAAATGTTCATGTGAGACAACGGTAAATTATGTGATTAATCGGTGGAAAAATATAACAAACAACAGAAAATTAATAGCAATATTTTTAGACTTTAAACGGGCGTTTGAAACAATTGATAGACAGATTTTAATACAGAAACTATATATGTACGGTATACGGCAAAGAGAACTAGAATGGTTTAAATCAAACTTGACAAGCAGAAGACAATTAACTAAAGTAAATGGTACAAAATCAAGTGTAATGGATAATGACTTCGGTGTTCCACAGGCATCTATTTTGGGGGCTTTGCTATTTATAATATATATAAATGATATGCCAGAAATTCTCGGAAAATGTGAAATTGTTTTATATGCGGATGATACTTTAATCTACACATAAGAAGACACTAATGAGAAATGTTATGATAATATGTTGAGCGATATAGATAATCAGCCTTATTATGAGTGTCGTTTTCTTTTGACGACAACGACTGTTTCGTAATAGATTAAAGAAACATATTTAATTTTATCTTTAATCTATTACGAAAGAGTCGTTGTCGTCAAAAGAAAACGACACTCATAATAAGGCTGAATGTTAATATATGGCTAAAAGAGAATAAACTAAAACTCAATGAAAACAAAACAAAAATTATGGAAATAAATATGAACACTGAAAAAGAATTTAAAATAAATAACGAAATTATAGAAAAAGTAAAAAATATTAAATATCTAGGATTTATAATAGACAAAGAAATGAAATTCAAAGACCATATAAAATATATTTGTAAAAAAAATTAGTAAGAAAACGGGCTTTTTAAAAGAATAAGAAGCAAAATATCTCTGATAACTTCTATTAATATATATAATACAATAATAAAACCTCATTTTGAGTTCGGGTCTACAATAATATATACGTGCTGTAACGAATCCCAAATAGAACGACTTCAAAAGTTACAAAACAAAGTGATGCGAACGATCTTAAAGTGTAACAGATATACAAATATACGAACAATGCTTGATACGCTTAAATGGCTCAACATTAAACAGAGACTTGCACTAAATACTTTGAACTTTATGCACAAAATTAAATATGAAAATGCACCTGAATATTTATGTGATCAAATCAAATATGTAGGAGAAGTACAACCATATGGATTGAGAAATGCTGATAATTTTAGGCTAGAGAGGGCTACTACAACAGCTGGACAAAAATAACTTTTCTACAAAGGATTTAAATTGTTTAATTCACTAGCAAATGAAATAAAAATTGAAACAAATCTTAATATTTTTAGAAAAGAATGTGTAAATTTTGTTAAAAATAATAATATATAAAATTTTATTTTATTTATAATATCAATGTGAAATTTTAAAGTATTTTGAATACTAATAAAGCATACATACATACATACATATATCGTCGGTGTATAGGTAAAACTCACTAAGTGCAGATTTGAGCCAACATGACTTAATATCACAAAATATTTTTTTGTTGTATTCTATTGGATACAAAAATCATTATGTTCATTGAGCGATCCTATGCCCCAATTTTCGATTTTCTGTTTTCATTAACTACAATTTCGTATGTCTTTACGGCAGGAAAAAATCACAAACGTACTTAATGATTTTTACTTGTCAATGTTTTATACCTTAAACGCAGATAATGAACTGAAGTTTAAAAAAATAAGATATTATTTGAAATCAAAGTAGACTTTTTAAATTTCTGTCCGCATAAATCTTAAAACATAAAATCCTTCAGTGAAGATTCAAACGAAGATTAAACTTTCAAGCCAAACTTCCAAGAAGATTCTGATATTTCAGATTTTTCGGATTACATGGTCGAAACCAATAAGAAGGTTTTTGACGAGACGAAAAAAAAATTACCCAGAAGCCTGGAAAGTTAATGCAGCTAAATGTCGTCGAGCTAAATGCCTTCCATATTCAACAAAAAACCATCAAACCAAAGGACCATCCTGCTAAAGCTCCAAAGCATATTGACTGCTCTGAATGCAAGTTTAAATGTACAAATTATGTCTCTGAGGTGGAGATTTGCAAATCGTTCTGGGGATTTTCTGACTATAACAGGCAAAAAGACTTTATAATAAAACATGTCGAAACCCACCAACCAAAAAGAAGAAGAATTGATGTAAACAGTGTAAAATCGCGTAATGTGACCAAAACATATTTTTTTTTAGAAAATAGCACTGGCAGACAAAGAGTATGTACAAATTTTTTAAAAAAACCATTTGCATCTCAAACGGACCTATAAACACTGCAATTTCAGGTTAAAAATTTGGGTCATTTACTGGCAATGATAAATGAGGTCGAAAAGTACCCGGAAATAAAACAAGTGAAACAGGAATTTCTTTGGTAAAAACCCACATAGATAGCTTTCCTGTAATGGAATCCCATTACGTACGAAAGTCCACCAAGAAATTGTGCCTAGATAGCAATTTTTCTATTTGGAAAATGTACGATCTTGATCGTAATGATTTTTGCCCGAAACGCAACATTACAGAAATTGTCAGTGAAAAAACGTATAGAAGAATATTCTGTAATGATTACAACTATTCGTTTTTCAAAACAAAAAAAAAAGACCTTTGCGCAACATGTGCAAAATATGACCAAGCTTCTAATGCAGACAAAAAAAGAACTGGAAGAAGAATATACAATGGATCTTATGAGAAAAAATCAGTGTAATTAAGCTAAAGAAAATGATAAGGTCAGATGCAAACTGATCCTTCATTCATTACATGCACTTTTGATTTGCAAAGTGTCCTTCAATTGCCCTATTCCAGTGTGTCATTGTTTTATTACTCCAGAAAAATATGCGTTTACAATTTGACTATCTATGTAGGAAGCCGAGAAATAGCCCACTGATACACTTGGAACGAATTGAATGGAAAGCGGGGGAGCAATGAAATAGGATCAATTTTATTGAAATTTCTCGAAACTTTACCGTTAACCGTGACAGATGTTTCAATATTCTGTGATACTTGCGGTGGTCAGAATAGAGACCAACAAGTAGCAGCTGTTTTAATGTACGCTGTTCAAAATTTAAGCCACTTGAACAGAGTTGAACTTAAATTTTTAGAGTCAGGACACATAGAGTGTGACTCGATTCATTCCGCAATAGAGCCGGCTAAGAAAAATAAGAGTGCCTACACAATGACTGATTGGATTCGAATCTTTCAATCGGCTAGATCGATTAAAAAACATAAAATCCAAAGCCAATGCTAAGTTCATCTATTAAAATTCTCCGACTTCTACAATTTACAGGAACTAACAAGCAGCACAATAAAAAATCGAAATCGAGACAAATTTGGCGACAAAGTTCATGGTTAAAAATAAAATGCCTAAAATTCGAAAAATAATTCCCGGCAACCTTTTTTTATATATACGATCATACATCTGATTATAAGAAAGTAAATGTTGCTGGAAGAGGTAGTCCAAAGAAAAGCGCCACACTGAAGTCAGCTTACAATAATTTACTACCAATTTCATCGGCAAAAAAGGCTGATCTTGTTAAGCTTTGCGATTCAAGACTGATTCCATGGTACAAGCAATTGCCAGTAGTTAACATGGGAAAGCATGAGCGCTTACCAGAACCTTCCAATGATGAAAGTGATTTAGAAGATGAATAACATTTTTTCCCTTTTTCCTAATAAATTATATTTTTTTTAATAAATGAAGTTACAGAATAAAAAATTATAATTTTTTCGTTCTTCATTATCTCTCAATTTTTTTTTTTCGATTCCGGCAGGTAAAAATCATTAAGGGTTTTATTTTGTATTGTCTTGAAAACTTTTGTAGTTAGACCGAAAATTTAAAAGCAATTATATTAAGAAACTATTTTTAATTTACTCTGCAAAATCGCATCGATCTTATGTATAATAGATTTTTTACACAAAATTTAACATTAAAACCTTAATATCTCTAAACTGGTCTGACTACACTTAGTGAGTTTTACTTGTCAACCACCGATATGATATTGACTTATAAATTTTTGGTTCTGAAATTCCATTATTAATATAGGATTTCCTTCTATTAAATTATTTTATTAATCTGCAAATGAGTTAGGAAAACTATTATCTTTTAATATATTTCTAATTATTTCTGTATTTTTCTTATGAAATCTAATGTCACTAATTGTTAATATTCTATCTATAAGATTTTTAGCAGTGTTTATAATAATTCTTTTTGGGTGTTTTGAGAAATATTTTAAAATTCTTCCAGATGAAGTTGGTTTTTTACACCAATCAAATATAAAATTGTTCGATTTTTATTTTTTATTTTATTTACCCAACGTTTCGTTAGTTTTATTCTAACTTCTTCAGGGGTCTCGTTCTAAATAATCTAGTGACAAAATTTATTGTTTTATTACACAGCTTTAACTTATTAACTTATTATATAGTTTTACTTACAGCTTTGATGTTTTTTATCATTGGATATTAATTTTTATTGTTAATTAGTTACTAAAATACTAAAAAACGGGACATCACGAACAGAATTTGGTATAAATAATCAAATAATTAATAAAAATATAATATACAATAAACGACCACAAAACTTAAGTCAAGTTTAACTTAAATCTAATATCACAGAACTGATTTAATTATTAATTGCAGAGGAGAAGTTTCGTGTTGTCTTTGTCTTCTTTCGTGTTCATTGTTGTTTTTATTTTTTGTTGTATGCGTAAACTCTCCAGTGTATACCTTTTGTTTTCCTTCCTTTCTATATCTAATAATAATAATTTTCAATAATAATTTCTCCATTACAATATCTGCTATTATTGGAGATGCTGGTGAACCCATTGGAAGTCCCTTTTTTGTGTATATATTTTATCGTCATATACAGAATTTTATGATTCGTAAGAATAAATTTTTATTGATATCAGTAAATTCATAAGAAAAATACAGAAATAAATAGAAATATTTTAAAAGATAATAGTTTTCCTAATGAACTCATTTGCAGATTAATAAAACAATTTAATAGAAGGAAATACTATATTAATAATGTAATTTCAGAACCAAAAATTTATAAGTCAATATCATATATACCTGGATTTTCAGAAAGAATAGAACATTTAGAGCTAGTTTTTTACTTGTCAGTTAAACTCAGCTTAACACACTGTTATGTTAAACCTCAAATATATTTTGCTGGAATTTAACTACTGATTGTGTTTCTCAGTAGTGGATTACCTTCTGTCAATTTTGTTAGCATTGCCGTACTGTTCAGTCAAAATACATATGACATTCCTCCTAATTTTTTATATAAATATGGCAATATCTTAAATTTTCTCAAAAATCAAACATACGGAATTCTAAAAATTACAATTTGCAATTAATAGAAATGAATTATTATTTAGTTTCTTAGAGAATTTTTGTTTTTTTTTTAATAAATTAGTTTAAGAGAAACCTTTGAAAGAATTCGGCGTCGGTATAAATGCAGAAATGATTTGGACGTGTCCTTATTGTTCGTATCTTTCTAACAATTGACATATTTAAGTTATTATATGTGTTTGAATCACTTAAATCCTCATCATCACTAGAATAATCCATTTTTTTTAATTTTTGTTAAAATGTCGTAAATTTCTTTTCACTTGTTGAATTGTTTATTTTATTTTTCAGCTGTTTCTATTTTGACATTTTATATCTAGGTTTAACTCACCAATGATGCTCAGTTAAACCTAGATTATATATCAAATAAATAATAACTGAGAAACACAATTTTTAGTTTAATCTAGGTTTAAGCGAAAAATGTAGATTATCTATCCCAGAAACTAGCTCTTAAACATATATAACAAAACAACATACAAAATGGCACATAAGGTGAATAATAACGTAGGAAGATTATTAACAAAATAAAAGATAGATTAGAAAAGATAGATTAGAAAAGACAGATATGTCAAATTTAGTATATAAAATTTCTTGTGGTGGTAATAGTAACGAGCAATGTAACAAAATATATATAGGAACAACAGGCACAAAACTTAAAACTAGATTAGCAGGACATAGACACGACCAGAAATATAGAAATTGTAATTCAACACAAAAAACAGCTTTATCAACCAATTGTAGAGATTTTAACCACTATCCAGATTTTGATAACACATCTACATATATTGAACACAGAAAATCATACAAAACTAAGATACATGTTAGAAATGTTACATATCAATAATGTACCATCAGAAAGAAGAATAAATTTTAAAAAAGATACAGAAAACTTAGCTCAAAACAGAAATATAAATATTAATAATAGGAGAAATTAACACAATTTATGTATTTAAAGCATGTTATCATTCCAAAATGTTACCAAAAATTTAAAATTATTTTTCTGTAAAACATATTTTTCAATTTTGTCAACCCCTTTCAAACTTATATCAAAATAGAATCTCAAATTAATAAATACTCAAGGTCATATGACCTCGAGCTTGATAAATACTCAAGGTCATATGACCTCGAGCTTAAGTATTTATCAATTTGAGATTCTACAAAGCAAAGGTCGAATATTTCAAACTTTTATATCAAAATATTTTTTTTTACACAGAAAATTTATTATAATATTAAAATATCTCCTGAAGAAGATTTCCAAAGGATATCGAAATATTGAGTTAATTGTATATAAAAATAAAAAAATCTTTTATAAAAAACAAAAAAGTGACCTCAAGCATAAAAATTATTTAATAAAAGAAATAAAATACGCAGTGGAAAAAATTAAACAAAGAAAAGCAAAACAATTGACAAAAGCAAGCAAAATAGCTAAACAGGCTTTCTTTTGGTTTTCTCGCGACATTGATAAACGACCCGCACAGCACAAAAATAACATAAATACTGACGCCATATATGGTGCATTTCATGTCAAGTGATCCAATTTTAAAATCGATGTATTCCGATTTGGATGAAATTTGCACCAAGGTTTGTACTATTGGATAGTAGGCCAGCTCTATCATTCAAGAACTGCCGGAGTTAGAGGGGGTCAAAGTTGGACATTTTGGTCATGCATGGTTTTATTTAAATGAGTGTAACTTTTCACCTATTGGTCCTAGCAAAAATTGTCCAAAGGACTTTAGATAGCTATTTCTTCAATCATTCCAAAAATATTTTTTTTTAATTTTTAAAAAATTTTTTTTAAATTTATTTTTTTTTTTAATTTTTTTTTCAATTTCGGCCCTTTTTTTTTCTCAAAAGAAATCTTATACAATTTACTTTAAGGCCCATATAGTCCCATAATGGGATGCGAGTGGGATATCTATCAAAAAAAATTATTTTTTAACTCAAGAATAGGATTTTTCAACATTTGGCGCATGTATAATTTTCATTTTCCTCCATTTTTTTATTTTTTTTTCGTCAAAAGTAACTTTATACCATTTCCTTTAAGAGCTTTGTGGTCACTTAATGGGATGTAAGTGGGGTATCTATAAAAAAATTGCAACACAAAGAAGAAATTTTTACCATATGTACTATTTTCATTTTATTTCCTATTTATTACCAATCTTTCTTCCTTCTTATTTATTGCCTTTATTTTTAGCTTTTTTTGCCAATCCTTTCTTGGAGTTACTAGGTTCAGCTGCTGATTTTGCTGATGATGTCATTTTTGGCTTTGGAAAGAAATCGCATTGAGTAGATGCCGAAAACTTTTTCAACTGGAGTCTTCCATCGATAAGTGGTATAAAAGAATGATGGCACATCTCCATCAATTGTTACAGCAGCGTCGAATCTGCACTTCAATGTTTTTAATGTATTCACTATCTACCTAGCTACATCCATTTAACAGTGCATTTATTGTTATGAAATACTAAAATATATTTACTATGCCGTATTTATCACATATCACAAGCGAGAACTTTAAACAACTTTTTTAAACAGCTATGTATATAAATACACATTAAGATTCAACTAAAAGTGTATCAAAACATTTCCCCAAGTTTGGATAAAGCAAAAAGTAAAATGCGTAGTTATTTGGTCTTTGATTAAAACCTATGGAAAAGCCGGTAAATCTACATTTTCCGGTCCAGTGAACTCCAATGCAAATGTAAACAACGAAACAGACTGTAATTTGCTGAGAGCAAACAATAAAATAAGCTATTTCGGAAATTAACAGGCAGAAGAGTTTATCATAAAAATAAAACTTTTCGAGTTTTGGCAATCTAGACGTAAAATAATTTTTCTCTTAGAAATGTCAAACTATTTTTCCTTCGACACTTTTAACGATCTTCAGAAATTTTTACTTAGGACTTATATTATTACTAGTTAGAAACAATTGGAAAATATTCACCCCTATCGTGAATAAAAATTACACGTGAAATTTGTTCACTTTTATTTTTTTAACATTGAATTTAAATATGAAAAATGTGAAAAGTGAACAAATTTCATGTGGAATTTTTATTCACGATAGGGGTGATTGTAAAATTGTTTGGAGGTTTTCCATTTTACACAATGTATATTATCAATTGCATGAAATGAAAAAAATCCCCTACAAATTACATATTAATATGCCACATATATTTTAAAATTAAAATAATACCATTAAAAGTTAAAAGATGTAGTATTATAATTACCTTTTCCAAAGAATTTTTGATGTGTTCTCTGGCTTTAGCAATTTCGGAAACTAAAATACTCTTCCTGTTTAAAGATGAATCCTTAAAAAAAAATATTAAAAAATATGTTAAACATTTTAAAATGCACAATTTTGTGAATTTACATTTAATAAATATCCAGAGTTATATAATAATTATTAATTTCATAATCGAACTGTTAATATTTACTTCTTGATAAATTTTTAGTTAGGCTCGATTTCATTAAATTTAATTTTTATTAAAATATTTTTACTGAAGTTAGGAATTACAACTTGAAAAATTTATTATTAAAAATGTTGATAATTTTTTTTTTTCTTGACTGGGGATCGAACCTGGGTTGTTGAATTTACATATGTTTCGAGAAATCCCACTTTCTCTCATCAGAATTCTTCGCGTTCTACCACATGCACCACTGCGGTGCCGGTCAGCCAACAGACAAACATCAATCCTTTAACCAGTGTTAGTTCTGGTAGTTCGAAGTTTTTGCTGTAATTATCATTTGTTTATTAATTTCTATTCATAGTTGTTTTTTTTCCTTTTTTGTTCAGTTTTTTCGTATTCATGTCAAGACTTCGTCTCGACAACTTGAATACATTTGTTTTTGTTTATTATGTTTATTGTACACTTTTGTACAACATGTAAACATTATGGTTTGTGCCCTCTTAAAATTCATAGTTGTTGGTGTATTGATAATGTTCAGCATCTCCAACATATAGCGTCGTTTGTAATTTTGTTCTTGTTGTAATATTCGTACATCATCAAAGTTTGGTGAGTGATTAGTACTGGCACAATGGGTTGATAGTGCAGTTTTTTGTGACGAAATGTTTAAAAAACGCTGATCGGATTTATGGCCTGATATTCTAGTCTTAAGTTTATTTTTAGTAGTCCCTATGTAAACTTTATTGCAATTTTCATCATTTTTTCCTTTGCATGGTATTTTGTATACGACATTGGCTTTCTCCAATATTTCCACTTTATCTTTAGTATTGCTAAATAATTGTCCAAGATTATAACCTGTTTTATAAGCCATTCTATACTTTTCTGCGTTATGTAGTCGAGATCTTTCAATTCTTTCTGACAGTTCTGGAACATATGTCAACGATTTTATATGGTGGGTGACTCCCTATTCTCAAAATTACGTGTCTTTTGTTTTTCAAAATCTTCTATAAGTTTTGTTGCAATTTTTGTCGGAAAATTATTGTTATGTAACATGTCTTTTATCTTCTCTCTGTTGTCATTATGAAATTCTTCGTCGCTAATGTTTAAAACTCTCTTTATTATGTTTGAGGCTGTATTTATTATTATTCTCTTGGGATGTCTCGAATAAAAATTAATTATCCTTCAGACAACAATTGGGCATAAAGTTCAACAGGAAGTGGTTCGTGAATAAAACTAAAACACTCATTCCGGACTACGTACAGTGGGTTTTGTCATTAGGTAAAAAACATGCTTTACCCATTACCAGGGAAAAATTCCCTATGTTGAAATTCATACCTGAAGGTGAGGATTTTATCCAAACTATAGAAGATGGAGAAGAACAGGAGATAGCAAGAACCAAAATGACGACTATAATCGATAACCACATAAACAAGACACACTTGAGTAGTAGAGATAAGTTCATGTTAACTACAGTGAAACAAACAGAGGGTTTTCTAAAACAAAATAGAAATATTTTAATTCTTAACGCGGATAAGGGCAATGTAACGGTTGCAATGGAGAAGGACGATTACAATAACAGGATGGATGATATAACGCTTGAAAAGGGACCCAACAAGTGTACTTCAAAAGAAAATTAATGATTTCGTAGAGAAATTTTTTAAAAATCAAATAATTTCACTAATAGAGAGGAAAAGACTTAGAACTGACACGGCTACAGCACCAACAATGGACTTCCTAAAATCCATAAAGAAAATTACCCTCTAAGACCTATATGTTCTAGTATAGATGCTCCATCAAGTCAACTCTGCAAATGCGTAACCAATATTCTCAAGAAAATTACGGAGGAATCACAGTACAATGTAAGGGATCCAGTGCAATTTAGGGATAAGATCAAAGACTTGACTTTACATTAAGATGAGAGATTATGTTCGTTTGATGTAGTGTCGTTATTTCCAAGTGTACCAGTCGATCTAGCATTAAGAATAATTGAATTTTCACTGAGATGTCAAACACAATTTTTGAGCATACTGAAATTTTGCATAAAAGAGAATAGATATTTTAAATATAAAGATAGAATATACCCTCAAAAGAAAGGTCTACCCATGGGATCACCAGCATCACCGATTGTTGCAGATATCGTGATGGAAAAATTACTGGAAACTTGTATGGGAAACTTGACACAGAAACCAAGAATTTTGACAAAATACGTAGATGATTTATTTAGTATAGCAACAGAAGGCCAAATGGAAGAAATAATGAATAATTTGGACAGATTCCATCGAAATATGAAATTTGCAATGGAAAAAGAAATTGACGGCAGACTTCCATACCTGGATACCTTAGTAATACGGCAAAACAATAAAATTAAGATAGATTGGTACCAGAAACCAACGTCGTCTGGAAGGATAATTAATTTTTATTCGAGACATCCCAAGAGAATAATAATAAATACAGCCTCCAACATAATAAGGAGAGTTTTAAACATTAGCGACGAAGAATTTCATAATGACAACAAAAAGATGATAAAAGACATGTTACATAACAATAATTTTCCGACAAAAATTGCAACAAAACTTATAGAAGATTTTGAAAAACAAAAGACACGTAATTTTGAGAATAGGGAGTTACCCACCATATATAAATCATTGACATATGTTCCAGAACTGTCAGAAAGAATTGAAAGATCTCGACTACATAACGCAGAAAAGAATAGAATGGCTTATAAAACAGGTTATAATCTTGGACAATTATTTTGCAATACTAAAGATAAAGTGGAAATATTGGAGAAAGCCAATGTCGTATACAAAATACCATGCAAAGGAAAAAATGATGAAAATTGCAATAAAGTTTACATAGGGACTACTAAAAATAAACTTAAGACTAGAATATCAGGCCATAAATCCGATCAGCGTTTTTTAAATATTTCGTCACAAAAAACTGCACTATCAACCCATTGTGCCAGTACTAATCACTCACCAAACTTTGATGATGTACGAATATTACAACAAGAACAAAATTACAAACGACGCTATATGTTGGAGATGCTGAACATTATCAATACACCAACAACTATGAATTTTAAGAGCGATGTGGAGAGTGGCTGTGCAAAACAGTATAGATATGTACTTAATAAGATCAAACAATAGCGAAAACTACATAGCAAATAAGAATTTTTGTGTGATCTTTATAAAATTTAGTAAGTTCTTGCTGATATTGTTATTAATGTTTTTTAATTTTTGTGAGCTTTGTATTGTTATTGATATTTTTTTACTTACTTTGTTGGTGTTTTTCGTTTTTCTTATTTATAATTTGTGAAACATTAGACTACCCCTGATGAAGATATTCAAAGAATATCGAAATATTGGAAATATTTAAATAAGTATTGAGTATTTATCAATTTATGATTCTACAAAGAAAAGGTCGAATATTTCATACTTTTATTATAAATATTTAAAATTTAATAAAAATACCTTTCTAACGATATATATCATGATTATAAAATATGGACCGACTATGGGTTAAACCCGAAAAGAATATTTTTTGACCCGAATTTTTTTCATGTATCAAATAAAATTAAAAAAAAAAAGTCTATATAAGTGTTATTTTAGTTTATTAATATAAATAGCCAAGCTTTAATTTAATGTATTATATGTGTCTGTAGGTACTAGTCATAGAATTATAAGATCTGTTAGAATACTTGTCGTCAAGTTAGCTTTAATTTAATGTATTATATGTGTCTGTAGGTACTAGTCATAGAATTATAAGATCTGTTAGAATACTTGTCGTCAAGTTAGTTTTAATAATTATTTTATAATCTAGTTAACACATTTGTTTTATGATATATATAAATGTCTAGTTTTTTCATATTTTAATATAACTTCATTGAATAAAGAATAATTTATACTTTATAACTATCAGAAGTGGGATATATATAAAAAAAGCAAAGGAGAAATTTAACACGCCAAGAGCTAATAACAGCATTAAGCCAATGTGGAATAGAATTTCCAGAAAGTGCTACAATTGCTCAACTTAGAACATTGTTACAAAAATCCAATTTGGATGAAAATTCTGTTAACTTTCGCTGATCCACCTACTACCTCTGGTAACTATGATAATTCACTAGATAGTGATATTATACAGTTACAAAAACAGCATGAATTGATGTTACTCCAGCGTGAGGTGAACATACTTAATAGTGAAGTCAGATTTTCTTCCTCTGATTTTGCAACTATCGATTCTATGGTTATGAAGTTTTCTGGAGACGACTCTTATGATGTAAAGCGTTGGGTAAGTGATTTGGAAGACGCTTTTATTTTACTCAATTGCACAGAACGCATGAAATTAATTTGTGTACGAAGATTGCTGTGCGGAACTGCAGCATTATTTGCAAGAACATTGTTTTTGTCAAATTATGATGCTTTTAAGAGGGCTCTTATAGATGAATTTGAGCAATCAAAGTCCATGCTTCAAATATACGAAGAATTAAAGAAAAGGAAGCTTGGAGCAAATGAAAGTATCCAGCACTATGTAATTGAAATAAGAATGATTGCAGAAAAAGCAAATATTCCAGAAACGGATTTAGTTGATGCAATCATTGCAGGTTTAAATGACAACACCCCTCTTATAAATATTTTGTATCAAGCTACTAATATGCAGCAGTTAAAAATCCAACTTGTTCGCTATCAAAAGTTGCATGATAAACAGACCAGAAGCAATTTTGGACCTGAAAATGTATCTATCAAATATACTTCATCAAATAAGTTGAAGGACACCAAAGCGGAGATTCGTTGCTTTAACTGTTTGCAGTTTGGCCATTTTAAAAATCAATACTCAAAACCAATACGCATTAAAGGTTCCTGTTTTAAATGCGGTGAATTGGGCCATTTGAATAATAATTGTCCAAAGAAAAATTCAGTTGTTGCAGGAGTAGGTGATTCTGAGGAAGATAATCATGAAACTGAAACAGCTAATTTGATGACAGTAAATGCTTTACAAATGGTGAGTGTCGCTTTTGTAGATAAATTAGGCAAACGCACTGATGTTAGTTCTAAAATACGTTCTCTTCTTGATTCTGGTAGCCCGAGGAGTTTTATTAAATGTTCAAGAATTCCCTTTCCGATAAAAAAAATATACCCAAACTTTCGATGTATCGGGGAATAGGTAATAGTCAAATTAAAATTTTGGATTGCATAGTTTGTGAAATAAGTATTGACAATGAAAAATTTTTTCATAAATTTTATGTATTACCTGATACTGATATATGTGTTCCATTATTAAATGGAAGAGATCTTTTATTTCGATTAAATATATTCTTGTGTAAACTTAAACGAATTTATACAAAAAATGATTTACTTGAAATAAATAAAAATATTTTAGCTAATGATATGGGATATATTCAAAACAGTGCGTTTGTTAAATTTGATATTTGGAAAAATAGAACTAATGATTGCAAAATAAATAAAAAAGAAGAAATAAAAGACTGTCGTTCAGATCAGGCTGTTACTGGATTGGGTGATGAGTTGTCTATATCGAATCCTGTGGTAAAATTTGATAGTTATTTAAATGAAATGAAATCGATTGAATTAATTGATAACAATAGAAAAGAGTATCATAATGCCACAGTGGCTTCTAATGAAATGATATTTTCTGTACTACAACCTATATCTGAGGAATATATAGATATATATCCACAATTGAGCGAAGAAAATATAAGGAAACTTAGAACTGTAATTGAAAATTCATATTGTAATCCTCCTCACACATTAGAAAGAGTACCTTACGATTCTAAAATGAAAATAAATTTGACCGATGACACACCCTTTCATTTTCCACCCCGTAGACTTTCATATGTTGAGAAAAATGAAATAGAACTATAATTAATGACTTATTAGAAAAAAATATTATTCGGCACAGTAATTCACCATATTCATCTGCAACTGTTTTAGTAAGGAAAAAGAATGGTGAAGGCAGATTATGTGTGGACTACAGATTTTTAAATAGAAAACAGTTAGAGACAATTTTCCTTTACCAGTGTCACTAACGTGGATATAAAATATTGGAAATAATAACAATTGTATTGTTTATTTAATTTTAACAAAAGTAAAAGACTTTATTTAATTCATTCAAGTTGATTGAATACTAATAGGAACAGAACAAAAAATATATATATGACGCTTCTCGAATATTCGTATTGAGCGCGTCTTTTTACTTCTACGAATAATAATGATAAAAAAGAAATTAATACAAATACACAGTTGTATTTTCACACAGGGTGACAGCTCGGCCTATTCTGACCCTGAATCGTCCTCGATTCCGGAAGATGACTCGTCCAGTGTAGGACAACTACTGCACCAAGGCTTGATCTTCTTGGCGGTGTAGACTGAAGAAAACTTTCGGTTCTTAATCTGAATTCCAGGAATATCTTCAATGAGATATCGGTCATTCCCTAGAGCTTTAGAAATCATATAAGGACCACGGAATTTTGGCTCAAGTTTTCTCGAGTCACCTGTAGCGGGAGGGAGCTTCATTTTCGATTACCACCAGATCGTTCTCTTCATATTTCCTGGGCGTTGCGTGTTTGGAGTTAAAACGTTTCTCCCATTTCTCTCGTTCCTTTTTAACATTGTCCACGGCAAGATTACGTTTATCAGACATTGATAGTTCGTTCTCAACAAGATCATCATGGATGGCTGCGACTAAATGGTTGTTTGTTATATCACGCAGCTTGAAATCGAATATAAGTTCGTTGGGAGTAAATCCAGTTGTTGAATTCCTCTGAGAATTTACAGTCCATTGAAGTTCACGTAATGTAAGGTCCCAGTCCTTTGGGATGATTTGATTCGCGCGTTCGACTTGTCCGTTGGCTCTTGGGGTGCGAACTGCAGTTTTAATATGTCTTATAGAATTGTGATTACAAAAGTCTTCAAAAGATTTTGAAGTAAAAGCAGTTCCCCGATCGCTGATAATACATTTAAAAAGACCAAAATATGTTGTCATTTAGTTCAGAGCGTTGATCACAGGAGCTGTTTTTGTAGTACGTATTGGTTTTACAACTAAGTATTTACTAAACGAATCGGAAATGGACAAAATATAGCAATGTCCCCTTTTGCTTCTCGTAAAAGGGCCCAGATGATCGATATGGACAGTTTGGAACGGTATAGGTTGTACATCGCTGTAATGCAATTGAGCTTCGGATTTACCACTACGACTTTTGTTATAATACAGCAATACAGCTGGCGATGTAGTCCCTCGTATATTATCGCATTTTCGAAAACCAAAATTTCTGTTGAATTCGCTGAATTGTTTTGTCCAAACTAAAATTACCCATGTCGTCATGAGAGTATTTTACGATTCTCCATCGGATGTCCTTTGGAATAGCTAACTTCAGACCATCCTTGTCGTTGTGATAAAGACGATGACCACGTAAAGAGTACTCTGATCTTATCTGTTTTTCTTGGTCTGACCTCAATTCACCTTTCAATACAGCCATTATATTTGTAAGTTTTTCGTCCTTCAGTTGAATAGTGACAACCCAGTCGTCCACCTCCGCGGTGACCTTCATAATAAAGCCGGCTGGCTCAATTTCAGTTGGCGGCTCATCTGCAGCACGGCTTAAGGCATCCACGTGTGCCATACGACTACCCTCCCGATGAACAAGAGTGAAATCATATTCCAGGAGCCGCATCCACCAATTTTCGGTTTCAGTTCAGTTCGGTTTCAGTTAATAAAAATCTGGCTTCCACTGATTACCATCACCAGATTGCAACAAAATACCAGCAAGACCCATACTACTCGCATCCGTGTGGACTTCATGATGAGCACTACTGTCGTAAAGTGCGAGAACTGGTTGATCCGTAAGAACTTCAATAAGTTTCTCAAATGCTTTTTGTTGTTCTTCATTCCAAACAAAAACATCACTCTTTCGTAACAGCATCGTGATATGATAGAGTAATCCTTTACAAATTTTCTAAAAAATCCTGTTAAGCCTAGGAATCTTCTCACCTCGGTTATGTTCGTTGGGGGACTGAAATTTTTAGTTGCACTTATCTTCCCATTACCCGGACGGATACCATCTTCATCAATTATATGTCCCAAATGGGAAATCTTTTTTGAAAGAAAATCGCATTTATTAAATCGTAGGGTAAGACCACTTTCGGCCAAGATATCCAAGAATCTATCTATGCCAGAATTTCACCAGGTCTCATTTCGGATACCAGCTTATTCATAACGGATTGGAAAATGGCCGGAGCATTCACCTGACCAAATGGCATCCGGTTATACTCAAAGTGTCCATCGTATGTAACAAAAGCGGTGTATTTCCTGGACTCTTCGCCAACTTCTATCTGGTGATATCCCATGCGAAGATCCAACGTTGTAAAATATCGGTTTCCACCGAGTTGAGCAAATTGTTCTTCCATAATTGGCATCGGATAGGGTGTCTTCTCTGTAATAGCGTTTAATTGCCGGTAGTCAACGCACATGCGGTGTTCACCATTGCTCTTGTTGACCAGAACTACAGGCGATGCGTAAGTTGAATCGGACGGTCGGATGATTTCGTGTTCGAGCAAATCATTAGTGATGTCTGTCAAAATCGAGAGCTTTGCGAATGGAACACGATACGCCTTTGCTTGAATGGGTTTATCAGAGGTAAGACGAATTTCCATTCTAGCGACATTACACTTTCCGAGATCAAAAGTATTTTCAGCAAAGCACCTACGATGTCGCAGAAGTATTTCTATCAAATTGTCGATCTGGGATGGCGTTAGTTCTTTTGAGGCGTGAATACCATCGAGTTTCTCCAGACGACAATCTTCTGCTTCGATAATTAATCGTTTACCTTCTCCACATAAAACGTCTCTACCCAATAGAACATTCTCTCTCAAAAATGCATCCTCGACGACAAGTAAATCAACCTCGCATGAGTTTTCGTCGATCACCAAGACAGCATGTACTTTACCTGTACATTTGTATTTCCCGCCAACAAAATCTTCCAATGAAACATTCGTATCGTCTACCTTACCGACTGTATGGGCATACGATTTACGGATCAGCGATCGATTACTACCAGGATCCACAAACGAATTTGATTTATGTCCGTTGACATTAATCATTTTCACGATATCATTTTCAACAGCTGATGGAACTGGTGTTGCGTCAATTTTGTTTACGAATGTTTTCGGGGTTGATTTCTCCGGGCATCTTTCCACCGTGTGTCTAGTACGTTTACAGTTTGAACATCTAGGTTTCTTTGACGGCTCAGGACAATTTACGAAAAAGTGTCCCAGCTGTGAACAATTGTAACATTTTACCTTACTCGATGCGGAAGTAGTATTGTCATTCTTCTTAATACTTTTCGTACTGTTTACAGTGTTCCCATTAGATGGCGTTGGTTTACGTACCGTTGAGTTTATGACGTCATTATAGTTGCAATAACTAATAATGTCCTTAAGCAGCTGATCGCATGAATCGTATTCATTTGATATCTTCCTCTTTAAGTCAGGTTCGTTAATACCATTTATAATGTGTCTAGCTATGGCTGATTCTGGTAAACCACCCCTAGTACCTAAAGCATACATTTTGAAATAATATTCATTCGGTGGTTCGTCAAAACATCGCTTCGTGTAGTACATTCTTATATGAATATCCGCTGAATTATCCACATACGGAAAATCTCTCAGAAATTTTTCCACAAACTGTTGCCATGACCTGAAAACTATTTGCAACAAATCAACCCAATACTTGGCGGGGCCCTGCATCTTCTGCTGTACCGCAAATATTAGGTTGTGGTCATTCCACCCATAAGCTGCCTTTAATACGTTAACACGCTTAACGAATTGAGACGAACTCACAGATTCTTCCACCGAAGGATTGAATTCCGGTAAAATTCCTATCATCTCTCTTACGTCATTATACGGGCTCGCAAAACATTCGTTCGTTGGTAAATATTGTTGTTGTTGTTCACGGACGTTGAACGCTGATGTTGGGTACTGTCGTTGACTGCCATAGTGCATTGGGGCGCAGTTAGACGATAACTGTGGCAGATGAGCACTTGTTACGTAGCACGGATCTTGTTGTGTAATTGGAGGATAGTTTCTATTACTACCTACTAAAACGTGTGACGACGTTGGCTGGCCCGCTGAACTAGAAATTACGTGTTGTGATAATGGAGGCAATATTTCAGTCTGATGGCATGCGGGGCTTGAAGAAATAGCGTGTTGCGTTGAAGGTTGCAACATTTCCAAATCGTCTGCATTACATTCATTCGCTGCTGTGGCTATTGCATTTCCACCACTAAATGATTTACATGACGTAACATGATTTAATGATTTACTATTTCCGTATGAAATAGCAACGTTTGTACTTCGTACCGGAGAAACTTCCATAAAAGCAAATGTCTGCATCGGCGCTTGCGAACCGTATCGACGCTGCACGCATTTCCGCTAATGTCTTCTCCAAGTTTATAATTCGTTCCATTTCATGCATTTCACCAATATCGTTTAGCCGTTCGATTAATTGTCTCTTATTTCCCGTACACGACACACCGATTTCTCTACATTTCGCCTGTAGACCTTTGACCGTTATACCATGTAGGTTCTCCATATTCCTCCGTTTCATACAAGTCTAATTGGACTTTCTCTAGTACCGTAAGTACTTAGACTTTCTGGATTTAGTATCCCACTTCTGAAACAATGTCACTAACGTGGACATCAAATGTTGGAAATAATAACAATTGTATTGTTTATTAAATTATTAACAAAAGTAAAAGACTGTATTTAATTCATTCAAGTCGATTGAATACTAATAGGAACAGAACAAAAAATATATATATGACGCTTCTCGAATATTCGTATTGAGCGCGTCTTTTTACTTCTACGAATAATAATGATAAAAAAAAGAAATTAATACAAATACACAGTTGTATTTTCACACATGGTGACACCAGTTATAGAAGATTGTTTTGATCATCTTGAAGTGGAAAAGTATTTTAAAGCCTTAGATTTGAAGAATGGGTTTCATCAGGTAGAAATATACGAAGATTCGATCAAATGCACATCATTTGTAATACCTAGAGGATAGAAAAATGCCATTTGGTTTAAAAAATGCACCAGCATTTTTTCAACGTTTTATTAATGACATTTTGAAAGATTTTATAGCATCGGGAAAAATAGTTGTATATATGGATGACATTATAATAGCAACTTCTGATTTTGAAAGTCATTTCAAAAATGTAGATAAGGTTCTCACGCGTTTATACTCAAAAGGTCTTGAGTTAAAGTTAAGTAAGTGTAAGTTTGGATACACTGAAATAAAATTTTTATGATATATTGTAAATTCTATGGGAATATGTCCTAATAGCGATCGCCTAGAGGCAATAAGAACATTACCACAACCTGAAAATATTAAACAATTGCAACAATGTCTTGGGTTATTCTCTTATTTTAGAAAATTTGTACCAAATTTTTCAACAATAAAAGCGTTCCATATAATTTTGATAGTAGTTGTATTTGTGTATTTACAAAATTGAAAAAATTGTTGATGGCTCCTCCAATATTATCAATTTATAACCCTAAAAAGGAAACAGAATTGCATACAGATGCTAGTAAACTGGGGTTTGGTGCAGTTCGTTTGCAAAAACGGATGATGGAAAATTTCATCCTATTGCATACTTTTCAAAAACAACATCTGAAAGTGAATCGAAACTACACAGCTTTGAGTTGGAAACATTAGCGATTGTATATGCTCTTGAAAGATTTAGGGCACAACTTGGTGGTATTCATTTTGTAATAGTTACTGATTGTAACGCCTTAACTCAGGCTATACAGAAAAAACAAGTTAATTTGAGAATAGCTAAATGGGTGTTTTCATTTGAAAACTACAACTTTAGTAGAAGACATCGATCTGGAATTTCTATGGGTCATGTAGATGCATTAAGTCGTTGTTATGTGATTGACTCTGAGGAAATTTACGAAACTGATTTGAATATTCAAATCACACAGAACATGGATATGAAAATTAAGAAATTGAGAATTAAATTAGAAAATGGCACTGATGATCATTTCGATTTAATCGATGGAATAGTTTTTAGAAAAGAGGAGGGAAATGATAAAAGACAAATGTATGTTCCAACTGAAATGGAAAATAATATTAAATAAATAATATTATTCGAAAGTGGTTAATTATATTAGGAATTGTGTAAAATGTATAATTTATTCACCATCTAGTTGTTCAAATGAACACAATTTGTATTGTATTTCTAAAGAACCTATTCCTTTTCATACAATTCACATTGATCACTTTGGCCCTTTACCTTCTATTCGATCTGTTCGTAAACATGTTTTAGTTGTTGTGGATGGGTTCACTAAACATGTTAAATTATACCCTGTCAAATCAGTAAGTTCAAAGGAAGTGTGTATGTCGTTAGAGAAGTATTTTGATAATTTTAGTAGACCAGTACGTATAATTACTGATAGAGGTACTTGCTTTACTGCTAAAGAATTTTCAGAATTCTTTTCACAGAATAATATAAATCATGTAAAAATATCAGTAGCTTCTCCACAGGCAAATGGACAAGTGGAAAGAGTTAATAGAATTTTAAAATCAATGTTGGATAAATTAACAGAACCCGTCGCACACGCTGATTGGGTATCCAAATTAGTTAATGTTGAATAGGCTCTTAATAACACAATTCATGCAACAACACGTAAATCTCCGTCTTTACTTTTATTTGGAGTTGAACAAAGGGGAAGGATTGTAGATGAACTAACAGAATTTTTGGAGGAAAAGACAAATAATGCAAATACTGAGGGTATTGACTTGGAAAAGTCCCGTTTAGAAGCTTTAGCGAACATAGAAAAGTCTCAACAGTACTGTCAAAACTATTTTCTTAAACATAGTATTCCTGCGAGAGAATTTAAAGTAGGAGATTTTGTAGTTATGGAAAATTTTAGCTTACAAGTAGGTCAAAATAGAAAATTATCGGAAAAATATAAAGGGCCTTACATTATTAAGAAAAAATTACCACATGATCGATATGTTGTTACTGACATTGAACCTCATCAGATAACTCAAATAAATATAATAAATAAAATACACTTCATTCGATTTTTGAACTTACAATAAAAAGGTAATTTTCACTGAACAACAACAGGTTATGTCGGTTATGGAATTAGTTTTTGCAAAAATCAAACCATTTGATGGTCATAACTTTGATTCTTGGAAGTATAGAGTTGAAAATTTCTTGTAGTCTCAGGGTGTTCTGGACGTTTTAACCGTTGATAAACCAATAGTAATAAAAGATAATGCCCCTGAAGTTACGTCATGGAATGAAAGAAATTCAACTACAAAAAATTTGATTATCTGCTTAATAGATGATAATAATTTGGAATATATAAAAGGCAAAATAACGGCGAAACAAATGTGGAGTGTTCTGGTTAGTACCTTTTCTGGAACAAATATGGTCAAGCAAAATATGTTAAGAACGAGGCTGGATAGATTGCGGTACGAAATGGGCAGTGATATGAAGAGACATTTCACAAAGTTTGATGAATGTTTACGTGAATTAGTGGCGGCTGGTGCAAAGTTGGAGAATAATGAAATTATTTACCATTTATTTAAGTCATTTCCCGAAGACTTTCAACCACTAATAACGGCACTTGAAAATTTGCCTGTGGAAACACTCACAATGGAATATGCTAAATCAAGGCTGTTAAATGAAGAGATGCGGCTGAATATAAGTAGGGAGCTAGTTGGTGGTAACGACACAGCCTTTTACACTGGCTTTAATGGAGATTGCTACAAGTGTAAAAAGAAAGGGCACAAGAGCTTCGAGTGTCCACAAAACAAAAGAAATTAATTCTAGAAACGTGGTGGCGGCCCAAGCAGAGAACGAAGCCGCGGCGCTAATAATACAAATAATGAAAGTTCTGCTGTAGCCTTTATAGTGGGAAGCAACGACTGTGAAAAAGATAAATGGATTTTAGATTCCGGTAGTACAAGGCATGTGACAAATAATTTAAAGTTATTAAATTCGGTTGAAATTCTTGATGAGCCATTTTCTATCAGCACTGCACAGGAAGGTGGGTCAATTATGGCAACTCATAAAGGTGTTTTTCTGGGTTTTACAAAAGTTCGAGGCGACATCAAAAAAATTGAAGTAAACGAAGTACTTTATGCAAAAGATTTGCGTGAAATTTTACTTTCAATTAAGGCCCTACAAGAGAAAGGCCTGGAAGTAATTTTTTAGTCATAATCAACAAGCACTGATTAAGAAAAATTACCATATTGTGGCAGTTGGCAACGTAGTAAGCCTAATATAAGGTGATGCTCAAGTAAATATATGTGAAGTTGATGACTTATGGCATAGGCGTTTAGGCCACATAAATGAGCGATATCTAAAGAAGTTATAAGTTAACAATATGGTGACTGGTTTTGAAGCAGGTGAGGAAAATATTGTGTGTGATGATTGTGTCAAAGGTAAACAATCGGAGTTGCTTTATAAAAATCATCGACAACCAACCTAAAGAATTCTTGAAAGAATTCACACGGATGTTTGCGGCCCGATCACACCTACAACACATGATGGTTATAAATATTTTATAAGCTTTATAGACGACTTTAGTCCTTTTGCTCAGATACACCTGATAAAACGTAATTTTAATGTTTTTAATTGTTTTAAAGTATTTCAACAACACGCAAAATTTGGTTACAGTACGTGCTTTTGAAGTTACCACAGAAAACTACAAAAAGGCTATCAAACGACTTGATGAACGCTACAACAACAAAACATTAATATTTCTTGAACATATTTATGAATTGCCATCTGTTGAAAAACTATGCGCTATGCAACTTCGAGCATTAGTCGACAATGCTTCAGCCATTTATAGTTTACTAAAATCATTAGGCAATGAAAAGGATATCTGTAATGCAATTTTAATACATTTAATATTAACTAAAGTTGATTCAGAATCCAATATGAAATGGAAAGAAACGATTTCGGTTCTTTACCGACATTAGAACGTAGATGTCAATTCTTAGAAGCAATTGAACCTCAGCCATCGTCCACCAATAAGTCAATAACAACAACAACATCGTATGATAAACGTAATATATCACGTCGTCAACAACAAAAACATTCGTTCGTCACCCAAGTAAAAAAGAATTGTATTTTCTGTAAGCGTCTAGGATCATTGGAGCAGCGGCTGCCCAAATTTTAAATCACTTGATTCTACTTGTAGATACGATACGGTTAAAAAACTTGGTGCTTGTATCAATTGTTTCTCACTTGGACACAACTTATCTAACTGTCCATCAAAATATCGTTGTAAATCATGTGCTCTCGCTCACCATACACTGCTCCATCGCGATTTACCTGGGACTAGCAAAAATTCCAATATTACCACTACTCAAGTTTCTCAAGCAGCCGTTAACACTCACGTTAACAACGAACCAAGCAGTGTTATTCTTGCCACAGCCATTATTCTCATTTCGGATGGTACAGGGGGGTTCAAATTAGGCCGAGCCCTTTTAGATTCATGTTCCCAGGTAAATTTAATAACAGACAAATTTTCCAACATTGTGAACTTACCACGTAGAAATATATTAGTTGACGTTTCTGGTTCATCATCCAACATGAAATACGAAGTTAAATCCACCATACGATCTCGATTTAACTGTCATGAGTATTCGTTAAATCTCTTGGTGGCAAATCGTATTTCTGGATATTTGCCATGTAGAAACATGGATGTTAGAGGATGGAAGTTACCCCAAATCGACATGGCAGATGAATTTTTCTACAAACAACAACCGATCGATTTACTGCTTGGTACAGAATACTTTTTTGATGTACTATGTAGCGGAAAAATTTGTCTCGGTATAAATATGCCCATTTTCCTAGAAACTAAAGCAGGATGGATAGTTACGGGTCGCTATACGCCAAATATTAAACCAATGGTGTCAAAATGTATAATTTCTACTGCTCAAGACATCGCTCTTGATGAGCAACTTAAGTTCTTATGGCAAATGGAATAAGCACATCAAACAACAAATAAATGGACTACAGAGCAGCAATTGTGCGAGTCACATTTCATGTCAACTGTCGAAACTAATTTTTCTGGAAGAATAATCGTGAAGTTGCCTTTTATAGAACATTTTTCGACTTTAGGGTCATCTTATAATACAGCCTTAAAAAGGTTTCATCTTCTTAAAGGACGTTTAGCTCGAGATAGTAATGTAAAAACTCAGTACGCACAATTCATGACTGAGTATGAACAAATGGGACATATGTCTCTCATTAAAACCCCGAACATGGATGTTCCGCATTACTTTATACCCCACCATTGCGTGCTCCGGCCAAACAGTACAAGTGCGAGGCTCAGAGTCGTGTTTGATGCTTCGGCAAAAACTTCTTCGGGTAAATCGCTAAACGATATTCTTCTTCTAGAACCGACCAACAAGATGAATTATTTCTACAAGTTCTCCGTTTTCGTACATATAAATATGCACTCACAGGCGATATTGTTAAAATGTATCGAATGTTTCTGATACAGGAGTCGGATAGGCCTTTTCAGCAAATTTAATGGAGGCCTAGTGAAAATCAGCCAGTTAATGTTTACCAACTGAACACCGTAACATACGGTATGTCGACATCACCATTTTTAGCCATATGCAGTCTACAATTTCTGGCAGATAAATTCGAAATATCACATCCAACTGGTTCTGCAGTAATTCGAAACAATTTTTACGTTGACGACATGATGACTGGCGCGAACACCCTAGAAGAATTACATTACATTAAAAATGAAGTCTCACATATTTTATCACAAGGTGGATTGAAATTGCAAAACTTCAATCAAACCATAATCAATTTCTGTATAATGAAACCACACCGAAAAATATGAACATGGAAAAACTTCAACCTCGGAGTGCACTTGGTTTAAGCTGGGATCCAGTAAACGATAATTTTCTATTTGCTTTCAACTTAGAACCGAAGTTTTCAATGTACACGAAACGAGCTATTTTATCACTCACGGCGTCGATTTTTGACCCAATGGGGTTAATCAGTCCCCTAATAATAATACCAAGAGTCTTATTGCAAGACTTGTGGCTGCAAAAGTATGACTTCGACACCGAAGTTCCCGCAAACATAAAAACTTCATTCACTAACTGTCTGGAAGACTTTCATAACTTAAAAACAATTTCTATCCCCCGTTTTATCTTTGATGATAACTATGTATATTGAAATACAACTACACGGACTCAGCGACGCTTCCATTCGTGCGTATGGTTGTTGCTTCTATGTATGTGCCAAAAATTCGCATACAAATACAAAAACAACGCTTTTCGCATCAAAGTGTAGAGTTGCACCAACAAAGAAAAGAACAATGCCACAGTTAGAGTTATGTGGTGCACATTTTTTGTCAATTTTATACAGAAAAATTGCTCCTGCAGCATTCAACCACCGTGTGTTCTTTTGGACTGACTCGTCAGTAGTATTAAGATGGTTACAATTACATTCTTCAACCCTAACCACGTTCGTTGGGAATCGCATTTCTGAGATCCAGGAAATTACAGCAAATGGTTCATGGCGGCTTGTGCCTACTGCACTGAATCTTGCTGACCTCATTTCTAGGTTGCTCTCTTGAAAAATTAAAAGAGCCATTATGTTTTTCAGGACCCGCATTTTTAAAACGTGAAGAATCCCAATGGCCAAAACCTCTAAATGAATATGATGAAAAAGTCGTCAATTCAGCGATTCGAGTATCACTTTTCAAGTGCGAAATTCAAGACAACCGTATTCTAAACTTATGCGATAAATTCAGTTTATATACAAAAACCGTACGTGTAGTATGGTTATTATTTCGGTTTGCTCGTGGCACTATATATAATTCGGCCGAAGCTCAACAACACGCTTTGGAGTGTATTTTATGGAATTTGCAGCAACACCACTTCGTTCAAGAAATTCATTGTCTCAAAAACAATTTATATATTAAAACATCGTTTAAATCGCTTGGTGTATCATCGACAAATGTATGCATTTTCCTCTACTTCCTGTGGGAGGCAGACTAGAAAACGCAAACATCCCTAAAGATCGAAAGCATCCCATTTTGCTGCTGTTTTAAATTATATCAGACATCTTCATTTGTCAAGTTACCATGCTGGAGCAAAAGCGCTGGTTGCTTTTTCCTGACAAAAATTTTGGGTAGTCAACGTTCGAGCCATAGCTAGAAAGGTAGTACGCAACTAATTTTGTAGGGGCAAGCAACAAATTAATCGAAATAAAAAGTGCTTTTTTTGATAAACAATTTCAATCATCATTAAATAAATTTTGTTCCAAAAATCTCATAAATTTTCATTTTATTCCGCCAAGGGCTCTGGGAGGCCGCCGAGAAAACCCCAAACTCTAGTAGGAGCAAAAATGATGTTTGAAGAACTTACGACTGCATTAATTGAAATAGAAGCTATCATGAATTCTCGGCCGATTACAGCATTGTCAAGTGACCCCAATGATGTCGAAGCCCTAACACCTGGCCATTGATTAATGGTCCTCTTAACTCGCTCCCAGAACGAGAAATTCAATGCGATGATATAAGCCTTCTCGAAAGATGGCGTCGTATAGTGCTGCAAAATAACAGTTCTGGCGTTGCTGGTCTTCAGACTATTTAAACGAGATGTTGCAATGAAAAAAGTGGTTTACAGCAACACCTAATCTAAAACCTGGAGTACTTGTACTAATTCATGAAGACAATTTGGCCCCACTTCACTGGCTAATGGGACGTATTATTGCAACTATATCCGGGAACGATGGCAAGATACGAGTGGCAGACGTAAAAACCGCAAGAGGAATCATTCGCAGACCAATTCGTAAATTGGCAGTTCTTGTATTATCTTGAAAGTACATACTTTCAACGCCGCCAGGATGTTGAAGAACTCTTCAATTAATTAATTTATTTTTAGTAATTTCTGAGTTAGTCCGTTTTCAACATGTAACATAATAGTACATAAAATTATAAATGTTAGTTTTACTCTCTTTTGCTATAATTTTGTCACCCTCTTTAAATTCATTTTTGTTGTAAACACATGAAAACAAAACATAATTAACTTTATAAACTCTGTAAAAAGAAGAAAAAATTGTTAATATATCGTTTAGCGTTTTTTTTTCTTAAGTAGCCACAAGTTCTACAGTTGACTTTGTTGATGCTGACTATGCTGCTGATGAACGAACTAGGAAATCAAGAAGTGGATATTTGTTTAAAGTTTTTGGAAATACTGTTACATGGACATCAAAGAAACAACAAGTAATAGCATGTTGAACAACCGAAGCAGAGTAAGTGGCGTTGTCTTTGGCGGTGCAAGAAGGTGTTTGGTTGCGGGTTTATTGTCAGATCTTTTAATTGATGTAAACAAATTAACAATTTTTGAGAATAATCAAAGTGCCATTAAATTAGCTCATAACATGGAAAATAAGAGACTAAAACACATCGATGTAAAGCACCACTTTATAAGACAAAAGGTTGAAGAAGGTGTAGTTGAAATCGATTATGTAAGCAGTAATGAACAAGAAGCAGATATTCTCACAAAGCCATTACCAAAGCAAAAATTTGCATACCTCATTGAGAAGCTTTCATTAATCCATCGATTAAATAATCATTAATCCATCTGTTAAATAACATTAAGTTAATGTATACTTCGAGTAAGTGCACATATTTTGCAAGTTCATGTGTACTTCTTAACAACAAATCCATTCATGCAGAGGTCTAGTAAATAACCCTATTGAAATGAAATTCAACCAATATAATCCCAAAATACATAGAAATCACATTAGTGGATACTGGATTTAGAAGCTATCAGTCCATATTGTTCCATTTCTATACCACCCATAAATCTTTTGTAAATAATGTTATTGAGATCAAATTCAAACAAAAAAGCCTCATCTTATATCTTATCCTTTTTATACCCTTCACCTTCATGAGAATGGTATATGTATATAAGTTTGTCATCCCGTTTGTAATTTCCACAATATAATTTTCCGGCCCTATAAAGTATATATATTCTGGATCCTTATAGATAGCGGAGTCTATTAAGCCATGTCCGTCTGTCTGTCTGTTGAAATCAATTTTCTGAAGTCTCGAAAGCATGTCTGACAGAATTATTCAAGATTTGGATCCCGAAGATATTTAGGGACTTCAGAAAACTGATGTCACGAAAGTGCATTGTAGCCACCCGAGTTATTTTTAAATTGCATTTGACAGCTTTTTCGTTAACTTTTGCAATTTGATTAAGTTTGCTTATGCATATTAGAGTTGGGCTTTTGGTCTATTTTATTTGATGCTGTTTGATCTTGCAAAACTCTTGCAAGAGTAAACAACGTCAAACATATTTGTGCTATAACAAGTTGTTACGAGTTTTTGAGTAAATATATGTCATGTGTGACCATACCTTAAAGCTGGAGGTCCACACCAAGCGTCTACGCGTTCTAACCGAGCATACCATTCTAGGAGCGCTCCGAAAAAGGAGCCAGAAAAGAGTCCAACAAAAGAGCATTGTTGGAGCGCTCCGAAAAAGGAGTCAGAAAAGAGTCCAACAAAAGAGCATTTTCGGAGCGCTCCGAAAAAAGGAGTCAGCGTTGTCCTGTTATTTGTGCTTTGAACAAAAAAAAAACATAGCTGTACACAAGAATGATAAAAACAAGATTACACAAAGCCCAAAAAAAACCTCATAAAAGACTCTTTACTGACATTATCGAAGAGCTCTTTCAGAGCCCAAAAAAACCTCATAAAAGACTCATTTCTGACATTATCTAAGAGCTCAAAACCACCATTTTCGAATGTAATGACCTCTTTTGTGAAGGTTTTCGGAGCAATTATGATTGTTTTTTGGGCTCATAAAGAGCGTTAACGCTCCAGAAAAGACTCTTTTCGGACTCATATGGCTTGCTGGGAAGCAACTGTCAAAAAAGTAGAATCAATGTGTTCGTATGTTTTAAGTTACACACTTAAAAGCGTAGGACGTGTTGACGCTTGAAACGCGGAAAGTTCTTTTACTTTCTACTTTGGGAAGCGTCGAACAGCTGACATTGACAAATGCAAAGCAAATTTATTATAAAGGTGATGTCACTAAAAAAATGACAGCTGAAAAAACATTTTTTTGTATTAAATTGTTTGTCATGAAGGTTAAATTTACTCTCGTCAGTGAAGAAAACTTGTTTAAATTGATATTTTGAACCTTAATTTGTTTTATATGTACCTACTTATGTAGGTACTCTTCAATGACGTGAGTAAATTTAACCTTCATAGGTCAGATGGAAAGCAGTACGTTTGGCGTAAGCCAAATACAGAGTTTTTGCCTAATAACACTTGGGCTACAGTCAAGCACGGGACAGGGTCTGTAATGGTGTGGTGATGCGTTTCCAGTGCAGGAGTAGAGAATATTAATTTTATAGAGAGTAAAATAAACCGTTTCCAATATTTGGACATATTCAAGTATGTGATGGAAATTGAAAACGAGTGAGTTTTATGCAGCCCATACACGTTTCAATTCAATCTTCAATTGAGTCTTTCAATTGAATTGATTATCGGCCACACACTTCTTAAACTGAATTGATAGATTTGCATTCAAATTTATATTTTTTTACAACTACAAATTTAAAAATTAAAAACTTTAATGGCTGCAAAAAGAGAAATAATTGCATTAATGGTTATTGCAGAATGTCTTCATGATGAAGAAAAAGAAAAGCGACGAAGAATTTGGTGAAAAGAATGGTTGAAGAACAAGAAAAAACAAATTCAAATAATTGAAAATTTTTTAGTTTTTTATTTAAAATTCACTATAATCAAAAAAGATTTTAAAAAGAAACAACTTTTGCTTTGCAAAAGAAAACTACAAACCTAAATTTTGACAGCTAATCAAGAGACTTGAACACACACAGTACAATCGAATTGAAAGACTTGTTAGGCCCGGTGTACATTATGATTTTTACGATGTCGTTTTTTATTACATAATTCTCTTTTGAAGATGCTACAAAAATTTGTTTGCATTTATACGGCGCACAGTGGGGGATCTGAAAAAAAGTGGAAATAAATCTGTAACTTCTAAACGAATATCTCGATTTTAAAAAATTTCCCATGGCTATAGATGTGTTGATAAGTTTAAGTTTTGAATTTGGGCTTAAACAACCAAGGGGGGCCAAGCCACAATGCCCCAAAGTGGGGCACCTCGGGTATATATATGGAATGTACTAGACGAGATCTACAAAAAACATTGCTTTAGCCATATATTATCTCTTATAGTTTATGAGTTATTCGCATTTGAAAAGTAAAATTTTATTTTTTTGCCTACCTTGGTGTGTTATTTTGCTAATAACGGATCCAATTCTTTCCCGATTTTCTTGAAGCGTCTTTTTTTTAATTAACAACAAATTTATTAATAATCTTAAGAAAGAAATGTTTAAAAATATCTACTGAGTCAAAAGTTATGTGCATTCAAACTTAAAAAAAAATAAAAAAGTCGTTTTTCCGCCATTTTTTTTTTTTTTTTCGAAAAAAGTAACTACATTTATTTTAAATTGAACAGAAAATGAGAAAAAGATAAATAATGTGTTTATATTTTTCTGATAGGGAACATTTCGGGAAATATTATAAAAGCAAAATAATATCAAAATTTTTGTTATTGCGTGGTCCAGCGCCTTTCGAAGTATGAAAATTTCAACTTTAGACAACATATTCTAAAATCGCATAGCTGCTTTCAAAAAACTAAGACCTGTTTTGTATGCCCCAATCTGTTCTTCAATATTATGCAAAAGGATTTCATAGCCCCGTGCTTGGTGCCTTCAATAGATCCAAAAATCAAAAAAAATCCCAATTTTGGGATTTTTAAAAAGTTTTTTGGGAATTGTGGGATTCTCAATAACAAATCTAAATCCAAATTTTCACTTTTGCATTTCGACAAAAAAATGTCTATATAATTGTAAAATTTAATTAAAAACATTCATAAACCACAAAGCTATAGCAGTTTAAAAATTTAAATTTTCAAAAAAAAATTATCTTTTTTTTGCAAAAAGTCTTCTATAAAGTTTTGAATTTTTAATATATTTAAACATTTTTGAAAAGAAGATACACGCCTATGTTCTATATTCCACTACGAAGTGAAACTAAATCGTTTTCAATTTCAAATGGACAATTTCACGGCGTTCTAGAAAACGAGGTGAAACTTTTAACTAAGATGAACGAAACTGAAAGTGATATTTTACTTTTCAAATCATTTTCACAAAATTTAGAACACAAAATTAATTAAAAAATTCTTTTTACAAATGTAGAACCTAGGGGACAATTTCCAAAATATTGATGTATAATATGTCTACCTTATTTTGTCTACGTACCACAGTAATGAACGAATGATTAACATCTCTAGTGAAATTTCTTCACAAAGTTATTTTCTTCCATAACAAGTTCAATGTTAGGTACCTATATAATACATAAGTACAAACATAAACCGATTGCAACTCTTTTTTAAAAATGAATCCCAGATACAATATGAAATACCTGGGATATCCCTAAAACATATTTCATACCTAATACTATTTTTTTACTCCAGGTAATATAACAGGTAGATTTCATAACATACAGTTCATGTGAAATATTTGGTAAATAAACCAAAAACTAAAGAAACAAGTAATGTTTTTTTGGGAAAATATTTTTTATTTTTTAATTTATGATTAGGTTAATTTAGTAAAATAATTAGAAACAGAGCAATCCATATCTAAAAGATAAAGCAAATCTTTAAAGTCATGTCTATTTTCAAACGTCAAACTTCTGTAGCAAATCCAACGTTCCTCATAGATGATAATACTGGATCTGATGATAAAATTAGATTATTCAAAATGTCTTCATTTTGAGATTGTCGAGAACACTTTCTGGAGCTGAACTGCTGAACATACTTGAAGTTACAGATTTATTTCCACTTTTTTCAGATCCCCCACTGTGCGGCGTTGTTTTTTAGACGTCGTTTTTTTACAAATTTTAATTTTTGTTGTAGTCAGGGTTGATTTTCTTGTTGAATCTTCTTTATTTTATTGTTCGTATAAAAAATATTCTTTGTCTTTTAACTAATAATTTTAAATTATGGACACAATCAGGCATGTTCTGAAATAACGGAACTATTTTGAAATCAGGGGAGGAATATTTTGGTGTTCTGAAAATCACGAGATTTTTATTTTTAGTAGAGATTTTGATTGTTCTAAATCATGAGCTAACAGCTGATTTTCTTTGTGTTGACTACTAAAAAGTAAATCACGAAAAATGGTCCGCAAAAAATACGTCTTACTAAATTTTTAAATTTTAAGTTTTTTCTGTGTAAAATAGTTAGTTTTATTTCAAAAACAAATAAAGAACAAATAATTTTAAGTGTACGTGATAATTTTATTACAAGAGTTCAATGAAAAATGCTTAAAAAACTCTAAGTGATTTTAAATCATTAGGCTGTCAGATGGCCGGTTTTAAATCACGAGATTTCAATAATTTTTGTGCACAGAACACCTTTTCAGTGATTTCAAATCACTTTACAAAAAAGTGATTTTCAGAACATGCCTGAATGCACGCACTAAAAAAATCATACATATGAATAAATAATTAGAGAAATCCAAACAAAATAATTATTTTTCTTGTTTACAAAAATATTTACCTTATTTATTTATTCAGGGATGTCATAGAAACCAATATTGTCAGAATTGGTTTTAAAACCGACAAGAAAAAATGCTTTGGTGTCATGGGGCACTGCTACACGTTCAATAAATATCGAGATATTTCTAGTATCATGATATTTATTGTATGTGTAGCAGTGCCCTAAGACACCAAAGCATTTTTTTCTTGTCGGTTTAAAAACCAATTCTGACAAAATTGTTTTCTGAAACCCCTGATTATATTTTTACTTTTTGAATTTCTAAACGAACCTTTCAATTCAAAATAAGAACAAGAATAAAACGGAACAACAGAAATGAGTGTAAAGAGAGATATGAAAAAACACCATGAAAACAGAAATCGAGTCTTTTTCTTACCCCGCTTGCTTCACTACACCGCTTGCCACCATCAAACCAAAAGCAACGTCTAAAAAACGACGTCGTAAAAATCATAATGTAAACCGGACCTTAGTCAACTTAAAAAAATCAAAATCTTTTTATTTTTCTTCAACCAACTAAACTGTCAAACTAATCAAATGACAAAGTCATACACACTTTGATTTGCACAACAACCGACTCAGTTGCCAATTGAATTGAAACCACAAAGAATGTACTCTGTGATTGAAACGTGTATGGGCTGTTAATTTTTTCGTAATATTTCTGTACTGAAACAGTTTTATCCCACAAAATATAAAGATATAAAGAAGAGAATCTTAAAACAAAATTTTTAAAAATTTGATTAGAAATACTTTAAAATGGACTACAAAAACTCGTTTTCGATTTTCAGCACATACCTGATTGAAACAAAAAGTGAAACAGAGTGCTGAAAAATTAAACATATTGGACACATTTGCTTTTTATCAGGATAACGATCCGAAGCACATTTCATACGTTGCGAAGATGTGGCTAATTCATAATTGCCCAAAATTACTGCAAACACCATGTGTGGGAAGAACTTGCCCGAAAGCTCTATAAATCTACTTTCAACAAATTAGACCAGTTGAAAGAGGGAATACGACGTGATGGAACAATATAGGTCCAGAGTTTTGCACTAATTTCGTGCAGTCGATGCCCCGACGTTTAGAAGCGGTAATAAAAGCAAGGTTTTGTTTCCTAGTACTAAAACTGTATATTTCATTTGACTGTCCAATTATGCGTTTGACGTGAAATTTATTTTAGTTTTCTTTTCTTATTTTAAAAATCGTTTTGAATAAAACATGGTTAGTAATATACATTGTTCTAGTTTTTTTAATAATCTACAAAATAAAATTATTTTTATTAATGTGAAAAAAATCGGCATTTAAATATTATCATGCCAAGTGTTTAATTATGCGTTTGAACCACTGTATGTATATTTTCACCAAAAACTAGTTTATAAATTACTTGCTGATATCCTAGAGCTATTTGCTTAAAATGTTTATCAAATTTGTTTCTAGATGTTATACAAGATTTTTTTTCATTGTGAATTTTTTCACTTATAACTTTGCGCTGTTGAATTTTACATATTTTGTTGATTTTTTTGTGACCAACGCCTGACTCGAAATATATATCCTAAGCAGCATGAAATTAAAAATTTTCATTTATAAGGTCTATAATTAAATTTACATTCATATGTAACTACATAATACAATTACCTGGCTTAACAGTTCATAATATTGCTTCTCAGCTTTTGCGAATCGGGTCTTTTCCCAATATTTCTCGACGGCAAGCATGGACATAGTTTCAATATTCCTCTTTTGCAAAAATCACACGTGTAGAAAAAATGTTAAAAAAATATCGCATCCAGTAGAGCCGTAAAACTTATTGGGTACTTAGTACTCAACTGGTTATTCCTGTTGACATTTAAAAACACTTCTCATTATCAGGGTTGTATTATTTAATAAAAAATAATGTATGTATGTGAAGAAATCCACAGTGCAAATCAACCGCAACAGCAAATTTTTTTCGTATGCCATTTGCATATATAAATGTTATTGTTGGAATCATATATAAAATACACGTGCATGTAAAACCACAACAAAAAATGTAAACAAAAAATTACAAAAATATAGCAAAGTGTCACTTATTACCAACAAGTCAATTTTTAACGAATTTTAAAGTTTTAAAGAACAACGGACAGAGAATCCACTCAGGAATCTAATTTTGTGGTGCACACGTTATAAATTTTAGTATTAAAAAAAAAGGTTTCAAATCAAACCTTAAACATCAAGTTTCATTTGAATATTTCCAGTTATTTTAGCGGTTTTTGAATTTTGCAAACGGATTTCAAAAGCCTCTAACTAGGGCTATTAAGATCCAGGAATGTCACTTTCGAAAAATTAGGCGCTTATAGGGCATTCCATTTTAGAGTAAAAAAAATTTCAAAAAGGTTGTTGCTCTGTAAATCTTTCAAATTGAGCGGTTTACGCATTGTGAAAGCGGACTTCAGTAGCCCCATTTACGGCTATTGAGATCCGAGAATGTCACTTTCGAGAAAGTAGCCTATTCCATTCCATATCAAAATTATACATTGTTCTAAAATTCCATATCCATATCAAAATAAAAAATTTCAAAAAGCTTTTTGTTGAACAACTCTTTCAAATTGAGCGGTTTACGCATTTTCAAAACGGATTTCAGTAGCCGCTAACTAGGGCTATTAAGATCCAGGAATGTCATTTTCGAGAAATTATCCGAAGCCATATCAAAGTAAAACATTTTTAAAATTTTGCAAAAAGGTTGTTGCTCTGTAAATCTTTCAAATTGAGCGGCTTACGCATTTCGAAAGCGGATTTCAATAGCCCCCAACTAGGGCTAATAAAATCCAAGAATGTGACTGTCGAGACATTAGCCGATTATGGGGCATTCCATATCAAAATATTTTTTTTTTTTTAATTTATGTGAATTGAAATTGCTGTGAATTTTTTAATTTTGTAATAAATTGAATGAAAAATGTTTCCATTTTTCGCAATTAACATTGAAATTGAAAGTTAAGGTAGTGGACAACAGTTTATGCTGTAGAAATATAGGAAATAATATATAAAATATTGTTTTGTGAAGCACACAATCGTTCGAAATGGGTGAATCGTACCGCAAAAAAACTCTTATGGCATGTTTCTAAATAACAAGTGACTCGAATTTTTCGCCCAAATGAGTACAAAAATTAGTTTTGGGGTTTTATAACACAAGTGTGAATTCTCTTGAGTGAAAACGTAAGACTATCTTTTTTATGGTTTCCACATTGCAATTTCAATTGTCACTACTGTCAAAAACAGACAAGTAGAAATAATTGCTTGTGTGCATCAGAAAACAATATTTTATATATTATTTCGTATATTTCTACAGCATAAAAAACTCATTTGCTTACGTACACACCTGTGTACGGCTTGCTTGCCTGAGAACTTACTTGTTATGTAGAAACAGGCCATAAGATAAGAACATTGAATATATATGCCATCTCTGTTGCGAAAGTAGAGAAAACAAAAACTACAATATTAACAGCGAATTGAATTTGATCAAAACAAAACTGAACAAGCTCGATCAGCTGGATGATATGCATAAGTCGATGATGTTTATGTCCAAACAATTTGATGAGTTATTGAAAGGTGTAACAGAAAATAAAAAAAAATAGATGCAGTCCAGAAAGAAAATAAAATGTTAAAAGCTGAGATAAGCGAATTAAAACAGTCCGTTAAAATATTAAACGACAGCCGAGTTAAAAACGATTGTTTAGTTAATGGTGTAGAGAATGTTGGAGACGCAACCGCAGTGGATACAATAATATCTATTACGAAGAAAGTCGAAGTTGATTTAAAACCTGAAGAAGTTGATGCTGCTTATTTTTTGAAAAAGAAAAATAACGCCAAAAACAAACGATTGTTGTAAAATGCAATTCATTTAAAACAAAACAGGCATTAATGGCTGCGAAATCTAAATTAATGGAAAAAGAAGAAACCAAATCAATTTTTGTGGATGATTTCCTCAGTAGAGAGACACTTGCACTGCTTAATCATACCCGAACATTAAAGACAGTTGGATACCGTAGAGTATATGCGTATGGCGGACGTGTTTTTACAGTTAGTACGATGTGCTGAAGAAGTAGATGAACTTTTCCTGGAAGCAACAACAAATAGAAGCCGTAGAAGCAAGCAAATTATTCATGCAGATTCTGGTGATGACAGTGATGTGGAACCGGGTGCAGAATATTTATCACCGTCAAATAATTAACAGCAAACAACCTATTTTGTCGTTTTTATACAATTTTTTGTAATCTCTCTTTTTATTTTTTTTATTATGAATTTTATTACTAACCAATACTTTAATAACTTCATGTCTTTTGAATCTCATTTAATGAATTTAAATAAAAACAAGTTTATTATATTGTCAGTTAATAGCAGAAGTATTTCGTCGATAAATAAATTTAATAGATTTCGCAGTTTAATATCAAATTTTCCAATCTTACCCAGTATTATTTGCGTTCAAGAAACATGGTTTAGACAAGAGCTTACAGATCTATACAATATTCCCGGATATAAAGCTGTACACTGTTGCAGAAAAGACCGTTATGGCGGTACAACATTATATATCAATGAAGGCTTACGTTTTAATGTTGATGTGTGTGAAAGCAGGGATTTTATTGATACAATTGTATTGTCGATAGTGTCCAAAAACATCAGAGGCAAAGCTTTAAAGATCGTTTCGTTTTATCGTTCGCAAAAATGTAGCGTAACAATATTCTTGGACTATTTGGAAGCTTTACTCCTGCGATTCGTCCTGATGCCATGCATTTTTGTAGGTGATTCGAATCTGAATATTTTAAACAATGTATCACAGGAGTTACTGAGTTTACTTCTGTTATGGATATTTAAACTGCCATAGTATGACTACTCGTCCCTGCAGCGGTAGTTCAATAAACAATGTATATAGCAATTTGCAAATCGGTATACATATAGATTCAGTTGAATGTAATCTTACAGACCATAATCTTATTTCCTGCAGTCTAAATTTGAGCAAGGATAACTGTGATTTTATTGAAATAAAACGACAACACTGCAGTTATGATTGTGTTAAGGAACGGTTACGCCAAAATTTAGATAGTTTAAACCTCAACGGCGATGTTTCGTCTGACACAAGAGAAGTATTGTCGTGTATATCAAATACAGTAAGATGTGCTACAATAGAGTCAAGAAGAAAACAAAACTAAATATGAAATAACTCCATGGATCAATGGAAATCTGCAAAAGCTCATCGAATACAAAAACACATTGCTCAAAACTAGAAGAAAGAGAAGAAACCCCGACACAGAGGCCAAGTTAAAAAGAATCAGCAGAATAATTAAAAACGCATGCCAGGAATCACTAAAAAACTACTGTGAGGGCAATTTAAGAGAATTCAAGCTACAGCCGAAAAAATGTTGGAAAGGTAATTGGAAAAAATGTTAAATCAGAAATATTGTTGAAAAATGAGGAAGGCGAGCACATTTTTTTTTTTTTAATAATTAACAAACACAAACCGCGAAGCTTTTGGCTTATCTGCAGAAAACATCCAGAGTCTTTGGCGGGAATCGAACCCGTAACCCTTTGACTGATAGTCCGGCACTCTATCGCCTAGGCTATCGGGGCACTCAAGTGCACTTATAAGTGATGAGATAAAAGCAGAGGCTCTTAATAAATACAGGGTGGGCCAAGTTTGACTGACTGATTTGAACTGCTTATAACTTTTGTGGCTCTTGCGGTATGAGCTGTAGCTCCATCTTGCTGGAACCATATGTTACGATTATTGAGAACTATCGGACGTAAAAAATGTTCCAACATGGTCCGGTATACCACCCCAGAGACGGTTTGTGGTTCATTAAGCTCATTTTCGAAGAAATATGGACCAATAACTTTATCAGCCATGATTCCACACCAAACAGTGCATCTGACAGGGTGTAATTGTCGCTGATGCAATGCTCTTGGATTCTCTGTACCCCAAATTCGGCAGTTCTGTTTATTCACATATCCATTTAAATGAAAATGTGCTTCATCGCTCATAATCAGATTATCCAAAAAATTGTCATTTTCTGTAGCTAGCAAAATCAATCTATTGGCATATTTTTTTACACGTTCTTCCACTGAGTATGATGACATTATGAAATTTTATAAAATTCTGTATTATCTGCAAAAAAAAAAAAATTAAAAATGCAAAAGTTATAAGCATTTTAAATCAGTCAGTCCAAGTTGGCCCACCCTGTATTTCTTGGATTCGGTTTCGGACCTCAAGCGGCAAATTGAAGTATATCAAAACGAGAACTGTAATTCACTTCGAACACTTCAATATCACAACCGTACGTTCAAATTCAAAAATACAACAACAGAAGAATTGTATGATATAATAATAAAGTTTGAGAAGAGCAAGAGTGCTGGAAGCGATGACATATTGCCAATAGTTTTCATTGAATGCGTTGAAGAATTGAGTCCATGTTTCGTAAACATTTTTAATAACATTATAAACACTTCTATATATCCTGATTCTTTAAAAAATCACAAAATTGTTCCTATACAAAGGTACCAAATGCAAACTTGTTTCAACAATACAGACCTATAGCTTTACTGTCTACTCTTGACAAAATATACGAAAAAATATTATTCACACAGCTATCCACGTACTTGGAAGATAATAATATGTTGTATGAAAATCAATACGGATTTAAAAAAGGCTGTGGTACCGAGGAAGCATTAATCAATGTCGTGAATTATGTGTGCGATGGACTAGACAGAGGGTTTTCTGGTGTTGGAGGTATTTTTTACGATTTTTCAAAAGCATTTGATCTTGTAGACCATGTCATTTTATGTGAAAAATTACCTTTTTATGGTATTCGTGGCCAAGAGTTGGAATTATTTAAGAGCTACCTCGAAAACAGAAAACAATATGTTAAAATAAATACAAGTCAAAGTTCAATACAAGATGTTGTATGTGATGTTCCTCAAGGTAGTGTTTTGGGACCGTTGTTATTCAAATTATACCTTAATGATATCAACAACCTTGGACTTACCGGGAGAATATTTTTGTACGCTGATGACCTATGCTTATTATACCCATATAAGAATGAACTAGTACTAAAAACATATGCCGAAAGAGATGCGATGTTTATATATGAATACGCACGACTTAACAAACTGGTACTGAATGCTACTAAAACAAAGTTCGTTCGGTTTAAAGCGCAGTCAAATCGTACTGAACAAAATTGTGTAATTTTCGTTGATGGAAAAGAACTGGAAGAGGTTTCTGTCATTAAATACCTTGGGATCCATATACAGAACAACCTATCCTGGAAGTCGCATATAGATCAACTAAAACGTAAATTATCTAAAACGTAATTATCATCGGCCATTGGATATTTATATAAGATGAGAAACAAACTCGATAGATATACAACGCTGCTTATCTATCAATCTTTAATTCAAATCCATCTTAATTACCTTGTACTTATATATGGACATAAAAGGAACTCCGATATAAAATCGTTGCAAGTATTCCAAAATAAGGCATTGAAGCTGATATATAACCTTCCCAGATCATACCCTACTTTAGACTTATATAAAAACATTGCTAAAGGTATTATGCCTATTTTCGGCCTTCATAGATTGCAGTTATAAATTTATGTTTATAAAGTATTGCATAACATAGGATATCACAGTATCCGATTGGAAACCGGTCAACATAATTTCAATACAAGACACCGTACTGATCTCAGTGTAGTAAGATGTCGCTTAGAAACTACAAAACAGCGAATTCAATACTTGGGTAGTGTGGAATATAACAAATTACCACAATTTTATTTTATAATTTAATTCAAAATCAATGAATATGTAAAAATTTTGTAAAAATAGTTGCTAGCTTGCCTCTATAATGTCCTAGCGGCGCTGAGGCATATACTTTTAATATAAAATAAATATCTTGAATAAAAAAAAAAAAAAAAGAAAAAAAGTTATTTAGTGAATTGAAGAAATCACTCAATCTTCAATTTGTAAATTTTAGATATAAGAAAACGTTTTTTAAATAAAAGATTAATTATTAAACCAGAACACAAGAATTGAAGACGTCTTTTAATTATTGGAATAAAAGATCTTTACATTATAAGTCCAATCATGAATAAAAATTCCGTGGGAGTTTTTTTCCCATTTTTCCTATTCAAATTCAATGTTAAAAAAATAAAAAGGGAAAAAACTCCCGTGGAATTTTTATTCATGATTGGGCTGTATATAACCAAAGGTCCAAAAACGAAACACATTTTGATATATATCCTATACAGAAATGTGCAATTCCCTTTTATACTGTTCATATTGATCATGTAGGTCCATTTCCAAAATCTAAAAAAGTAAATCAATATATATTGGGAATTATTGATGCATACTCATAATTTTACATCAATAGTAGTTACTCGATACTTTCTGAGTTGTATTTCTAAGCAAGTTGAGTGGGTAAAATAGTGCATAAAAATAAAAGACAACAATGTGTAAGCTACAAAATTAAACCTACCGCCGAAAAAAAGTTGTTGTTAACGTTGAATTAAAAGTTAGCTTTACATTTATTTTTAATTTAATAATAAAAGACATACAAAACCAATAATAGTTGAAGATCTATTTTTATTATTTAAAGAAACTACTTCAATTTGCAGATAAAAACTATGCGTTCCAATTTAAAAAAATCTGTTTAAAGTATCGAGTAGTATTGAGTACCCAAATAAAAAGTATTGAATATTATTGAGTAATGGTAAGTAGTAGAATTTGCCAGCACTAATTGGAAGTGATCACGGTACTTCTTTTACATCAAATATTTGTAAATCTTTCTGCGAAGAAAATGGTATTAATCATATTTTCACTGCTGTTAGAACACCTAGAGCAAAAGCTGGTGGTACATACCAAGCGTTTACGCGTTTCGCGCGTTCTAAGCAACTGTCAGTAGAATCAATGTAGTCGTATGTTTTAAGTTACACACTTAAAAGCGTAGGACGCGTTGACGCTTGAAACGCGAAAAGTTTGTTTATTTTACTTTTAGAACAGCTGATATTGACAAATGCAAAGCAAATTTATTTTAAAGGTGATGTCACTAAAAAAAAATGGCAGTTGAAAAAACATTTTTTATATGAAATTGACAAACCGATAACAAAAAATTCATATAAAAACAAAATTAGCTGGGCTTACGGCATCACCTCCGAAAGTACATATGTATGTATATATAAAACACAAATGATTGACGCGAAAAATCTTCACATTTAACTTGAAATACTTGACGCTTAAAACGTTTAGAAAGCTAAAAATGCATTGACACTAATTCGAAAAAATCAGATAATGATCTTAACAAAGTAATTCGACGGGAGATCTCATATTTCGAATCAGAAAATATGAAAGGAAAATATTTGCAAAATGTGTATAATTTCTTATGACCGTTCATCCTACAAGTGTAGAATCTGAGCGTGCGTTTACCGCAGCAGGATTAATCTGCACGAAAATAAGATCACACCTATCGGATGAAAGCATCGACAATTTATGTTTTCTGTGAACATATTTCAACTTACAAAAAGAAGGAATTAAAAAAAATTGCAATTAAATTTTTTAACTGTATATTATATATAATTTTTAATTGTTTTGTTTTATTTTTAATATCGAACTGTTTTATTTTTTTTTAATAACTATAAATTAATTGTCTTTTCTTTTAAAACTTACATACATATTAAATAAACAATAAATTGTATTAAATAATATACTATAATCGGAAATTGTTTTATTCTTGGTGATTTGTGTTTAGATATTTTTATTTTATAAACAATACCGAAAATATCGATAATACCGGTATCGAGATTTCCTCAACACCGAAATGTCGAAATACCGAAAGGCTGTCGGTATTGGAATCCCTAACTGGGCCGAGATTTCTTCCAAACATATAATTGTAATATAGATTACGAAACATATATTCTAAAAATGAAGCATTTACTCTACCAATACATAATGATAAATTTAAAATCAACATCATAAAAATTCCACTAAGAAGTGAGATAATTGTACCATTAGAAGTGAGTATAGAAGAAGATGGCATAATTTGCTATAGAGAAATTACAGTTGGCATATTTTTAGCAAATGCTAATTCCAAGGAATGGAAACCAACATATTAAATTATTAAACACAACAAATAAAACCCCAATAGTAGATGAAGAAAGGGGGTTTGATATCGATGAAAATGAAAGGGGGTTTTTACTCAAAATTTGCGATGAAAATGAAAGGGGATTTGATTTTTAAAAAATTCTTATCGCACACATTTTTTTTCCACGGTGATTCCTCTTTGCTGTTATTTTCATGCCTATAGAAAAATTTTTTAAATGTTAAAAAATTATTTTAGCAAAGATAATGAGATGAATGGTGGAAGACTAAATCTTAAATCGAGTAAGACATCCGGCACAATTTTTAAAGAAAGACTATTTACACAGTTTTCGTTGTGATTTTAGAAAATAAGATATACTTGTCTGGAATTATAGACGGCGACAACACCACATATTGTTTGGTTTTAGGTCTAGAATCGAGTAAGACATCCGGCACAATTTTTAAAGAAAGACTATTTACACAGTTTTCGTTGTGATTTTAGAAAATAAGATATACTTGTCTGGAATTATAGACGGCGACAACACCACATATTGTTTGGTTTTAGGTCTAGAATCGAGTAAGACATCCGGCACAATTTTTAAAGAAAGACTATTTACACAGTTTTCGTTGTGATTTTAGAAAATAAGATATACTTGTCTGGAATTATAGACGGCGACAACACCACATATTGTTTGGTTTTAGGTCTAGAATCGAGTAAGACATCCGGCACAATTTTTAAAGAAAGACTATTTACACAGTTTTCGTTGTGATTTTAGAAAATAAGATATACTTGTCTGGAATTATAGACGGCGACAACACCACATATTGTTTAGTTTATGAAAAAATAATAACATAATCAAAAAAAAAAATGATAAAACATTTCTGGATTTATAGACGTTAACGAATCCTCATATCACAACTTATAATAAATTTTTTCTAAATATTTTAAACAAATATGAGTTTTAAAACAGTACTATTCAGTAGAAGTCAAACATTCAATTGCAAATAAAAAGAAATATGACCTCCACAATGACTAACCGGGATATTTTAGCCGCCTTCAACAAATTGAGGAGCAAACCATACTGCTCCGTAAAGGATATTGAAACTGGTAAGCCCTATAAGGGGGTTTGATATCGTTGAAAATGAAAGGGGGTTTGATATCGATGAAAATGAAAGGGGGTTTTTACTCAAAATTTGCGATGAAAATGAAAGGGGATTTGATTTTTACGATGAAAACGAAAGGGGATTTGATTTTTACGGTGAAAACGAAAGGGGATTTGATTTTTACAAAATTTTCCATTGTTTTAAAAAATTCTTATCGCACACATTTTTTTTCCACGGTGATTCCTCTTTGCTGTTATTTTCATGCCTATAGAAAAATTTTTTAAATGTTAAAAAATTATTTGAGCAAAGATAATGAGATGAATGGTGGAAGACTAAATCTTAAATCGAGTAAGACATCCGGCACAATTTTTAAAGAAAGACTATTTACACAGTTTTCGTTGTGATTTTAGAAAATAAGATATACTTGTCTGGAATTATAGACGGCGACAACACCACATATTGTTTAGTTTATGAAAAAATAATAACATAATCAAAAAAAAAAAACTGATAAAACATTTCTGGATTTATAGACGTTGACGAATCCTCATATCACAACTTATAATAAATTTTTTCTAAATATTTTAAACAAATATGTATAAATACTGAGTTTTAAAACAGTAACTATTCAGTAGAAGTCAAACATTCAATTGCAAATAAAAAGAAATATGACCTCCACAATGACGAACCGGGATATTTTAGCCGCCTTTAACAAATTGAGGAGCAAACCATACTGCTCCGTAAAGGATATTGAAACTGGTAAGCCGTATAAGGTTACCATAAGTATGGATGTTTCGTCACAACAACAAATATGGAAATGTTGTGATAGCGGAGTTAGAGGAGTGGATGCTATACCTTCCAAAAAGATATAACGCTTTGGAAGATGCTGCTATTGAGGGGATCTCTGAGGATCAATTTCTGTTGAGCAAAAAGACGGATATAATAACTGGGAACTATATCATTGAATTAGAAGAGATTACTGGATATGGAAAATCTATAGAAGCAGATGATGATGATGATGATCAGATGTTTATCCCCAACGCACAACCCTACTTTGGTTGGGGAAGTAGTAAAAAAGCGAAACATTAATTATCTATTAGAATATAGTATTTTATAATATAATAATAATAATTATAATAATAGAAATAATAAAAAATATATAAAACAAAAACTAATATTTTTTTTTTTATATAAAGATAGAACAAATTTTAAAATTTACTATTCTTATTAGCATAGCTGTTTTGAAATGATGTCTCGCATAAATATTATACAATTTTTAAAGGATTTTGAAGGATATATTTTTTTAGAGCATCTGGAATTAATCAAACATTTTCTAAAGTTAATAGATGAAAGTGAAAAAAATGATTATATACTACATAATAAATGCGGATTTATAAGTTGCTTACAAGAATATGCTAAAGTGATTCCTGAACGATATGAAATAAACTTTGAAGAGCAAAAGAAAATGGTTGAAGACTTAATAAAAAAATATTATTTATTATCAAAATACTTTTATACTATATAAAAATTAAATAAAAAGCATTTTTAAAAGAGTTTTGTTTGTATTTATTTATTTTTTTTTTTGTTATATAGAAATTCTAAACACAAGTGTCCACAATTAAAAGTATTATATTGTTGTTTGCGCTTATGATTGTATTTGATGTTTTTACCCAAATATTTTATGATTTCCAACGGTGGTTGTAAATTTCCAAAACTATCAAAATATTCCAAATCATTATTGTTTTTATAATATGCTACCCAATGAGAGCCACTACCAGTTGAAGAATCCAAATTAACTATTCCACACTCTGCTTGTTTATATTGTTTTGGAAGCATATCTCGCATAAATACGCCTCTAAAATTGGGAATATTTCTATTAGCAAACTTCATGATATCTGCATCTGTAAGTGGTCTGTTGGGTAGCATATTTAATAGTTTTTTGAATTTTTACAAATTATACCATAACCTCTCTTGTATGGTTTAAGATATAGTCCTTTTCCCATGGCAATAGATTCCATTGCTTTATTGTGACGTGTAGATTCATCTAATTTTTTCTTAGCATTTTTAGCAGAGGTAACAGCTTTTGCAATTGATGTAGTTCCCGAAGTTATACTGCCTAATGCTCCAAGTGCAGTTAAAATTGGAATAAGTGGTAAGAATCCTCCAGTTTTGGGAAGTTTTATAATCCGTGGAACAACGACATTATGTTTATTTCCTTTAAATGATTTATTAATAACTTTGTGAGCAATTTTAATAGCATCTTGTATATCCTGAGGTCTCTCTTTCTTCAACATATTGGTAGCAGTTTTAATAGTTTTCAAAAACAGTTTTTTATTACAGAGCTGTTTTTTGTTTTGGAGTCCCATACCAAATTTTGTTTTTGTCTTCATTGCATTGGTCACTATATATGCACTTGTCTTTTCACCAATACTACTATCTTTTGCTAAAACTCTTTCCCAAGCTCTTTCAGTTAATATTTTGTCAGCTTGATTGCGTTCTGTTGAATCATTACTTTGCGAATAAGCTATATCATGTTCTCTACAAGCAGAATCTAATAGATTAATACCTTTATCTCCTCTAGCTAAACGTTTTTTTAGTTTTGTTCCTGGTCCACAAAATTGATATCCTGGTATATGAAGCTCTATTGGTAAAACGTCGATTAAAGTATTTAATATACCATGTCCTCTCAAAACTTTTTTTGAAATGAATAAAATATTAATGTGTAACATCTTATATATACTTTGACAAACAAAAAAAAAATATTAGTTACCAAAATGCGTTTAATAAAACAAGACAAAAATATTTCCGTGAGAAACATGGACTTTTCTACTGATGCAAACACAAAACTACGTCATAGTAGTTTATTACCGAACAACATTAGGGCTCTAATTGTTGGTCCATCTAATTGTGGAAAGACTAATGTTATGCTTAGTCTCATTGAAAGTCCGAACGGTTTAAAATTTGAGAACATATATTTATATTCAAAATCGCTCTATCAACCAGAATATCAGTACTTGGAAAAACTCATGGCACCTATAACAGGGATGGGATATTTTACATTTAGTGATAATGAGAGTGTTATACCGCCTGATGAAGCCAAAAATAATTCACTAATGATATTCGATGATGTTGCTTGCGAGAAACAAAATAATATACGATCATATTTTTGTATGGGTCGCCACAGAAATGTTGATTCTTTTTACTTATGTCAAACATATACAAGAATTCCTAAACATTTGATTCGAGATAACGCAAATATGATAATTATGTTCAAACAGGATGAATTAAATATGCGTCATGTTTATAATGATCACGTTGGAACAGATATGGCATTTGAAAAATTTTATGATATGTGTCGTGAATGTTGGCAAGACAAATTTGGCTTTTTAGTAATTAGCAAAGATAATGAGATGAATGGTGGAAGATATAGAAAATATTTTGATAACTTTATTCAATTATAAATGCTGTTCATGAGCTGTTCAAAGCTGTTCATGAGCTGTTCAAAGCTGTTAATGAGCTGTTCATGAGCCGTTGAAAGCTGTTCATGAGCAGTTCAAAGCCGTTCATGAGCTGTTCAAAGCTGGTCATGAGCTGTTCAAAGCCGTTCATGAGCTGTTGAAAGCTGGTCATGAGTTGTTGAAAGTTGATCCAAAAGCAGATAATAGTTGAATAAAAAGAATTTGCAAAACAGTTTTACCATTATTACTATTATTAACTTGCAAGCAACGGTATTGATCTGATCTCCCAGAGCTATATTAAGATGAATGAACAACTACTTAAAGAATTAATAAAGACTCGGTATATTTTAAAACAAAAATATCGAAGTTTAAAAGTTGGTGAAACTGAAAACGACGAGAGATTAGCAAAAACATTTAAGCCAATAACTGAACCATTAAAAGAACTTGTGAAAAATAACAACACTCAATATGATAAACCTAAAGCAGAAAATATTTACACTCAAAACAATTCTTTTGATTTCAATAATATGTTGTCTAAAGTAGAAACGATGATGAAAACAGTAACGATACAAACAGTGTAGATTCGACATTTAAATCAACTAATAATTCATCTAATGTTATTGACTTATCATTACTGCAGAAAAATAAATTGCTTGATACAACATATGGTCCACATAAAAACTCATGTAATGTTTGGAAGTTTGGTAATAGTGATATAGAAATAAATGAAGAAAAAATTACCATTGGAAATCAAAATTGGGCCATTACACCAGGCTTGATTCAATTATTGTTTCATAAAGGACCAACAAATTATGAACCATATGAGTTGGATATTTATAAAAATATTTTGATTAAAACCAATGCGCACAAAAGACAATTTAATTCCAAAAATCAAATTAAGGGCATTAAGAGCAAAAAGTACAACACTATTATAAAAAATTTGTTTAAGGATGAAATTTCTATAACACCAAAAATATCATTAAGATAACAAACGCATAAAGGAAACGGAATGATTATGAAAGTCAATAATGAAAGTCCCAACTATATATACTGGCACGATCCTAATGAATTAGTAGATCGACTTAGACTATTGGTTGCATCGGAAGGCGCGGCCCACAATAATCATCGCAATGAAATTAATTCAATTTTAGAGGAATTGCAAGAAGCAAATATTATTGTGTAGAAAGCAATAACCATAAATAAATAGTGGAAGAATAACAAAATATGCCTGTTGATAAATTTGGTTATCATCAAAGAGTCAAAACAATTTTATAAAAAATGAAAAAAATAAAAGAAAAATTCGTCAAGTTGTTGGACTTGTGTTGGATAAAAATAATCACATTAATGTTCAAAATAAAATGATAACAAATGTTTCGTTTCCTACACAAGAAAAAGACGCTGTTAATAAACATTACTTGGGAACAGAAATCAGACAATTGCAACAAGATTTAACAACATTGAATAAACAAGAATATAAAAAACTTGATGGAAAACTTAATATTATTGATAATTCAATACAAAATATGATATCTCATAGAGAAATGTCTTTAACATTACATTTTAGTGAACAGATCGAAACACTGTTAGAGAAAGTACAAAGACTGGAGAATTTTGTGTTTACGTAAATAATTACAAAAAGTGAACCGCCAAGCAGTACAGATCCAAGAAAAAAGAAATATAAAATAAAATATTAATATAATTCAAGTATGGATGAAAAACGAGAGTTGGTTATTGAGCTTCATTCCCAAGCAAGGAAAAGTTTTAAACGACGGAGAGTAATAATGAAGGGTATTAATGATTTATGGCAAGCGGATTTAGTTGAAATGGGAAATTACTCTACGTATAATAAAGGATTTAAATATTTATTAACAGTCATCGATACCTTTTCAAAATTTGCTTGGATTCGACCACTAAAATCTAAAACGGCTATAGATGTTACAAATGCTATGAATGACATATTTAATTTAGGCCGTATACCAAAAAATTTGCAAACAGATGATGGAAAAGAATTTTTCAACAACTTATTCAAAAACCTAATGACAAAATATAAAATTAATCACTATTCTACTTACAGCATTATGAAAGCCTCAATTGTAGAACGATTTAACAGAACTCTGAAAGGTATGATGTGGAAAGAATTCAGTTACAATGGCTCATATCATTGGGTTGATTTGTATGAAAAACGAATTAATGATTATAACAAAAAAATCCATCGAGTTATCAAAATGGCTCCTATTGACGTAAAACCTTCTAATGAGCAATTATTATTAAATACCGTTTATAACCATATAAAAATATTTAAGAAAAACAAGTTTAATATTGGTGACAATGTACGCATTAGCAAATATAAACATTGTTTTGAAAAAGGGTATACTCCAAATTGGACAACAGAAATATTTAAAATCAAACATTGTAGATCAAAATAGTGAGTTTATAAATTTTCGTGGTGAAAATATTACTCTTCATCTTCATTTACGACCCAAACAATAATGATTATATATAATAAAAACGTTGTTGATAGAATGAGGAGAGACATTAGTCTGTTGAACACTGCATCAGCAAGAACAAACTTAAACACAACAAAACTGACCAAAGCAAATAAACAATTCCTAAAATCCTTGAATTTTATTTTAAAGAATAATGACTGACATAATTAATGTTTTAGAAAAACCAATGATGGATGAAAGAATCATAAAAAAAGATTATCATACATATACACCGTATATTCAATCATTTAATAATAATGATGAAATTCGTATTTCAATACAAAATCAAGATTTATATGTTTTACCGAGTGAAAGCTTTTTGTATATTGAATGTACTGTGTTAGATGCTACAAGTGGTCTAAAATCGGAAAACTTTAAATTGAAAAATAATTTTGTACCCAATTTATTTGAGGAGATTCGTTATGAGCTTAATGGCGTCGAAATAGATCGCACTCGACATTTGGGTGTTTCTAGCACAATTAAAAATTATTTATCCCTAAATGACAGCGAAAGTATTATGATGGGGAATGCAAGCTGGTCTTATGATAAAGACATCGATGTTGGTGAAGGATTTTTCAACTTTTATGTCCCGCTTAAATCATTATTAGGATTTGCTGAGGATTATAATAAAATTATGTTAAATTGTAAACATGAATTAATACTATTACGTACCAAAAATGATGATAATATTGTAAATTTTAATCAAACTACTGAAAAGCAAAAATTACAATTCAAAATATTAGTTGGAGAATTCCGCATGTAACACTTTCGGATTATGCTAAACTGAACACAATAAAAATTATTAATAGTGGAAATGTGTTGCCAATAGCATTTCGTAGTTGGGATTGCCACTACCATTCTCAACTATCAGCATCACAAAATCATATTTGGAATGTAAAACTAGCTGCAAACAGAGAACGTCCACGTTTTGTACTAATTGCTTTTAAACATAACAAGCTTACCCATTCAAATCTTAACAATATTAAAGTACATTTAAATTCAGACTCATATCCCTATGATGACTTAAATGTTAAATTTGATAATCAACGTTTTGCCATTCTATATGATATGTATGTTAAGTTTCAACAAAATTTCTATATGAGGGAGGCTCAACCACTCCTCTCAGCTGAAGAATTTAAGGAAAAAGCACCTATAATTGTGATTGATGTCAGTCATCAAAATGAAGCAGTCACAACAGGCCCAATTGATATAAAAGTTGAGTTTTCTACAGATAAAATAGTAGCGGCTAATACATCTGGATACTGTTTACTCATACACGATCGTTTAATCGAATACTCACCGCTTACAGCTTCAGTCAAAAAAATTGTTTAACGCAATGAATAAAACATATTAATTTCAATATTTTTAATTATAGATTTATTTAACAATATTATCTTTAAACTTAAAATTATATAACAATAAATAAATTTGTTATAATATAACATGTGTTTTATTTTTTTAATTCTTAAAACATATATATATTTTATCCTAATATTTCAAACCCATAAACATTTCATCGTCATCATCAGAAAATAAATAATTATTATTTACATTTAAATTACTTGAATTTATATTCAATTATATGTTCGTTAATGAATTTTCAGTAATGTTTGATTCTACATTATTCGTGTCCTCTATTAAATATTCTGCAATATCTTCTAATTTAAAATCATTTTAATTAATTTGTTTTTGTGACCAATATTTATAATTATTATAATTTTTAAGGAGTTTCCTTCAGGCTAATTTGGTCAAATGTTTGTTTCCAAACGTAAATAAAAAACTTGTTCGATTTTTATTTTTTATTTTATTTACCCAACGTTTCGTTAGTTTTATTCTAACTTCTTCAGGGTTCTCGTTCTAAATAATAGCTTTAATGTTTTTTATCATTGGATATTAATTTTTATTATTAATTAGTTACTAAAATACTAAAAAACGGGACATCACGAACAGAATTTTGGTTCTGTGATATTAGCTTTAACTTAAACTTGACTTAAGTTTTGTGGTCGTTTACTGTATATTATATTTTTATTAATTATTCGATTATTTATACCAAAACAGTTCTGTGATATTAGCTTTAAGTTAAACTTGACTTAAGTTTTGTGGTCGTTTATTGTATATTATATTTTTATTAATTATGTGATTATTTATACCAAAATTCTGTTCGTTTTTTAGTATTTTAGTAACTAATTAATAATAAAAATTAATATCCAATGATAAAAAACATTAAATGTAGTCCAGTGGGATAATCTAAATCAACTTCCAAAATATAACCCTCACTGGACTCATCTTCAAGACAATTTACATTAAGTGAAATTATTTCTTCATTACTTAACCAAACAAAATCCGAATATGGTAGGTATTGCGACATTGCCCATCCATACAAGTTATTTGCATCCAAGTACATTAGATATTGTGAGGGCTTGTTCTATCATAATCATGCATATACTTATTATTGGCCACAGAATGTCTTAATGAACATTGGACAAGCCCTCCTCTAATACCAGTTTTGATCATATTATACATATCAACATCAGTTATAAGTTCTAAACGTATTTTTGTTGATTTCAACATAGCATCCCAGGATAACCCTGGTGCTGTATAATAATGACAAGGATCCAAACCATAAATGCTTTTACAAATCTTTCTGAAATTTTCAAAAATGTCTGCTAAAATAAGTGTATCATTTTTAACATACAACTCTGTATATTCTAACAGTGTTTTACATTCAAATGTTTCCCATACTTTTTTAGCATGTTGGAAATCTTCGACTTTGCACTCTTGATTCGTCAACAAATTTCTAAATTCTTCCCGTTCAGGGAGATTTCCTTCAGAAAGTTTTGAAAATGAGTCAATATAAGAGTATGGGAATATTCCCTTTCTTCTTATTAAGTCAAACTCACCATCATTTGGGAAATATTTCTTAATGATTTTAAAATCATCAGAAGCTAAATTTGAAGATAAAGCATCTAAACTTGATGCCATAAACCTAAATGAGTCTAAAAACCTCAACTGAAAACTATAATTTCCTATTGGTACATTTTTTGTAATGGAAATATAAGTTTCCTTATTTATAGGAATTATTTCTATGGTACCCTCAGCTTTACCTAATTCTTTTATGAACAAATGACTGTCATAGGATGATAAATTGTGGAAAAACACTGGTATGAATTTTTTAATTTTAAAATTAATGTTACAATGGTTGTGAAGGGCAGATCGATAGCGACCAGTTAAATGGCAACGGTCACGAACTCTGTCATCGCCCAACGGTTTTCCACAAAGGTTACAGTCTACACAAATTCTAAATTCCTCATTTTCTTCATTTGTAAGTGCTTTCATTGGAACTACTTTATTTAAATAATTTTTGAAAATTTCTTTTGTGTCTTTCAACAATTCCCTGACAAATACTTGGGGGCTATCTAATCCACTATAAGTAAATGATTTTGAATATCTATCATTATAACTACATTTAATATAATAACTAAATGAACAGGGGATGTGTTTCTGTTCATTTAGTGTCTTAGAGCTAATCCTACTATTAATTTTTTGTAATAGACATTCGAAGTCTGCGTAGACAACGAATGGCACTTCTAAATTATTAATTCTATTTTTGAATTCGATATACTTATCTTCGTGCGCCGGCATTGTAGTAACCATTTCAGAGCATACATTTTTTTGTCTTGTTGACATTTCTGGATCTTTGGAGTAAGTAAGAAACGTCATGCAAAAGTGAATGCTGTTTTTGCTATTGCTTAACGATGATCTCAAAAATCTGAAAGAACAAAATATAAAATTTTAAATATAAATAAATAATTCAAAAAATGTATTAAATATTTTAACGTACCGTGATAAATCTTTAATGAGAACATAATGTCTCTTACTACAATCCTCGTTCTCCAACAGCATTAGGCTGATGTGAATTGTCCTATATTTCTCGCATACTCTGTATGGTCCAATTATTTGGTTCCCTTTCACATCAAACCCAAATACATTTATACTAATGTACGGATTTTGTGATTCAGAGATATTTATATCTTTTACATCAATTGGAAATTTGATGTTTGAGAAATTAATCTCTATTTCATTAATTTTTATAACATCTCTCTCAATATTATCAATATTGTATGAGGAACACATAGTAGCTTTTTGGGGGTTGCTTGGATTTCTCAATGCTGCTACTATGCACCATTTAAAGCAATATATATCATCATTTTTTATATTGAGGCAAGCATTTAATTTACTCATTTATATGGCATATTTATGTAACTCGATCCTCGAACTATATTGTGCTTGTTGATGTTGATGTTCAAGTTGGATATTTGGAGTAGAGCCCATCCACTATCCCGTTCTTGGAACTCCGACATTTTAGTTTTAATGTCATCTGCCTTTTCCAAATAAATATCTCGTAACCCATGAGAACGGTTTACAGCCACCATTTTAGTCACATGCGACATAATCTCAAGTTTCTCTGTATCCTCTGCTTTTTTATGTAAAGGCATTGAAGCTCAAAATTACATTTAAAATTAATTTGCTTCGCCAAGGACTCTTCCAAGATTTCCATTACTTCCTCTTCTGCAGCTTCAAAAAATTCTTCCACAAATAGGTTCTCTACCTTCGGGTTTGAGTATGTGTAGACTTCAATTCGTTCCACGAAGTCGCTGGATCTTATTTTGATGTTTTTAGTGAAATCTCTCACTACGCCCAAACTTTCCTTGTGGTGCCTTGAACGAAGATGATGCCCCCAATCCAATCTTCCAACATAAATTTGACAGCTGGAACAATTAATTTTATTTTGATGCGTTTTTTTGTGGTTTTCAAAGCCCTTGTGAGTTTTAAAACCTCTATCACAAATTTCACAATTTAAACTTGTTATCCCGACATGGATAGCCTTATGATTTTTTAAATCCATTTTATTTTTAAACTCATCTCCACAATGTTTACAGTAAAAGATGTTGCAACTCTTCTTCATGTTTTTTTGGTGCACGAGCTTATGTTTGTGTAGTTTACTTAATGTAGTAAATATATTGTAACAAACTTCGCATATAAATCCAGCTCCGATTTCCTTATTAACCTCCATCGTACCTTTAGCGAATCTTGATGTTGATGGCATAGTGCCCAAATAAGAATCCATATACGGCTTACCAGTTTCAATATCCTTTACGGAGCAGTATGGTTTGCTCCTCAATTTGTTAAAGGCGGCTAAAATATCCCGGTTCGTCATTGTGAAGGTCATATTTCTTTTTATTTGCAATTGAATGTTTGACTTCTACTGAATAGTTACTGTTTTAAAACTCAGTATTTATACATATTTGTTTAAAATATTTAGAAAAAATTTATTATAAGTATGTTGTGATATGAGGATTCGTCAACGTCTATAAATCCAGAAATGTGGTGTTGTCGCCGTCTATAATTCCAGACAAGTATATCTTATTTTCTAAAATCACAACGAAAACTGTGTAAATAGTCTTTCTTTAAAAATTGTGCCGGATGTCTTACTCGATTCTGGACCTAAAACCAAACAATATGTGGTGTTGTCGCCGTCTATAATTCCAGACAAGTATATCTTATTTTCTAAAATCACAACGAAAACTGTGTAAATAGTCTTTCTTTAAAAATTGTGCCGGATGTCTTACTCGATTCTAGACCTAAAACCAAACAATATGTGGTGTTGTCGCCGTCTATAATTCCAGACAAGTATATCTTATTTTCTAAAATCACAACGAAAACTGTGTAAATAGTCTTTCTTTAAAAATTGTGCCGGATGTCTTACTCGATTTAAGATTTAGTCTTCCACCATTCATCTCATTATCTTTGCTAAAATAATTTTTTAACACTTAAAAAATTTTTCTATAGGCATGAAAATAACAGCAAAGAGGAATCACCGTGGAAAAAAAATGTGTGCGATAAGAATTTTTTAAAACAATGGAAAATTTTGTAAAAATCAAATCCCCTTTCGTTTTCATCGTAAAAATCAAATCCCCTTTCATTTTCATCGTAAATTTTGAGTAAAAATCAAATCCCCTTTCTTCATCTACTCACAATCATAGAAAACATAAAAATAGACACTATTCCATTGAAAAACTATGATATACTAAAAACTAGTGACTAGATGTAACAAAGAACGATTCAACAAGATACTGAAAGAACTAAACGTAGACAACAAAGATGAAATGGCAAAAAGAGAATTATTAAAAATATTGGAGAAGTATCAGTCAATATTTCATTTGGATGGTGAAGATTTAACAACAAACAATTTCTATAAATATCTAGATATAATCTGAAAATAAATGCAAGCAAATGTTGTTTTCTTAAACCAGAAGTTGTATATTTGGGACATTTGATAATATCAAATGGTATAAAACCAGACCCAAGTAAATATGAAACAATTGTAAAATATCCAACTCCCAAAAACACTGATGACGTAAGCAGATTTGTAGCATTTTGTAATTATTACAGGAGATTTATAAAAAACTGCAGATATTGCATATTGTTTAAACAAACTGTTGAAGAAAGGTGCAAAATTTGATTGGTCACAAGAATGCCTAACGACATTCGAAAGCTTGACAAGTAAACTAATAAGTCAACCAATATTACAATATCCTATTTTCGACGAAGTTTTCATCCTAACAACAGATGCATCGGATTTTGCACTTGGTGCAATTTTGTCACCCTAAATAAACATGAAAGAAACAAACCAGTAATAGAAAACAAGTAAGAAAGTATAGCCAGTCAAGCCCGACCATATAATACCCTACATCCAATATATGTATAAAACAGTTTTTCAGAAATGAGCATTTTATGGGAGATATAACCTATTATGGACCGATCATCCAAAAATTTAGTGTCATGATTTCTGTGAATATAAATATTATATGTTTTAAACTTTATCTCGATATAAATACTTTTAAAAGAGATATGAAGGCTAAAGTGAGTTACGGAGAGGGTCTTATATGGGAGTTTCGACTAATTATGGACCGACCGTTATAAAATTAGGTGTCATTATTTCTGTATATCAGAAACTTATTTGTGTCGAATTTTATTTGATTACCAACATTTTGAAAAAATGTATGATCGATAAACTGATTTTCAGAAGTGGGCCTTATATGGGAGCTACGACTAATTATGGACCGATCATAATAAAATTGTACCGTATTATATGTATACATATGAAATATATTTGCGTTCAATATTATTTGGATACCACCATTTTTGAGAGAGTTATGCTCTTTAAAGTGACTTTCGGAAATGGGAGATGTGATTTGGCTTCATTTACCACTTATTTATGGTGAAATTTGTTTTGGATACTTGCATAATTCAAACATTTATGATCGGTAAACCTTAATTTCGGGAGGACATTTGTATGGGGGCCAAGTGAAATAATGGACCGATTTCTACAGTTTCAATCCTATCCGTCCTTGGGACGAAAAATATCACGTACCAAATTTTATCGACATATCCTTAAAACTGCGACCTGTATTCTGCGCACAAGCTTTTCAGCCAGACGGACGGACATCGTTAAATCGATTCAGAAAGTGATTATGAGTCGATCGGTATACTTTAAGGTGGGTGTTGGATATATTTCTGGGCGTTACAAACATCAGCACAAATCCAATATGGTGGTGTAGGGTATAAAGAATTACTAGGAATTTATTTGGGTATACAATTCTTCAGACCATATCTACATATATGGAAGAAAATTCATAGTTGTCACTGACCACAGACCATTAGTTTCGTTATTTTCATATAAAAAACCCGGCTTAAAACTGACAAGAAACAGATAAGAACTTTCTGAGTATGATTTTGAAATAATTTATAAAAAAGGGGTAATTAATATTAATGCAGACGCATTATCCAGAATACAAATAGATTCTGATATGTTAAAAAACATGGTACCATCACAAAATGATGAGAAATTTAAAAGAACTTTAATTGTAACAAGTAAGAGTGCTATATTCGGCTGTGCCGAATCTTAAATAACCTCCACCTAAACGTAATCAGAAATACAAAAACTACACTGGTTATAGGACTAGAATATCGTTATTCTGTGTTTTCTATTCAGTCTTAGTGCAAATTTAATTATTATTTGATATATTGTTTGAAAGACAATTTTACGACCAACATAATTTATGTTAAATATTTTGAAATTTTGTCTAATTTTCACCATTTTTAATTGATTTAATTACCAATTCTTACCATAATTTACAGAGTTGTCTGATGTTCATAATAATCTTGAGTGTAATTTAACAAACAGAGTATAAAAAAGGGGAACAATTCGGTTTTAGTGACTTTGCTCAAAAAAAAAAAAAAACTTCATCAAATATGGCTTTTGGAAGAGATGGCAGCAAAAAAAAATTTGTTGGCAGTCACGCCTATTTTCGAGGGGGCGTGCCCGTATATATATCTCGGGAACTGCTGGGTGTATGCTAATTTGAAATACATTAAATAAAAGGTATTAAAAATACCTTTCCAACGATATATACCACGATTATAAAATATGGCCCGAGTATGGGTTAAATCCGGGTTGACCCGAATTTATTTGTTTTTTTGGAAATTTTTATATGGCAGCTATGGGCCGATCTTCTTAAATTTTGGAACAGTGATTTTCATGCATATGAGGATATTTCACGTCGAATTTCAACATAATAACGGTATATTTAAGATATATATTAGTATTAACGTGGATTTCGGAAGTGGACCTTATATGCGGGACATATTCTCAAAATCCTGCAGTTTGATTTAGGCATTTATGTAAATGATCCGTTTAAAATTTTGGATTAGTACCCTTATTTATAAGAGATTTATGAGTATTAAAGTGAAGTATTTTCGGAAGAGGGCTTTATATGGGGCATACAGTTAAAAATAGACCGAAATTCACAAAATTTTGTGGGATGATTTTTGTATATGGTGCATTTCATGTCAAGTGACCCAATTTTAAAATCGATGTCTTCCGATTTGGATGAAATTTGCACCAAGGTTAGTACTATTGGATTGTAGGCCAGACACAAATTTTTAGCTCTATCATTCAAGAACTGCCGGAGTTAGAGGGGGTCAAAGTTGGACATTTTGGTGATGCAGGGTTTTATTTAAATGAGTGTAACTTTTCACCTATTGGTCCTAGCAAAAATTGTCCAAAGGACTTTAGATAGCTATTTCTTCAATCATTCCAAAAATATTTTTTTTTAATTTTTAAAAAAATTTTTTTTTAATTTTTTTTTTAAATTTATTTTTTTTTTAAATTTTTTTTTCAATTTCGGCCCTTTTTTTTTGTTCTCAAAAGAAAGCTTATACAATTTACTTTAAGGCCCATATAGTCCCATAATGGGATGCAAGTGGGACATCTATCAAAAAAATTATTTTTTAACTCAAGAATAGGATTTTTCAACATTTGGCGCATGTATAATTTTCATTTTCCCCCATTTTTTTATTTTTTTTTTACAAAATGGAGTTTTTTTTATTTTTCCTCAAAAGTAACTTTATACCATTTCCTTTAAGAGCTTTGTGGTCACTTAATGGGATGTAAGTGGGGTATCTATAAAAAATTGCAACTCAAAGAAGAAATTTTTACCATATGCACTATTTTCATTTTATTTCCTATTTATTACTTATAATACTAAATTACAATAATAATAATAAATAATTTAATAAAATTAGTATATAAATTTTGAAATTACCAATCTTTCTTCCTTCTTATTTATTGCCTTTATTTTTAGATTTTTTTGCCAATCCTTTCTTGGAGTTACTAGGTTCAGCTGCTGATTTTGCTGATTTTGTCTTTTTTGGCTTAGGAAAGAAATCGCATTGAGTAGATGCCGAAAACTTTTTCAACTGGAGTCTTCCATCGATAAGTGGTACAAAAGCATGGTATTGAGATGTGCCATCAATTGTTACAGCAGCGTCGGATCTGCACTTCAATGTTTTTAATGTTTCCTCATGATCAGCTTTGCTACTAAAAACTACTTCAGTTTCTTTACAATGCTTCTTTGCCCATCGGAATAAAGCGTTCGCATCTAAGATGCGATCTTGATGAGAGCACTGCAGGCTATACCTCGCTGCATTTCTTTTGATATTTGCTCCAATGCCATCACATGCTCCTTTGCCATGTGCAGTTGGATGAAAATGCCATTCAGCTGGAATTCCAAAATCTTTTTCGTGAGCTATAAGATTTGCGAAGCTATTTTTGTTTTTAAAATGTTGACGAGCTCCATCCGAAACATAGTATACCTTCTCCACTATAAATTTAGATTTTAGATAATTTAGAATTATCTTCTGGTATTCATAAACTGTAGCGGTATCATGTTTTAAATCATCGGATATGATTGCCATACTTTTGTGTTCCAGTTTTTCATCTTCTATGTAGTAAATAACAACTGTGAATATAGTTGCTTGGTCATTATTGAAGTGGAATCCTTGTATGGCATCCTGAATAATATATTTATAGTTCTCTGCGAAATCATATGAAATCACGAATTCACCAGACTTCAAATTTGTCTTCAAATCATTCACAAATGACCATTGCTGTTTGACTAAAAAGTCATGGGATCTCAAATGTAGCAAACCTTTGCATATTTCTTCCACAAAATCATCCACCTTTAAAATTACTGTTTTTAAGGTATATCTTTCAGTCTGAAGCCAAGATTCAAATTTTATCTCATCAATACATGCTCGATCAAAAGAGTTCATTAAATTCTCCTTAATGAATGTGGTATTCGGACAATTTGAACATTCGCCCAAGTGGCAACAAGTTGTTACATAAGGACACATAGTTAATTTATGTGTATGCAAACGCATACTGTGTGTGTTCCGCTGCTTCCTGCCAAAACGCAATGCTTTGGCCTCAGTTGGGTAAATTTTGTAAATCCAATTTTGACGTCCTTGTGTTCAGATTGAAATGTTGCATATAACTCGTTCAGGTTACAGAGAAGCATCCTCTTCTGCATTTGGACTTTCTGGCCATCGATTCGAACAGACACCTAGTATTTCATTCCTGGCATCATTCGACTCATATCATCTCGCTGATAAAATTGAGTTACTAGAGCTTCAGTTTCGCACGCTAAAGGTTTTCCCTTCTTCTCGTTTGGAAGTGTGTGAATCCCATGCTCAGCAACCAAGTTTTTAACAATTCTTGCTTTTCGTTGAGACGTTCCAAACTCGGTCATTATTTTTGAACAACTCCATGACGATGGGACAAGAGTAAGAAGTTCAATTCTTTCAGATGTACTCTGTGACGATTTGTACTTCTTTTTTATTTGTTCAAAAACTTCTACTGCATCCTTATGATGTCGATTTTGGCACTCATTATTAGGTCTTATAAGTTTGTCTGAGAAGTTAGAACAACCATCATCTCCTGCAGAACTGTCATCATTTTCAAAATTGATTTTGTTCTCATCTGGAATAATCGGTAATGTGTCCAACTTTCCCATCATTTTCCTGCACGATCCACAAATTAGCAAACGTTTTGAAAGCGTTGGGGATTTTTTCAATAAGTTGTCGGAAATATATCGCATATCTGATGATCTGTGCTTATTTTTGTTTAAGGGATTACAACAAAAAGAAGTAATCATTTCCTTTTTGGAAGAGGAAGCCATTGTAAGGATTAATTATGTAAGTAATTAATAAATAACGCACGTCCAAACTTTAACACTGTTTGTAAAAAACTAATTTCTGAATGTCCTTAGAATGAAAATAAATACTTTTTTAAGATCATTTAGGTAGTACGTTTTTATAAAAGAGTCTAAAATCCTTTATTAGGGCCTATGTATAATGGCAAAATAACAAAGTTCAAATCAGGTAGCATTATAATAAAGTACCTGTTAACTTCTACCTACGTAGTTTTCCACTTGATTCAAAAAGGGTCTCAGGGGTACCTGTTGCATTCAATATAACGTGCGCTCTAACCTACCTATAGAATTGACAAAAAAGCCTCAATGAAAAGATGTGTGACTTAGAAAATTGCAGGTAGAAATTAATAGCGGTTGGTCTCACACAGCACCATTTCACGGGCGTTTCTAGGCTATTATTGGAGTTTTTATTTTTATCATTTTAATAAAATTTACACATAAATAGGAAAAAAAATGAAAATAGTGCATATGGTAAAAATTTAAATAATTTCTTCTTTAAGTTGCAAATTTTTTTATAGATACCCCACTTACATCCCATTAAGTGACCACAAAGCTCTTAAAGGAAATGGTATAAAGTTACTTTTGAGGAAAAATAAAAAAAAAACTCCATTTTGTAAAAAAAATAAAAAATGGGGGAAAATGAAAATTATACATGCGCCAAATGTTGAAAAATCCTATTCTTGAGTTAAAAAATAATTTTTTTGATAGATATCCCACTCGCATCCCATTATGGGACTATATGGGCCTTAAAGTAAATTGTATAAGCTTGCTTTTGAGAAAAAAGGGCCGAAATTGAAAAAAAATTTAAAAAAAAAATTTTTTTAAAATTAAAAAAAAATATTTTTGGAATGACTGAAGAAATAGCTATCCAAAGTCCAATTTTTGCTAGGACCAATAGGTGAAAAGTTACACTCATTTAAATAAAACCCTGCATGACCAAAATGTCCAACTTTGACCCCCTCTAACTCCGGCAGTTCTTGAATGATAGAGCTCAAAATTTGTGTCTGGCCTACTATCCAATAGTACTAACCTTGGTGCAAATTTCATCCAAATCGGAAGACATCGATTTTAAAATTGGGTCACTTGACATGAAATGCACCATATATGTAAATGATTTGTGTAAAGTTTTGAGTCAGTACCGATATTTATACAATATATATAGGGATAAATGTCTTTTTCAGATGAGGTCCTTGTATGGGAGCTATGACCAATTCTGGGCCCACCACCATAAAATTTAGTACAACAATTTATTTGCCTATAAAGATTATTCATGTCAAATTTTAGCCGTTTAACATTATTTATATCTGTTTTATATGTATTTAAGTGAATTTTGGAAGTGGACTTTATATGGGGGCTATGGTCAAACATGGACCGAACTAAAAAAATTTCGTTTTGCGATTTATTTTTGCTGAATTTTGTTTTGATATTCCAATTTTATAGGCATTTATGTATAATGAAGCAATATTTCGGGAAGATTTTTGTATGAGGGCTATGAGAAATCATGGACCGATTCATACTATTTTCCGCACTCTTTCTTCTTTGATCATAAAAACAACGTATACAAAATTTCATGGTATTATCTGCAATATACTTCAAAATATTGCAATAAAATGGACAAAAAATATCAAATTTTTTGGAGGTTGTCTCATATATTGGTCCATAACTCTGGTTGGCCTAAACCGATTTTGCTAATTTTAAGTGGCAAACTTCTCGAAAGCATGTCTGACAGAATTTTTGAAGATTTGGATCTTGAAGATATCTGGGGACTTCAAAAAACAGATTTCAACATCCAGACATGACAGACAGACGGACATGGCTATCTTTAAGGATCCAGAATATATATACTTTATAGGGTCGGAAAATTATATTGTGAAAATGACAAACTCTCATGAAGGTGAAGGGTATAACAAGAGGTATGAACAAGAAAGAAAAAACAGAAAACAATATCATTAGCGGATCTCATAACGAGTGTGATCAACTCTATATGTGGGACTGCATGTCCATCAATGATATTAAGCACAGAGTATCACAGAGGCGTCAATTTTGAAGTTTCAAAATCGCTACAATCAGCTGATAAGGCAGGTGTATTAAAAAGAGAAAGATAATATTTTCTGGTAGTATTTGGTAATGTGAAAAAGCAAAGAAATATATACAACAAGAATTTTGTGGACAAAACAAAATAAACAAAACAATTTTGTGTCAAAGCAAAATCAGTGGCAAAATAAACCAAACAATTCGTGTGATTTTAATTGAAATTTTAAAATTTTGTACTTTGTGATTCCAATAAAAGTTAATAATAGACAATTGGAGCTCACTTTTTGCGTGGATGAGGATTTGGCCATAAGAGCCAGCATAAACTGAAGGGAGAATATCGATGTAACTAATGAAAATAAGGATGAGTACCTACATAAAGTAAGTCTTTTAATTATTGTTTATTATGTTTTTTTTTATTATATAGGTATTAATAATGTTTATATATTTCTTACAATAGGCTGGTCATTGAATGGCGTTTTGTGGCACGAGTTAAAGAACAAATGACAGCATTTTTGGATGGTTTCGGTTTAGTGATTGCTTTAAATCTAATTATAGTAATGCTGCCGGATCTGCTACATTCACGGGAGGGGCACCAGCCGGAACAAATACTACTACAGGAAATGCTACAAACACTACAGCTGCCAATGCTTCAGACGATAAGAAGATAAATTCGGCTACTGGTGGTAATACTACATTTGGGATGCTTCTACCGGACAATGTACACAGCAATTTTCATTCCACAATGCACCAGCCCATTTAAACATTTAAAGGTCACACGAACGAAGTGAATGCAATCAAGTGGTGCACACAGGGTAAACTGTTGGCCTCATGTTCAGATGATATGACTTTAAAGATTTGGTGAATGAGTCGAGACAAATGTTGCCACGACTTGCAGGCACATTCTAAGGAAATTTATACAATTAAATGGTCACCTACAGGTCCGGGTACACAAAATCCAAATACAAATTTACATTTGGCGTCGGCATCTTTTGACTCCACTGTACGTTTGTGGGACTTGGAAAGAGGCATGTGTATACACACATTGACAAAACATACAGAACAATTGGTTAAGTTGATTTAACTATAATATAAATATATTTTAAAGTAATTAACAACGTGCTTTTCCCACACCCTCCTTCTCTCTCGTCTGTCCCTCGACCTTATTTCCTCAGAAAAAATAAAATGTAAGTGAACTTTTTTTAACAAAACAATTTTAATACTGAAAGCATATTTTTTTATTATAAAAATGTAAAAAACGATTTGCAGTCATTTGATAATACTGAAGATTTCTTTATTGACATTATTAATTATAACAATTTATTGATATTTTACGCTTATTATAAACGTTTTTATATGCTTTAATTTAAAAAAATGTATTTGATATAATATATAATTTTTAAAAATTCTAAATAAATAAGTTTTAATATTAAATTAAATATTTAATTTCAAATAAATAAATAATTGTGAAATTACAAAGTTTGTTGTTAATAACCTGTTATAGGTGAATAACTGGACATCTGAAATAAAATAGATTTGCATTATATAATTTTAAACTTTCTTTAACTTTTTCTGTATCCTTACCATGGTTATGTAAATAAAACATAGCTGCCCAAGCATTAATTGTGTCTGAACAAACAGTCATGTCTATAAAGCTAAAGTATATTAGACCCTAATTGTAAATAAAAATAGAAAATATGTTTGTTAAATAAATCTTTACATACAGATTGATTGTTTTTCGACCTTCTCTGGTCTAGATCCATCATGTTTTGTTAGGGACAACACCACCTCTAGTAGGATGTGGTTATGCACCACGCATGATGGTCTTGGGTAAGGAGAAGCTTTTATATTCGCTACACTTACCCCTGGATTATCATGCTAAATGTAAAATATAATATAATAATATTACATTTCACACGATTCAAAATCCTAGGTGTCAAAAATGTGTGGTCGCAACTATGACCAAAAAATACAATATAAATAACTTATAAGTTTATATAGACATGCAAGAAATATGATATGATAATATATGAATAATAGTTCAATGATAAAATAAAAACAGACTGATATCTGATAAAATAAATGATACAAAACAATCAATTCAATAATAAAATAGAAAGGAAAAACAGGCAATTCATTAAAAAAATAAATAATTATCAGATAAAATAAATGACAAATGCCCTTATTCATAAAACTTACAACAGGTTTATAAGAGGTTTTTAAAGCAAATTTTGTATGGAAATTTGCTGTATAAACTTGTTGTAAGTTTTTATGAATAAGGGGGAAACAATTAATATAAGAACAAACAATTCAATAATACAATAATTATCCATTTTTAAAACAAACGTTAATATTTAAAAATGGATTTACAATTTGTTTTAATAAATGTGCTGGCCTTAAATTCAAAAAGTATTATGATTTTTCAATATTGATCAGATAATTGTATTGGAAACTAGAATTGTGTGTTGTGGAGAAAACCGTAGAAGGATTTGAGAAAATCTAAAACTCTATCTGTATACCTATCTATCTACATATCTATCAATTTATCTGTCTATAAATAAATGTATTTACATATATATATATGGTGCATTTCATGTCAAGTGACCCAATTTTAAAATCGATGTCTTCCGATTTGGATGAAATTTACACCAAGGTTAGTATTATTGGATAGTAGGCCAGGTACAAATTTTTAGCTCTATCATTCAAGAACTGCCGGGGTTAGAGGGGGTCAAAGTTGGACATTTTGGTCATGCAGGGTTTTTTTTAAATGAGTGTAACTTTTCACCTATTGGTCCTAGCAAAAATTGTCCAAAGGACTTTGGATAGCTATTTCTTCAATCATTCCAAAAAATTTTTTTTTTAATTTTTTTTTTAAATTTATTTTTTTTTTAAATTTTTTTTCAATTTCGGCCCTTTTTTTTTTTTTTTCTCAAAAGAAAGCTTATACAATTTACTTTAAGGCCCATATAGTCCCATAATGGGATGCGAGTGGGATATCTATCAAAAAAATTATTTTTTAACTCAAGAATAGGATTTTTCAACATTTGGCGCATGTATAATTTTCATTTTCCCCCATTTTTTTATTTTTTTTTTTCAAACTGGAGTTTTTTTTTATTTTTCCTCAAAAGTAACTTTATACCATTTCCTTTAAGAGCTTTGTGGTCACTTAATGGGATGTAAATGGGGTATCTATAAAAAAATTGCAACTCAAAGAAGAAATGTTTACCATATGCACTATTTTCATTTTATTTCCTATTTATTACTTATAATACTAAATTACAATAATAATAATAAATAATTTAATAAAATTAGTATATAAATTTTGAAATTACCAATCTTTCTTCCTTCTTATTTATTGCCTTTATTTTTAGATTTTTTTGCCAATCCTTTCTTGGAGTTACTAGGTTCAGCTGCTGATTTTTCTGATTTTGTCTTTTTTGGCTTAGGAAAGAAATCGCATTGAGTAGATGCCGAAAACTTTTTCAACTAGAGTCTTCCATCGATAAGTGGTATAAAAGCATGGTATTGAGATGTGCCATCAATTGTTACAGCAGCGTCGAATCTGCACTTCAATGTTTTTAATGTTTCCTCATGATCAGCTTTGCTACTAAAAACTACTTCAGTTTATTTACAATTCTTCTTTGCCCATCGGAATAAAGCGTTCGCATCTAAGATGCGATCTTGATGAGAGCACTGCAGGCTATACCTCGCTGCATTTCTTTTGATATTTGCTCCAATGCCATCACATGCTCCTTTGCCATGTGCAGTTGGATAAAAATGCCATTCAGCTGGAATTCCAAAATCTTTTTCATGAGCTAAAAGATTTGCGAAGCTATTTTTGTTTTTAAAATGTTGACGAGCTTCATCCGAAACGTAGTATACCTTCTCCACTATAAATTTAGATTTTAGATAATTTAGAATTATCTTCTGGTATTCATAAACTGTAGCGGTATCATGTTTTAAATCATCGGATATGATTGCCATACTTTTGTGTTCCAGTTTTTCATCTTCTATGTAGTAAATAACAACTGTGAATATAGTTGCTTGGTCATTATTGAAGTGGAATCCTTGTATGGCATCCTGAATAACATATTTATAGCTCTCTGCGAAATCATATGAAATCACGAATTCACCTGACTTCAAATTTGTCTTCAAATCATTCACAAATGACATTGCTGTTTGACTAAAAAGTCATGGTTTCTCAAATGTAGCAAACCTTTGCATATTTCTTCCACAAAATCATCCACATTTAAAATTACTGTTTTTAAGGTACATCTTTTAGTCTGAAGCCAAGATTCAAATTCTATATTATACTGTGTGTGTTCCGCTGCTTCCTGCCAAAACGCAATGCTTTGGCCTCAGTTGGGTAAATTTTGTAAATCCAATTTTGACGTCCTTGTGTTCAGATTGAAATGTTGCATATAACTCGTTCAGGTTACAGAGAACCATTCTCTTCTGCATTTGGACTTTCTGGCCATTGATTCGAACAGACACCCAGTCTTTCATTCCTGGCATCATTCGACTCATATCATCTCGCTGATAAAATTGAGTTACTAGAGCTTCAGTTTCGCACGCTAAAGGTTTTCCCTTCTTCTCGTTTGGAAGTGTGTGAATCCCATGCTCAGCAACCAAGTTTTTAACAATTCTTGCTTTTCGTTGAGACGTTCCAAACTCGGTCATTATTTTTGAACAACTCCATGACGATGGGACAAGAGTAAGAAGTTGAATTCTTTCAGATGTACTCTGTGACGATGTGTACTTCTTTTTTATTTGTTCAAAAACTTCTACTGCATTAGGTCTTATAAGTTTGTCTGAGAAGGTAGAACAACCATCATCTCCTGCAGAACTGTCATCATTTTCAAAATTGATTTTGTTCTCATCTGGAATAACCGGTAATGTGTCAACTTTCCCATCATTTTCCTGCACGATCCACAAATTAGCAAACGTTTTGAAAGCGTTGGGGATTTTTTCAATAAGTTGTCGGAAATATATCGCATATCTGATGATCTGTGCTTATTTTTGTTTAAGGGATTACAACAAAAAGAAGTAATCATTTCCTTTTTGGAAGAGGAAGCCATTGTAAGGATTAATTATGTAAGTAATTAGTAAATAACGCACGTCCAAACTTTAACACTGTTTGTAAAAAACTAATTTCTGAATGTCCTTAGAATGAAAATAAATACTTTTTTAAGATCATTTAGGTAGTACGTTTTTATGAAAGAGTCTAAAATCCTTTATTAGGGCCTATGTATAATGGCAAAATAACAAAGTACAAATCAGGTAGCATTATAATAAATTACCTGTTAACTTCTACCTACGTAGTTTTCCACTTTATTCAAAAAGGGTCTCAGGGGTCTAACCTACCTATAGAATTGACAAAAAAGCCTCAATGAAAAGATGTGTGACTTAGAAAATTGCAGGTAGAAATTAATAGCGGTTGGTCTCACACAGCACCATTTCACGGGCGTTTCTAGGCTATTATTGGAGTTTTTATTTTTATCATTTTAATGAAACTTACACACAAATAGGAAAAAAAATGAAAATAGTGCATATGGTAAAAATTTAAATAATTTCTTCTTTGAGTTGCAATTTTTTTATAGATACCCCATTTACATCCCATTAAGTGACCACAAAGCTCTTAAAGGAAATGGTATAAAGTTACTTTTGAGGAAAAATAAAAAAAAACTCCAGTTTGAAAAAAAAAATAAAAAAATGGGGGAAAATGAAAATTATACATGCGCCAAATGTTGAAAAATCCAATTCTTGAGTTAAAAAATAATTTTTTTGATAGATATCCCACTCGCATCCCATTATGGGACTATATGGGCCTTAAAGTAAATTGTATAAGCTTTCTTTTGAGAAAAAAAAAAAAAAAAAAAAGGGCCGAAATTGAAAAAAAAATTTAAAAAAAAAATAAATTTAAAAAAAAAATTAAAAAAAAAATTTTTTAAAAATTAAAAAAAAATATTTTTGGAATGATTGAAGAAATAGCTATCCAAAGTCCTTTGGACAATTTTTGCTAGGACCAATAGGTGAAAAGTTACACTCATTTAAAAAAAACCCTGCATGACCAAAATGTCCAACTTTGACCCCCTTTAACCCCGGCAGTTCTTGAATGATAGAGCTAAAAATTTGTGCCTGGCCTACTATCCAATAATACTAACCTTGGTGCAAATTTCATCCAAATCGGAAGACATCGATTTTAAAATTGGGTCACTTGACATGAAATGCACCATATGTTTGTTTTTTTTTTATTATATGTAGTACTATTCAGTATTAATCTATATCTTTTAAGGTTTCCTCTTCCATCATCATCATCATCAATACTCTCATTATCCATAGCATGATCATCATCAATATTCTCATAATCCATAGCATTATAAGATTTAATTTTATTTTAATATTTTTCTGAGAATGTAAATAGATTTATATCTTTGATTAGTTCAATCAATCTCTTAAGATAACAATATTTTGGTTGATAAGCAGATAAAACTGCTCAAAAGCAGATTAGAAATGATTCAGGTTAAAACGAAAAAATTCTTCTAGCTCATTAGCGAGTTCGATGAAAATAATATAAAAACAATAAAAACACACATTTGTTTTCAAGACGAAAGAGTCAATCACAATAAAAAGTTCAATATTCTAACAAAAGGTAGTGGATTATTAAAATCTGTAGACAATAGAAAATCAAACTATATATATTGGGATGATCCTAATGAATTAGTCAACAGACTACGTTTACTTATCATAATAATCATAAAAACGAAATAATTTCCATTATTGAGGAACTAATATAATTTGCTAATAACAAACGGAAAATGAGTTATATTAATAAATTTGGAGAACGTTTAAATAAACGTCGAAAAGAAATCGTTAATGATAAATTAAATATTGATTTATTTAAAGTACTTGATGTTAGTATAAATAATGAATGTTTTGATCTTAATAAAAAAAGAATTTGTAATTTGCTAGAACCTATTGATTCTAAAGATGCCGTTACAAAAGCATATTTAAATATTACAATTACAGCTGATATAGAAGAGTTGAAGCATACAGTTAATAACACATTAGCTATTAATATACAAAACGTATACAAGCATATTAAAAATCATCAAAATGATATTATACTGTTGTATGGGGAAATAGAAAATATAAGAAATAAACAGAAAACTGATACTGAGAGATTGAATAAAATATATAATGAAATAAAAAATATAAATAATATACATAGAACTGATATAAAATAATTGAAAAATGATGTCATTGAATTATTAAATAATAATCTTAGAAAGGATCATACGGATATAGAAAATGTTAGCAAATCTGTTCAAAATCATAAAAGTAAACAAGATAAAACAATTGAACAAACTATTAAAAAACATATGTATACTAAACTCAAATAAGGAATATATGAATAAAATCGAAGAAAAATTTAACAAAATTGAAGAATATATGAAAGATTAAATAATATTGAAGATTACCTTTACAAAAATATTATTGGAAGACCCCAGAAACAATATTGAATTCAAGTGTAGATAAAAGAGAAATTGTTAATGAGCTACATAGACAGGTTAGAAAAAAATTTATGAGAAGGAGAGTTATCGTCAAGGGAATTGATGATTTATGGCAAGCAGATTTATTGCAAATGAATAATTATGCTGATGATAATAATGGTTATATATATATTTTAACTGTAATACATAGATACATTTTCGAAAAATGCGTGGGCACTTGCAGTAAAAAATAAAACTGCTCAAAGCGTTGCACACGCTATGAAAACAATATTTAATGAGAGTCATAGAAAACCAAAAAACCTACAAACTGATGACGGTAAAGAATTTTTCAATAGTCAATTTCGTCAAATGATGCAATCGAAAGAAATTAATCACTGTTCAACATATAGTGGCTTAAAGGCGTCCATTGTTGAACGTTTTAATAGAACACTAAAAGGATTAATGTGGAAACAGTTTAGCTATCAGGGAACATATAAATGAATTCATATATATAAAAGTCTTTTAGATATATATAATAACACATATCATAGAACTATAAAGATGACATCAAATCAAGGAAATTCATCAATAGAAAAATTATTATTGAATACAGTCTACAACAAATTAAAAGTTTTTCAAAAGCCCAAGTTTAAAGTTGGCGACAATGTTCGAATAAGTAAATACAAACATATATTTGAAAAGGGTTACACCCCAAATTGGACGACGGAAATCTTTAAAGTTAAGATTGTAAGAAATACAAACCCCAACACATATATATTACAAGATTATCAAGGTCATGAAATTAAGGGTGGCTTTTATGATTACGTACTCATGAAAACTAATTATCCTGATATATATTTAATTGAAAAAGTAATAAGAAAGAGAGGTAATATGTTGTGTGTAAAGTGGTTAGGGTTTTCATCAGAACACAACTCTTGGATTATCAGTTCATCTGTATAAAATACATTAGAACATTTATATATCGAGTTATTATTAAATCAATTGCAACTATGTCAATTACATGAACAATAAACGGCAATAGTTCAATATTATGTCAATTACATGAACAATAAACGGCAATAGTTCAATATTATCAGCAAACTACTTTCCACCGATTCAACTAAGTGAAAATTATGTATGTGGACTAATGAGCTTCGTTACATATCACTCAATACCAAAGCAAACAATTAGATGAAGAAAGGGGGTTTGATATCGATGAAAATGAAAGGGGATTTGATTTTTACTCAAAATTTACGATGAAAATGAAAGGAAATTTGATTTTTACGATGAAAACGAAAGGGGATTTGATTTTTACGATGAAAACGAAAGGGGATTTGATTTTTACAAAATTTTACAAAATTCTTATCGCACACATTTTTTTTCCACGGTGATTCCTCTTTGCTGTTATTTTCATGCCTATAGAAAAATTTTTTAAATGTTAAAAAATTATTTTAGCAAAGATAATGAGATGAATGGTGGAAGACTAAATCTTAAATCGAGTAAGACATCCGGCACAATTTTTAAAGAAAGACTATTTACACAGTTTTCGTTGTGATTTTAGAAAATAAGATATACTTTTCTGGAATTATAGACGGCGACAACACCACATATTGTTTAGTTTATGAAAAAATAGTAACATAATCAAAAAAAAAATGATAAAACATTTCTGGATTTATAGACGTTGACGAATCCTCATATCATAACTTATAATAAATTTTTTCTAAATATTTTAAACAAATATGTATAAATACTGAGTTTTAAAACAGTAACTATTCAGTAGAAGTCAAACATTCAATTGCAAATAAAAAGAAATATGACCTCCACAATGACGAACCGGGATATTTTAGCCGCCTTCAACAAATTGAGGAGCAAACCATACTGCTCCGTAAAGGATATTGAAACTGGTAAGCCGTATATGGATTCTTATTTGGACACTATGCCACCAACATCAAGATTCGCTAAAGGTACGATGGAGGTTAATAAGGAAATCGGAGCTGGATTTATATGCGAAGTTTGTTACAATGTATTTACTACATTAAGTAAACTGCACAAACATAAGCTCGTGCACCAAAAAAGCATGAATAAGAGTTGCAAAATCTTTTACTCTAAACATTGTGGAGATGAGTTCACAAATAAAATGGATTTAAAAAATCATAAGGCTATCCATGTCGGGATAACAAGTTTAAATTGTGAAATTTGTGATAGAGGTTTTAAAACTCACAAGGGCTTTTAAAACCACAAAAAAACGCATCAAAATAAAATTAATTGTTCCAGCTGTCAAATTGATGTTGGAAGATTGGATTGGGGGCATCATCTTCGTTCAAGGCACCACAAGGAAAGTTTGGGTGTAGTGAGAGATTTCACTAAAAACTTCAAAATAAGATCCAGCGACTTCGTGGAACGAATTGAAGTCTACACATACTCAAACCCGAAGTTAGAGAACCTATTTGTGGAAGAATTTTTTGAAGCTGCAGAAGAGGAAGTAATGGAAATATTGGAAGAGTCCTTGGCGAAGCAAATTAATTTTAAATGTAATTTTGAGCTTCAATGCCTTTACATAAAAAAAGCAGAGGATACAGAGAAACTTGAGATTATGTCGCATGTGACTAAAATGGTGGCTGTAAACCGTTCTCATGGTTTACGAGATATTTATTTGGAAAAGGCAGATGACATTAAAACTAAAATGTCGGAGTTCCAAGAACGGGATAGTGGATGGGCTCTACTCCAACTTGAACATCAACATCAACAAGCACAATATAGTTCGAGGATCGAGTTACATAAATATGCCATATAAATTGAGTAAATTAAATGCTTGCCTCAATATAAAAAATGATGATATATATTGCTTTAAATGGTGCATAGTAGCAGCATTGAGAAATCCAAGCAACCCCCAAAAAGCTACTATGTGTTCCTTATACAATATTGATAATATTGAGAGAGATGTTATAAAAATTAATGAATTAGAAATTAATTTCTCAAACATCAAATTTCCAATTGATGTAAAAGATATAAATATCTTTGAATCACAAAATCCTTACATTAGTATAAATGTATTTGGGTTTGATGTGAAAGGGAACCAAATACAGACCATACAGAGTATGCGAGAAATATAGGACAATTCACATCAGCCTAATGCTGTTGGAGAACGAGGATTGTAGTAAGAGACATTATGTTCTCATTAAAGACTTATCACGGTACGTTAAAATATTTAATACATTTTTTGAATTATTTATATATATTTAAAATTTTATATTTTGTTCTTTCAGATTTTTGAGATCATCGTTAAGCAATAGCAAAAACAGCATTCACTTTTGCATGACGTGTCTTACTTACTCCAAAGATCCAGAAATGTCAACAAGACATAAAGATGGATGCTCTGAAATGGTTACTACAATGCCGGCGCACGAAGATAAGTATATCGAATTCAAAAATAGAATTAATAATTTAGAAGTGCCATTCGTTGTCTACGCAGACTTCGAATGTCTACTACAAAAAATTAATAGTAGGATTAGCTCTAAGACACTAAATGAACAGAAACACATCCCCTGTTCATTTAGTTATTATATTAAGTGTAGTTATAATGATAGATATTCAAAATCATTTACTTATAGTGGATTAGATAGCCCCCAAGTATTTGTCAGGGAATTGTTGAAAGACACAAAAGAAATTTTCAAAAATTATTTAAATAAAGTAGTTCCAATGAAAGCACTTACAAATGAAGAAAATGAGGAATTTAGAATTTGTGTAGACTGTAACCTTTGTGGAAAACCGTTGGGCGATGACAGAGTTTGTGACCATTGCCATTTAACTGGTCGCTATCGATCTGCCCTTCACAACCATTGTAACATTAATTTTAAAATTAAAAAATTCATACCAGTGTTTTTCCACAATTTATCATCCTATGACAGTCATTTGTTTATAAAAGAATTAGGTAAAGCTGAGGGTACCATAGAAATAATTCCTATAAATAAGGAAACTTATATTTCCATTACAAAAAATGTACCAATAGAAAATGATAGTTTTCAGTTGAGGTTTGTAGACTCATTTAGGTTTATGGCATCAAGTTTAGATGCTTTATCTTCAAATTTAGCTTCTGATGATTTTAAAATCATTAAGAAATATTTCCCAAATGATGGTGAGTTTGACTTAATAAGAAGAAAGGGAATATTCCCATACTCTTATATTGACTCATTTTCAAAACTTTCTGAAGGAAATCTCCCTGAACGGGAAGAATTTAGAAATTTGTTGACGAATCAAGAGTGCAAAGTCGAAGATTTCCAACATGCTAAAAAAGTATGGGAAACATTTGAATGTAAAACACTGTTAGAATATACAGAGTTGTATGTTAAAAATGATACACTTATTTTAGCAGACATTTTTGAAAATTTCAGAAAGATTTGTAAAAGCATTTATGGTTTGGATCCTTGTCATTATTATACAGCACCAGGGTTATCCTGGGATGCTATGTTGAAATCAACAAAAATACGTTTAGAACTTATAACTGATGTTGATATGTATAATATGATCAAAACTGGTATTAGAGGAGGGCTTGTCCAATGTTTATTAAGACATTCTGTGGCTAATAATAAGTATATGCATGATTATGATAGAACAAAGCCCTCACAATATCTAATGTACTTGGATGCAAATAACTTGTTTGGATGGGCAATGTCGCAATACCTAACATATTCGGATTTTGTTTGGTTAAGTAACGAAGAAATAATTTCACTTAATGTAAATTGTCTTGAAGATGAGTCCAGTGAGGGTTATATTTTGGAAGTTGATTTAGATTATCCTACTGGACTACATGACCTACACAATGATTTACCATTCTGTCCTCAAAATAAAATAGTTTCTCCCATGAGAAATGAAAAGTTGATAGCAGATTTAACTAATAAAAAAATTATGCTATACATTATAGAGTGTGGAAACAATGTATAGCAAATGGTATGATGTTGAAAAAAATCCATAGAATTATAAAATTTAAACAGGCTCCATGGTTAAAGTCATACATCGACTTAAATACTTTTCATAGGACTAAAGCGACAAATGCATTCGAAAAAGATTTCTTTAAGTTACTAAATAATGCAGTTTATGGCAAGACCATGGAGAATGTAGAAAAAAGAAAGAGTGTTTATATTGTAACACATTGGGAATCGGGCAGAAGAAAGCATAAAGAAGCAAGAGCTCATATTGCTCAATTGAATTTTCATAGTCTGTCTAGGTTTGGAGATGATATGTTTGCCGTACAACTTAAACGAGTCAACATTAAATGTAATAAACCAATGTACTTAGCTTTTACTGTATTAGAACTTTCAAAATGGAAAATGTACGAATTTCACTATGGCTATATGAAACCCAAATTTAATAGTAGACTTCATTTAAATTACATGGATACAGATTCATTTATATATACCATTAGAACAGAAGATTTCTATAAGGATATCTTAAATGATGTACTTCAACGTTTTGATACTTCAGATTATAGCCCTCAAAATAAATTTAATTTACCAATTGTAAATAAAAAAGTTTTGGGAATGATGAAGGATGAAAACTGTGGAGTAATTATGAGAGAATTTGTAGGTTTAAGGGCGAAAATGTACTCAATTAGGAATGAAGATAATGGAGAAATTAAAAAATCCAAGGGTGTGAAAAAATGGCATTAGATAGAATAACATTAGTCGATTATAAAAAGTGTTTGTATTCCAAAAATGTTCACAGTGATTCAATGTATACATTTCGAACGTACCGCCATCAAATATATACTCAAAAAATAGAAAAAGTAGTTTTAAGTCACAATGATAACAAGAGATATATAAAGTTCGATGGTATTCAGACATATGCTTGGGGGCATTATAAGTTAAAAGAAAATGATTTTGAATTAGAAGATATTGCAGAATATTTAATAGAGGACACGAATAATGTAGAATCACACATTACTGAAAATTCATTAACGAACTGGTATAATGATGGAAATGATCAAATTTTCTTAAATATAAATTCAAGTAATTTAAATGTAAATAATAATTATTTATTTTCTGATGATGACGATGAAATGATTATGGATTTGAAATATTAGGATAAAATATATATATACATATATTTTAAGAATTAAAAAAATAAAACACATGTTATATTATAACAAATTTATTTATTGTTATATAATTTTAAGTTTAAAGATAATATTGTTAAATAAATCTATAATTAAAAATATTGAAATTAATATGTTTTATTCATTGCGTTAAATAATTTTTTTGACTGAAGCTGTAAGCGGTGAGTATTCGATTAAACGATCGTGTATGAGTAAACAGTATGCAGATGTATTAGCCGCTACTATTTTATCTGTAGAAAACTCAACTTTTATATCAATTGGGCCTGTTGTGACTGCTTCATTTTGATGACTGACATCAATCACAATTATAGGTGCTTTTTCCTTAAATTCTTCAGCTGAGAGGAGTGGTTGAGCCTCCCTCATATAGAAATTTTGTTGAATCTTAACATACATATCATATAGAATGGCAAAACGTTTATTATCAAATTTAACATTTAAGTCATCATAGGGATATGAGTCTGAATTTAAATGTACTTTAATATTGTTAAGATTTGAATCGGTAAGCTTGTTGTTATGTTTAAAAGCAATTAGTACAAAACGTGGACGTTCTCTGTTTGCAGCTAGTTACATTCCAAATATGATTTTGTGATGCTGATAGTTGAGGATGGTAGTGGCAATCCCAACTACGAAATGCTATTGGCAACACATTTCCACTATTAATAATTTTTATTGTGTTCAGTTTAGCATAATCCGAAAGTGTTACATGCGGAATTCTCCAACTAATATTTTGAATTGTAATTTTTGGTTTTTCAGTAGTTTGATTAGAATTTACAATATTATCATCATTATTGGTACGTAATAGTATTAATTCATGTTTACAATTTAACATAATTTTATTATAATCCTCAGCAAATCCTAATAATGATTTAAGCGGGACATAAAAGTTGAAAAATCCTTCACCAACATCGATGTCTTTATCATTAGACCAGCTTGCATTCCCCATCATAATACTTTCGCTGTCATTTAGGGATAAATAATTTTTAATTGTGCTAGAAACACCCAAATGTCGAGTGCGATCTATTTCGACGCCATTAAGCTCATAACGAATCTCCTCAAATAAATTGGGTACAAAATTATTTTTCAATTTAAAGTTTTCCGATTTTAGACCACTTGTAGCATCTAACACTTGTAGCTTTCACTCGGTAAAACATATAAATCTTGATTTTGTATTGAAATACGAATTTCATCATTATTATTAAATGATTGAATATACGGTGTATATGTATGATAATCTTTTTTTATGATTCTTTCATCCATCATTGCTTTTTCTAAAACATTAATTATGTCAGTCATTATTCTTTAAAATAAAATTCAAGGATTTTAGGAATTGTTTATTTGCTTCGGTCAGTTTTGGTGTGTTTAAGTTTGTTCTTGCTGATGCAGTGTTCAACAGCCTAATGTCTCTCCTCATTCTATCAACAACGTTTTTATTATATATAATCATTATTGTTTGGGTCGTAAATGAAGACGAAGAGTAATATTTTCACCACGAAAATTTATAAACTCACTATTTTGATCTACAATAGTGACCGCAATAGAACTGATCTCCTTGGTGTTTAGTGGTAAATAGATTAAGTTTCGTGGAATGTCATCCATTTTATATCCTGGGGAAACACTTATTTCAAATTCATGAATTGTATGTGCCCTTTCTCCATTTATATAAGATCCAACAGCGATATTACAATCAATACGTATTGTATTCACTTTGAGAATATTTACGGGTAGTTCAGAGAGATTATTGGAACCCCCGTTTAAAGTGTTTTGTTAAAACCCATTAACTTTCCAATTGTTCTTTTTTTATTGAAATATATTGAATCATGAGAAGTAGTTATTTCAACTCGCATTGTATTGTTGTTGGCTTCTATTTTAATCGATTTTTCACCATATTCACTTTCTAAATAATTTGCAATATCTTCCAGCTCATAGGAACCAATAGGAATTTCAATAATGTTATCCCCAATATGAAACAAATTATTATCCTCATCGACATTGGGTATGCTATTATATGTATGAAAATCTATAAGTGAGCATTCATAATCCTCTTCCAATGCTATGGGTGGAAAATAATTTGCAGTTAAAATTGACGAGTTTCCATTCAAAGTTAATGTAATAGACATATTGAATACTAAAAATGGAATGAATAAAAACATATACATTTTTTTTTAAATATATTTTCTTTATTTATAAACTTAATAGATATAAGAAATTTATTACAATATTTCGTTTTTATTAATCCAAGAGTTGTGATCATTTGTAAATCCCAACCATTTAACAAATGCACGATTATTTTTTATTCTTATAACCTTTTCCACAATATACGTAGAATCCACCTTTAATAGGATTTCCCATATAGTCTTCTAAAATATATGTCGTTGGATATGTAATTTTAATATGTTTGATTTTAAATATTTCTGTTGTCCAATTTGGAGTATACCCTTTTTCAAAACAATGTTTATATTTGCTAATGCGTACATTGTCACCAATATTAAACTTGTTTTTCTTAAATATTTGTATATGGTTATAAACGGTATTTAATAATAATTGATCATTAGAAGGTTTTACGTCAATAGGAGCCATTTTGATAACTCGATGGATTTTTTTGTTATAATCATTAATTAGTTTTTCATACAAATCAACCCAATGATATGAGCCATAACTAAATTCTTTCCACATCATACCTTTCAGAGTTCTGTTAAATCATTCTACAATTGTAGCTTTCATAATGCTGTAAGTAGAATAGTGATTAATTTTATATTTTGTCATAAGGTTTTTGAATAAGTTGTTGAAAAATTATTTTCCATCATCTGTTTGCAAATTTTTTGGTATACGGCCTAAATTAAATATGTCATTCATAGCATTTGTAACATCTATAGCCGTTTTAGATTTTAGTGGTCGAATCCAAGCAAATTTTGAAAAGGTATCGATGACTGTTAATAAATATTTAAATCCTTTATTATACGTAGAGTAATTTCCCATTTCAACTAAATCCGCTTGCCAAAATCATCAATACCCTTCATTATTACTCTCCGTCGTTTAAAATTTTTCCTTGCTTGGGAATGAAGCTCAATAACCAACTCTCCTTTTTCATCCATACTTGAATTATATTAATATTAATATTTTATTTTATAAAATTCTTTTATTCGAAGTTGCCTTCTAGTTAAATATAAAAAATTTAATTTGAAATTTATTTTTGTATATTTCCATTATATGTTCTACATTAGCTTTTCGTTGGAAAGCATAAATGTAAAATCATACAGAAATACACAAAGAGACACTAGCAAAATGTAACGTTTTCTGTAAAATCATACAGAAATATACAAAGAGACACTAGCAAAATGTAACGTTTTCTGGCCTGTTATTGTTATTGTTATTCTTCCACTATTTATTTATGATTATTGCTTTCTACGCAATAATATTTGCTTCTTGCAATTCCTCTAAAATTGAATTAATTTCATTGCGATGATTATTGTGGCCAGCGCCTTCCGATGCAACCAATAGTCTAAGTCGATCTACTAATTCATTAGGATCGTTCCAGTATATATAGTTGGGTCTTTCATTATTGAATTTCATAATCATTCCGTTTCCTTTATGCGTTTGTGATCTTAATGATATTTTTGGTGTTATAGAAATTTCATCCTTAAACAAATTTTTTATAATAGTGTTGTACTTTTTGCTCTTAGTGCCCTTAATTTGATTTTTGGAATTAAATTGTCTTTTGTGCGCATTGGTTTTAATCAAAATATTTTTATAAATATCCAACTCATATGGTTCATAATTTGTTGGTCCTTTATGAAACAATAATTGAATCAAGCCTGGTGTAATGGCCCAATTTTGATTTCCAATGGTAATTTTTTCTTCATTTATTTCTATATCACTATTACCAAACTTCCAAACATTACATGAGTTTTTATGTGGACCATATGTTGTATCAAGCAATTTATTTTTCTGCAGTAATGATAAGTCAATAACATTAGATGAATTATTAGTTGATTTAAATGTCGAATCTACACTGTTTGTATCGTTACTGTTTTCATCATCGTTTCTACTTTAGACAACATATTATTGAAATCAAAAGAATTGTTTTGAGTGTAAATATTTTCTGCTTTAGGTTTATCATATTGAGTGTTGTTATTTTTCACAAGTTCTTTTAATGGTACAGTTATTGGCTTAAATGTTTTTGCTAATCTCTCGTCGTTTTCAGTTTCACCAACTTTTAAACTTCGATATTTTTGTTTTAAAACAGACCGAGTCTTTATTAATTCTTAATATAGCTCTGGGAGATCAGATCAATACCGTTGCTTGCAAGTTAATAATAGTAATAATGGTAAAACTGTTTTGCAAATTCTTATTATTCAACTATTATCTGCTTTTGGATCAACTTTCAACAGCTCATGACCAGCTTTGAACAGCTCATGAACAGCTTTCAACGGCTCATGAACAGCTTTGAACAGCTCATGAACGGCTTTGAACAGCTCATGAACAGCTTTCAACGGCTCATGAACAGCTTTGAACAGCTAATTAACAGCTTTGAACAGCTCATGAACCGCTTTGAACAGCTCATGAACAGCATTTATAATTGAATAAAGTTATCAAAATATTTTCTATATCTTCCACCTCATTATCTTTGCTAATTACTAAAAAGCCAAATTTGTCTTGCCAACATTCACGACACATATCATAAAATTTTTCAAATGCCATATCTGTTCCAACGTGATCATTATAAACATGACGCATATTTAATTCATCCTGTTTGAACATAATTATCATATTTGCGTTATCTCGAATCAAATGTTTAGGAATTCTTGTATATGTTTGACATAAGTAAAAAGAATCAACATTTCTGTGGCGACCCATACAAAAATATGATCGTATATTATTTTGTTTCTCGCAAGCAACATCATCGAATATCATTAGTGAATTATTTTTGGCTTCATCAGGCGGTATAACACTCTCATTATCACTAAATGTAAAATATCCCATCCCTGTTATAGGTGCCATGAGTTTTTCCAAGTACTGATATTCTGGTTGATAGAGCGATTTTGAATATAAATATATGTTCTCAAATTTTAAACCGTTCGGACTTTCAATGAGACTAAGCATAACATTAGTCTTTCCACAATTAGATGGACCAACAATTAGAGCCCTAATGTTGTTCGGTAATAAACTACTATGACGTAGTTTTGTGTTTGCATTAGTAGAAAAGTCCATGTTTCTCACGGAAATATTTTTGTCTTGTTTTATTAAACGCATTTTGGTAACTAATATTTTTTTTTGTTTGTCAAAGTATATATAAGATGTTACACATTAATATTTTATTCATTTCAAAAAAATAAATAATAAATAATTTAATCGACGTTTTACCAATAGAGCTTCATATACCAGGATATCAATTTTGTGGACCAGGAACAAAACTAAAAAAACGTTTAGCTAGAAGAGATAAAGGTATTAATCCATTAGATTCTGCTTGTAGCGAACATGATATAGCTTATTCGCAAAGTAATGATTCAACAGAACGCAATCAAGCTGACAAAATATTAACTGAAAGAGCTTGGGAAAGAGTTTTAGCAAAAGATAGTAGTATTGGTGAAAAGACAAGTGCATATATAGTGACCAATGCAATGAAGACAAAAACAAAATTTGGTATGGGACTCCAAAACAAAAAACAGCTCTGTAATAAAAAACTGTTTTTGAAAACTATTAAAACTGCTACCAATATGTTGAAGAAAGAGAGACCTCAGGATATACAAGATGCTATTAAAATTGCTCACAAAGTTATTAATAAATCATTTAAAGGAAATAAACATAATGTCATTGTTCCACGGATTATAAAACTTCCCAAAACTGGAGGATTCTTACCACTTATTCCAATTTTAACTGCACTTGGAGCATTAGGCAGTATAACTTCGGGAACTACATCAATTGCAAAAGCTGTTACCTCTACTAAAAATGCTAAGAAAAAATTAGATGAATCTACACGTCACAATAAAGCAATGGAATCTATTGCCATGGGAAAAGGACTATATCTTAAACCATACAAGAGAGGTTATGGTATAATTTGTAAAAATTCAAAAAACTATTAAATATGCTACCCAACAGACCACTTACAGATGCAGATATCATGAAGTTTGCTAATAGAAATATTCCCAATTTTAGAGGCGTATTTATGCGAGATATGCTTCCAAAACAATCTAAACAAGCAGAGTGTGGAATAGTTAATTTGGATTCTTCAACTGGTAGTGGCTCTCATTGGGTAGCATATTATAAAAACAATAATGATTTGGAATATTTTGATAGTTTTGGAAATTTACAACCACCGTTGGAAATCATAAAATATTTGGGTAAAAACATCAAATACAATCATAAGCGAAAACAACAATATAATACTTTTAATTGTAGACACTTGTGTTTAGAATTTCTATATAACAAAAAAAATAAATAAAAATAAATAAATAAATAAATACAAACAAAACTTTAAAAAAAATGCTTTTTATTTAATTTTCATATAGTATAAAAGTATTTTGATAATAAATAATATTTTTTTATTAAGTCTTCAACCATTTTCTTTTGCTTTTCAAAGTTTATTTCATATCGTTCAGGAATCACTTTAGCATATTCTTGTAAGCAACTTATAAATCCGCATTTATTATGTAGTATATAATCATTTTTTTCACTTTCATCTATTAACTTTAGAAAATGTTTGATTAAATCCAGATGCTCTAAAAAAATATATCCATCAAAATCCTTTAAAAATTGTATAATATTTATGCGACACATCATTTCAAAACAGCTATGCTAATAAGAATAGTAAATTTTAAAATTTGTTCTATCTTTATATAAAAAAAAAATATTAGTTTTTGTTCTATTATTTCTATTATTATAATTATTATTATTATATTATAAAATACTATATTCTAATAGATAATTAATGTTTCGCTTGTTTACTACTTCCCCAACAAAAGTAGGGTTTTGCGTTGGGGATAAACATCTGATCATCATCATCTGCTTCTATAGATTTTCCATATCCAGCAATCTCTTCTAATTCAATGATATAGTTCCCATTATATCCGTCTTTTTGCTCAACAGAAATTGCTCCTCAGAGATCCCCTCAATAGCAGCATCTTCCAAAGCGTTATATCTTTTTGGAACTCTAACTCCGCTATCACAACATTTCCATATTTGTTGTTGTGACGAAACATCCTAAGAACCTTATACGGCTTACCAGTTTCAATATCCTTTACGGAGCAGTATGGTTTGCTCCTCAATTTGTTGAAGGCGTCATATTTCTTTTTATTTGCAATTGAATGTTTGACTTCTACTGAATAGTTACTGTTTTAAAACTCAGTATTTATACATATTTGTTTAAAATATTTAGAAAAAATTTATTATAAGTATGTTGTGATATGAGGATTCGTCAACGTCTATAAATCCAGAAATGTTTTATCATTTTTTTTTTTTGATTATGTTATTATTTTTTCATAAACTAAACAATATGTGGTGTTGTCGCCGTCTAGAATTCCAGACAAGTATATCTTATTTTCTAAAATCACAACGAAAACTGTGTAAAAAGTGTTTCTTTCAAAATTGTGCCGGATATCTTACTCGATTTAAGATTTAGTCTTCCACCATTCATCTCATTATCTTTGCTAAAATAATTTTTTAACATTTAAAAAATTTTTCTATAGGCATGAAAATAACAGCAAAGAGGAATCACCGTGGACAAAAAATGTGTGCGACAAGAATTTTTTAAAACAATGGAAAATTTTGTAAAAATCAAATCCCCTTTCGTTTTCATCGTAAAAATCAAATTCCCTTTCGTTTTCATCGTAAAAATCAAATCCCCTTTCATTTTCATCGTAAATTTTGAGTAAAAATCAAATCCCCTTTCATTTTCATCGATATCAAACCCCCTTTCTTCATCTACTGAAACAATCCGTTTCATATAGGAGATCATGAAATTGAAATTCCTGTGGGTTCATGAATTTTCAGATATTAATGATTTGCTTACAACAAAATATAAAAAAATAAATATTATAATTTTTAAGGAGTTTCCTTCAGGCTAATTTGGTCAAATGTTTGTTTCCAAACGTAATTAAAAAACTTGTTAGATTTTTATTTTTTAATTTATTTACCCAACGTTTCATTAGTTTTATTCTAACTTCTTCAGGGGTCTCGTTCTAAATAATAGCTTTGATGTTTTTTATCATTGGATATTAATTTTTATTATTAATTAGTTACTAAAATACTAAAAAAACGGGTATAAATAATCAAATAATTAATAAAAAGATAATATACAATAAACGACCACAAAACTTAAGTCAAGCTTAACTTAAAGCTAATATCACAGAATTCAAATTCAAATGGAAATCTTATCATTAAGGCTAATTATAATACTATACAAACATATATAGGAAGTTCTAAAGATCTAGTATATTTTAATAAGAAACGCTGTTGGGTTTTACTGAAAGAATTTTAAAATACGGTGAAGATCATTATTGTGATAAAACTATTGAAATAACTAAAATAAATACAATACTAATTCATTGTAATATAATTAGCGGATCTTTTATAAATAACGTGTCATCGCATACTCTTCATCAGTTCACACGTGTTGCCCCTCCAGGATATAAAATAACGGAGACACCGTCTAATGTAATTTATTTACCAGTTAATATTTTGAACAATACATTCAGTAGTTTTAAAAGTTGCCGATCAGGTTGGTAAAATAATAAATTTTCGTGGAGATAAAATAACAATAAAACTATATTTAAAACCATATTAATAAAATGATCGTCTACAATAACAACAACAACAATATAGCAAATAGATATATAAACAATTTAAATAGTGAACATCATTCAGTCTTGCACCATCAACATCGAAAGTAAGAGAAAAATGAACAGCAACAACATCAATATTAAAACCATCATCACTAACTAAAAGTAATCAAGAGTTTTTAGAAAAATTAGGATTTCGATTAAAATGAGTGATATTATAAACGTTTTACAAAAGCCACATATTGATAATTCTATTAGAATCATAGCTATACATCATATTTACAATCTTTTAAAAATAATGATGAAATTCGTATATCAAATCAGAATCAAGATTTATAAGTTCTTCCACACGAAAGCCTTCTATACATTGAGGGATATGCAACGAAGGAAGATTCAACAATATCAACAAATATACAACTCTTAAACAATTGTGTAGCACATCTATTTGATGTAATTCGATATGAGCTTAATTGATCGTACACGACATTTAGGAATCGCAGAAATAAAAAAATATGGCTCACTAAATAAACTACAAAGTGACAATCTTTTAAATGCCTGTTGGGCATCATTAAATAAAGATGATCTATCTCTTATAAGCGGATATTTCAAATTTTGTATACCACTAAAACATTTACTTGGATTTGCAGAAGATTTCAATAAGATAATAGTCAATTCCAAACATGAATTAATACTTTTACGTGCCAAAGATGATAAACAAGTTTTAGTGTCTAGCGTTACAACCGAAAAACCTCAGTTATCTATTCTAAATATAACATGTAAAGTTCCACATGTTCAACTTGATGACACTCACAAACTACAAATGTTTAAAATAATCAATAATCGTCAACCATTAAATATATCATTCAGAAGTTGGGATATGCACTATTATCCTATACTTCCAACAAATACAACTGTCTTGTGGAATGTTAAACTAACCAACGAAAACGAAAGACGTTTTCTGATTTTAGGTTTTCGAAATAGTAAAAACAGATTCATACATTGCGATCTGTCTGACATAAAAGTATACCTAAAATCCGAAAATTTTCCATATGATGATCTAAATCTTAAATTTGACAGAAATCGGTTTGCTCTATTATACGATATGTATTTAAAATTTCAACAAAGCTTTTATTTTCGTAATCGTCAACCATTGTTAACACGTGAAAAATTTAAAACTTTAGCGCCATTAATAGTTCTGGATGTGACTCATCAAAATTAAACGGTTAAAACAGGACCAATATCTATACGTATTGAGATTAAAACTCTAAAAAATATACCAGCTGATACATCTGCATATTGCATAATTATACATGATAAAATGTTTCAATCCAAAAAACTATTGTAAAAACTCTAATATATATGTATATTTATATGTAAAACTTTTGTTTCAATAAAATAAATCAATATATATTGTTTTTCTATTCATCTTTAATTTTTTAGTAGTGGTAAGTTATTAATTTTTATTACGCAATATTGTGAAATTAAAAGAAATAACTGTTTCTAAACATAAAAGGATCTTGTATTATTCTTTTTACATTATTTTCTATTTGAAGATGAAACAAGCCCATTATTTAAACTATCATCAAATGATATATATATTAACATTAAAGTTTATTCACCTACATTACACATGAGTATACAGTAATAAAACGTATACTCAACAAAATGGTTCTAAAAGATATATACAAGTTCTTAATAACATTTTATCATTTAATTTCGGAGGAGGATAAAACTAAACTTCTAAACATTCAATCACAACTAGAATATATACAAAATTTGTCAACAATATCTAACAAACATGGTGAACATTTTGAAGATTGTGTTTGGGCTGACTAAACTATAACATGTTGACCGGACACTTGTCGATGTAACAACTATAAACATAGAAAGAGGGAAACAGAAGAGGAAGCTAAAAAAATTATGAATTTTTACTATTTAATAAAATGTAAAAATTGTATATTTAATGAAATTTAAATAAAACAAAAAAATATATACTACTCACATTTCAAACAACATTTTACGCCTCCCCTACTCACACACCCACCCCTACTCACCCCTAACAGTAAGAAAAGTTAGATATACGCTGTAGACGTGAGACGTGTTTAAAAAGGCATCTCCATATAAATTGAAGAAATTTATAAAACAAACCTGATTTAGTTGCCAAAATATACCGGTACGGGAAGCTCTTCAGGTGCGTCATAACATCTATTGGTCGCAAGTCTAGTCTCTGCTCACATCGGTAAAATTTTGAATTTTAAATTGGAATATTTCTATAAAATTTCATTGAAAGAAAAAAAAAAGAGAAGAAAAACTGGAAAGTTTAAAGTGTTGTAAAGTTTTTGAATTATCAACTGTTGCCAACGATTATACAGTAGTAAAACTAGCAGGCAATAGATGGCGCTAAAAACCCTACCTCCAGGTAGAGGTGAAATTAATAATGATTTAAAATGTCTGTTACAAAAATTAAATAATTTAGAAAAACTATGCTTTACCCTTCAGAATGAAAATAAATCTCTCAAGCAAGAACTTGCTGTTTTAAAAAATTAACCGCTTTGCAGTAGACAAAATACCGTACTACCAAATCTTCAGTACAATACTGATGAAGCAGAGCTTGAAAAAGAAACCGAATGGACATTTCAACGATAAAAAGAGAAAAACTCAACATTCGTCAGAAATATTAACTCCAGACTCAATGGAGGCCTGGGATAAGCAATCGCGACATTTTTGCAATGCTTAGAGATAATATGAAGCATGATTTCTTGTTGAAATTGATAAGTAAAGACTCCTATAAAATCAGTATCTTTGATAGTTTGGATTACAGAGTTATAACCGAAATTCTAAATAAATCTCAGTCCTCGTGGTACTCATATGAAAATAAGCAAACGAGACAGATAAAAATCATGATCAAAGATTTATACCTCTCCTGCGATCCCAAAGATATTGTACAAGATTTAATTCAGCAAGGATATAAGGCTACAAAAGCAATCAAAAAAAAACCAAAGAACCATTAAATATGTTCATCGCAGAATTCGATTCTTCTGAAAATATTAAAAATATATATGAAATAAAACAAATTTTGAAAACGGTTGTAAAAATTGAGCCCATCACACCATCAAAACTAATACCACAATGCAGATCTTGTCAAGGTTTTCAACATACAAAAAATTATTGTTGTAATGAAATGCCAAAATGCTGTAATTGTGGAGATAATCACCCAGCTAGTTATCAGGGCTTTCTGTATTCAAAACCCTTTAGAAATTAAGAAACAAAGACTTAGCAAAAAGAAATCCACCAGCAAATACAACAAATGCAATAAATTGCAACAAACCTATTAGTGGCCAATCGTACGCTAAGGTTGCTGCAGAAAGCACCAATAAATCATGACATATTGTCACAGATTTTATGTAAGCTAAATGAACAAATAGCTTTTAATCAGCAAAGAATAGAAAAACTTGAAAAAAATAAACATGTCTAAACGTTGCTTAAGAATAATGGCTTGGAACCCTAATGGTATCTTAAAACACAAAATAGAAAGGAAGAAAAATTAATAGAAATAAAATTGATATATGTTTAATATCAGAAACACAACTCTCTAACTAAAAGTTTGCCTGCTTTACAAATTACAAATTTTATTGCACTAACCACCCATTAAACAATGCTAGAGGTGGCAGCGCAGTTATAATAAAACAGACGATAGAACCTTACACAAAAGGAAAAAATATGTTCTGAAGAATTTTAGACCACTGCGATTACAACAACTCTGAATGGATCTGAACTTACAATAATCGCATTATATAGCCCACCAAGACACAAAATTACAGAAATAAAATAAAAAGAATTGTTAAATAAATATAGAGGTTGATACGTTATCGGAGGAGACTTCAACGCAAAAAAATGTAAAATGATGATCACGATTAAGTACGACAAAAGGTAGAAATTTATATGAGGCAGAAAATAAATTGGGGTACGAAATTATATCTACAGGCAATCCAACATACTGGCCCTCCAACATAAATAAGAAACCTGACCTAATAGATTTTTTTTGTAACCAGGCACTTGTCCAGAAATAACTTAAGTATAGAAGATAGCTCAGAGCTAAGCTCTGACCACTCACCAATTTATTTGTTTATAGAAGGCGAACCTGAGAAGCGAGAAAAATGTTTGTACCTTTCAAATAAATTCACTGACTGGAGTTATTTTAAGTTTAAACTGGAAAATGATATTGACCTTGCTTTGTTTTTTGAAACGACGCAAGATATTGAAAATGACACTGAAAAACTCACGTTGCAAATACAACAAGCTGCTTGGCTAATCACACCACTACTTAAGCCTACAAAAACTCAACAATCCTTTCCCGCAGAAATTCTAAACCTAATACGGAAAAAAGAAAAATTAGGAAAAAATGGCAAACTACCAGATTTCCACCTCTAAAAACAGAATTGAATAGTTTACTAAGCTTCTGCAAGAAGAAGTACGAGAATATAAAAACCAAAACTTTAACATAAAATTGCAAAACTTATCGTCAGAGAAAGTAAATGATTACTCATTATGGAAAGCGACAGCGTGTCCCTACTATATTAAAATTAATTATCTACACAGAGCTCTTGGAGTTATGGTGAACATTTTGTCATTATAGCTTTTTAGTATTAATGAAATGAAATGGCATAAATATTTTCTTAATATAATTAAAATCTTTATAAATAATAATAAAAAAAAAATGTAATAAAAAGGAGTTAATGTCTATATACAAATACTAAAATAAACTTTGAGTGTAAAAAAAAAACGTATCTGTTGCATACAGTACTTAAGTATAGGTTTGCGTCTGAACTATTGCATTAATTTGTCAGCACTTTTTGGGACTAGTTACATATCCATGGGAATATGTGAGTGCATTACGCTAGTGAGAGGCTAATTGTTACTTAGTAAAGCATTAAGTATTTCTTTTCAATTTTGTCTTTACAAGAATAAACACGCACCAATTACAGTGATCCGCGAATTATAGCATTTTATTATAAAAAAAAAGGTAACCGCTAGTTTTTTTTTTACCTTTTCTATTGAAATTTTATCAATTCCAACGGCAGTAAAACAAAGAGAAAAAAAGGTTATTTGTTAGATATCATATTTTGTGACCTCTACTTATCCAGTGATCTGGATAGGTTAGGATACCCAAGTATACCATTAGGAAATCTATACAAAGAAGTTGAAGATTCCCCAAAACCACAATTTTTGTTCGTCTTTATGTAAGATTGTATTAGTGGGTGCTAGAATTCTCAACGCCACTGCACATAAAATATTTGGTAAATTGATGAGAAACATTAAGAGCGACCGTTAGCTTGTGTGACGAACACATAATTGCTAGCTTTATATTTGAGTTTTACAATATAACAAAAAATTGTATCAAAAGAATGCAATTTGATAATTGAATATCAAATAAGGAGAGAGAGAAAAAAACAAGAAAGAAGGAAGGTCCCCGTGACATCATTTTTAACATCTCAATATATACTTATATTGAGTTAATATTTAAACGATAAGCTTTTCATTAAATTTAAATTCCACGGAATTATGGTTAGATAATTATGCGAATAAGGTTTAAAGCACTTTTTCAATTTGTTAAAATGTCATAAAAAAAAAAAATTATATAAAATTTTCTTTAAAAATCTAAAAACCTATAACATGCATAAAATCAAAAATATTTGAATAAAAATCTGTTAGAAACAAATCTAAAAATACCAAATTTATAAATACTCAAGCTCGAGGTCATAAGTTTTAAATGTTTTTTATAATTTATTTATTTAAATATTTCCAATATTTCGATATTCTTTGAATATCTTCATCAGGGGTAGTTAAGAAGATATTCAAAGAATATCGAAATATTGGATATATTTAAATAAATAAATTATAAAAAACATTTAAAACTTATGACGTCGAGCTTGAGTATTTATAAATTTGGGATCCTACAAAGAAAAGGTCGAATATTTCAAACTTTTATTACAAATCTAAAAATATTGAACAGTTATAAAATTTATAACTTAAAACTAAAATTTTATTAACCCTAGAATATATGTTTAAAATAATGTTTGAAATTTATTAAATACGAAAATCTTAAATTCTAATATTGCACATTCGATTTTTATCACAGATAAAATATCACATTAAATATTGCACAAATGTTTCTAACCATAATTACTGATATACCAATAACAATTTTGAATTATTAAAATTATTACTAAAATTTAGAAATATACATATCTAGTATAAGTATAAGAGTTTGGTATGTATAATAATGAAATTTTTATCTAGTTTTACATTAATTATAATTTAATTATAAATTCCATAAAATAGGTATATGCAAGTAACAACATTTTTTATAGTTCACTGTAAAAAGTATACCAACAGAACAACAAACAAATGCAGATGTTCGAAGAGGCCTCTACGTCATCAAACGCCATATACAACAAGAATTACTTCATTTAAGTTGGTGAGTGATCATACATTTTATTTTACTTGCATATTTCTCATTTTTTTAATAGAAGCAACAACTAAAACAAGTAATATCAAACATGTTTGATGAAATATTCTTTTAAAATTTTGGTTATTGCTTCTCTATACGTGTTTATATTTTTTATGTATCTTTATATTATTATTCTGTTTATTTTTTTCTTTGCGTTGATGTTTAAATTTCGGGATACTTGTAAGGGACGGATTCCCAAGTAAATAATTATGTTTATATATTTAGAAATAATTTTAATTAAATTTAATCGATTTTATAAAATTAATATTAGAATTTTTACTTGAATTTAGTTATGATTACCTTTTTCTTTAGTCATATTATACTATGTTTAAATTTAACTTGAATTGCGAATAAATGCCGGAATTAATATGAATCTTTAAGACTAATTGGAATTCTTACGGATGTGAAACGAAATAGGAATAGTGCGTTTTTGGGTTTTAGCATAATTAGCCTACGCTAAAACATAGGTAGGGAGGGTATAGAGGCAATGGCCCCAATACATCAAGGGTGTCCAACATATATTTCTCTTGGTAGTTTGTGTGTATTAGATTCGTTTATTTTAAACCTTACTTAATAAACAGAGGCAAGGGAGTCTATAAAATATTATGATATTGGTACACACCAGTATGTGAGTTTAGGGTATGTAGTAGGCAAGAACCCACCCCAAAAGACTGAAAGCTAGCAGTACAAAGGCTCCCAAATCGTCGATCTTCATGTCCCATAGAATTCATGCAGTTAATAAACCAAAACGCTCACTTACACATAACATCTTTTAAGTCTATTGGCTTGATACACCACTGGATTCATTTGCCCACAGTACACCGGTTGTGTTGTTTACATTACATAATTTGGCGCCCAACGTGGGGCCATAGGAATTAAATTCTTATTGGTTCCAATATACTAGCTAATTTTTCATTAAATTTTAATATTGTGATTGCTCAAACTTAATAGAGATTCATGATGTTATTAGTAAAATAAGTTTTAAAAATTTTCTGGATATCCGTCTATTTGAGCATTGTAAAATCGAATATGACGACCGATAATTTCTTTAAAGTTTCTTTTTTTTATAACTGAAAATGATCTATTAAATTTTTGCTTTTACTGACAAGTCTGCTAGAAATTTTTTTTGTTTTTGTTATTTTGTACTTAGATATTCGTATCCTAATGAGCGTGGAACTATATAAATATAGCTGATTGCATTTTTATATCCCGTTTATTTGTTGTTCCAAATGATAAAAACGAAATTTTTCTAGTAAACTCAATATTATAGAAATTTTTTCTTCATACATACAAACATATTTGAGAAATAATTGATTATTCCTTTTTCTTTCACATCATTATCGTAAGAATTTTAAACCTGATTTGTCAGTTACCTAGAAAACTATTATAAATCTATTACAAAACTAGCTTATTTTTTTTGTCAATTCATTATTAAATTTGTTTGGATAAATTTTTCGATTTTTTTATTGTTTAAAGCAGTTCTTTTGTACTGTGTTTTTTTTAATTCGTTTAAAAAAATATTCAAAATGTCGTTAGAACGGACACCTTCAGAACTAGTTTCTGCTCCTGCTCCTACACCTAAGGATAATATACCTAGCGTTTTTAACCCTGTTACCACCAGTGTTACAAATTGCATAATTTGTAGAGAATTGTTGTTAGAAACACAAGAGTGTTTAATCTTGACTAATTGTAGTCACACTTTTCACAGAATGTGTATAGAGAATTCTCTTTCACAGGCAGGTGAATGTCCAGAATGTCATAAACCATGTGATCTTGCTGATCTAAAGAAGTTCAGTCTTCAAACTTTATCTAAAGTTAATCCCAATTCAAAAACTATTGCAAACGTCAGAGGAAAAGGACGCGGCGCAATTAATAAAAGGTATAACACACGAAATGTTACAAGAACTTTGTTTCAGGAAAATCCTCCAATTAGACTCTAGCAACGTCAATCAGAGGATAAAAATCCAAATATACTTTATAGTCCTCATTATGCTGTTCAGAACACACAGGCCATGTTTCCTGAGGTCCAACATACTCCAAGCGACAGAAATCGTAGTCAGGAAAATTTCAATTTTAACCAGACTCAAATTACCCAAATTATTGAGACAAGTATTGCAAGAATTTTAGGAAATTTAAAAATTTTACCGAATTTAGCTCAAAATACAAATGCTCATACACAAATACCTATCGTTCCCCGAACACCACCTGTTCAACTACCTTCTAATGCTTACAGCAATGTAAATCGACTTCCATCTTCTCCTTCTCACAATAGTGACAATTTCAATATACGTGCTGATAAGGTTACGTCAATTATACAGAATTGGAATTTGAAATTTGATGGCTCGGTAAACGGTTTAACTGTAGATGAGTTTTTATACAGAATTCGTTCATTAACAAACGATAATTTCAATAATGATTTTTCAATTATCTGTAAAAACTTGCATATTTTGTTGTCAGGCAAAGCGCGTGATTGGTAATGGCGTTACCACAAACAGGTAGACAATATCCAATGGAACGAGTTTTGTGCGGCAATAAAATATCAGTACAAAGATTTTAAATCAAACTTCGATCTACACGAAGAATTGCGAAATCGAAAAATGAAAACCGGTGAATCTTTCGATACCTTTTTTGAGGCTATTTTCGTTATTATTGACCGCCTTGATACTACTATTCCTGAGAGTGAATTAATTGAAATTTTGACCAAAAACCAGATATACGTCACGAATTACTTTATGTGCCTATTTATTCTATTGCTCATTTGAGGAAATTAGTCCAAATGAGGGAAAATCTAATGAGTGATGATTATTTTCGTAAAAATGCTCCGCAAAAACCATTTAATCAAGCTTATCCACGACGCAATGTTGCAGAACTAGATTTAACTGAACATTCAGAATTGGTTGCATCCCCTGATACTAAACTAGTTGTTGATGCTATACAGCAGGCAACTACAAACAAGTGCTGGAATTGTGATGATGTAGGTCATCATTGGCAAGATTGCCTGAGTGAAAAAGCTATTTTTTGTTACGGCTGTGTGGCCAAAAATACATATAAACCCCAGTGCCAGAAATGCATTTCCAAAAGTGTTTGTTCAAAAAACTTTCAACGCCCATTTCCACCCCCAAACAAATCGTAAAAATATTTCCGTCTTCTCTGTCAAATAAAACCGATGTTTCTACCTCAAAAATTAACAGTACTAAAAATTTACCAATTCTTAAATGCTCTGAAATACCTGATTTAAGTTCAAATAAAATTTTGTATCCGATACGTCCGTACCATGAACGATGGCGAGAATATATTTTAAAAAGAAATGAAATATTTAACGTTTCCTCTATAACAACTCACTATAAGTCAAAAAGCAAACGTTCAACAATTCGACTTAGACAGTATTACAAAATGCGTAAACGTACATGTAATTACACCATTTCCACTGTAGTAAATAGTTGTGACGATAAAAGATTTTATGCAAAAGTTAATTTTTTAAATTATTCACCATTAGGCCTTTTGGATACTGGTGCCAATATAACATGTATAGGTGGTGATTTTGCACAAACAGATTTTTCTAATTTGAAGCAATTCCACAAAATTAAATCTTACGTTAAGACTGCAGACGGTAAGCTACAGAAAGTGATAGGTTTTCTGGAAGTAGAAGTTTGTTTTAGAAATCAAATTCGTTTAATGAAAATGTGTATTGTTCCATCACTTTCCCAAAATTAGATTTTAGGTTTGGATTTTTGGAAGTTATTCGAGTTAGCTCCGGATCTATTTGAATCCGCTATAATTAGCTGTCCTTCTGATTTGTCCGAATTTAAAAAATCGTCCGATATTTTGTCCGTAAACACCATTAAGTCTGATTCAAGTTCAGAAGAACATAAGTATTCATTAACTACTAGCCAAAATTCACAGTTGAGAGCTATTATAGCTTTATTCCCCAATTTTGAAACACAGGGCTTGGGAAGAACCTGCTTAATTAAGCACGACATAGACGATGACAATGCCACGCCTATAAAACAAAGGTTCTATCCAGTTTCTCCCGCAGTGGAGAAACTGATGTATGAAGAAATAGATAGAATGCTGGCTTTAGGTGTGATTGAACAGCCATCGTCACCATGGAGTTCTCCAATGCGTTTGGTTATTAAGCCAAATAAAGTCCGCCTGTGCCTAGATGCCAGGAAGGTCAATCAAGTGACCCAAAAGGATGCATATCCTCTTCCGAGTATTGAGGGAATTTTTGCGAGACTTCCAAAGGCAAACATGATTTCAAAACTGGATCTAAAGGATGCATATTGGCAGATGGGGTTAGCCGATCAAGCAAAACCTCTTACGGCGTTTACAGTCCCTGGTAGACCTCTTTACCAGTTCAAGGTAATGCCTTTTGGGCTCTGTAACGCGCCGCAAACAATGTGTCGTCTTATGGATGAACTAATTCCACCTGACCTTAAACAATGCCTCTTTGGTTACCTGGACGATCTTGTAATTGTCTCAGAAGATTTTCCAACACACCTTTCAATCCTAGTTCGAATTACTCAAGAGTTTAGAAAGGCAAACTAAACTTTAAATATTTCCAAATCTCGTTTTTGCGTTACGGAAACAAAATACTTAGGTTATGTCATTGGTAATGGTCGAATAAAAACAAACCCGGAAAAAGTGGAAGCGATACTTGCGTGGCCTGTCCCTAAAAATATAAAACAGGTTCGAGGATTCCTAGGTATAGCTGGCTGGTATAGGAGATTTGTCCGTAATTTTTCCACTATAGTGTTTCCTGTTACGGAAGTATTGTCCACCAAGAGAAAATTCTGCTGGACTGAGGATGCACAAAAGGCATTCCAGCACGTTAAATCTCTTCTTACAACAGCCCCCATTCTTTCAAATCCTGATTTTAGTAAAAAATTCTACATACATTGCGATGCTAATAATTTCGGTATTGGTGCTGTTTTAGTTCAGTTAGATAACAACGGAGACGAAAAACCAATCGCGTTTATGTCTAAAAAACTGAATACAGCACAACGCAATTATAGTGTAACCGAAAGAGAATGTCTGGCAGCAATAGAGGCAATTAATAGATTCAGATGCTATATCGAGATGCAAGAGTTCGAAGTCATTACTGACCATTCGAGTTTAGTGTGGCTAATGAGGCAAAGAGAGTTGAGTGGAAGACTTGCACGGTGGATGTTCAAACTTCAACGCTACAAATTTACTATTAGCCACAGAAAAGGCAAAGATCATATTGTGCCAGATGCTCTCTCTCGGATACACTGTAATGAAGTCTCTGGTGTTGAACTAGCTGAACCCGAAAATGACCTCGATTCTGAACATTTTCTAGATCAAGATTATGTCGAACTTATTGCTAAAATCCAAGGTAATGCTTCACAATATCCTGATTTAAAAGTAATAGAAAAATACATTTACATTCGCACAGAACATTACACAGGCGATAAAATGCAACAACAAGAAGCCTGGAAGTTATGGGTTCCGAAACTTTTACGTGAGTCAGTTATATCTAGAGCACATGACTCTGCTATAGCATCACACAGTGGTATGGGAAAAACGTTACATGTTATTAGACGTAATTTTTTCTGGCCTGGCATTGTCATTGATGTACGTAATTATATTCGTAAATGTGAGGTCTGCAAAACAACAAAATCAACAAATTTTATTACTAGACCCGAAATGGGAAAACTAGCGACATCTACACGCCCTTTTCAACGTCTATACATAGACATTTTAGGTCCTTACCCGAGAAGTAAGCGAGGTAATATAGGTTTGTTAATAGTACTAGATCACTTGACCAAATTTCATTGGCTATATCCAATGAAAAAATTTACTTCTTCATCTATTCAAACGTTTTTATTAGAACAAATTTTTCACATTTACGGTATTCCTGAGCACATTGTCAGTGATAACGGTTCTCAATTTAAATCAAACGAGCTAAACGCATTTCTTTACAGCACTTGGCATTAACCATATATATACTGCGGTGTATACGCCTCAAGCCAACGCTTCCGAACGGGTCAATCGTTCGTTGATAGCAGAAATCCGTGCATATCTAAAAAAAGACCAAACGTTATGGGATGAAAATTTAAGCTCTATAAGCTGCGCGTTAAGAAACAGTGTTCATCAAGCTATCCAGACTTCCCCATATCATGCTGTCTTTGGGCAAGATATGAGAACACATGGCGATTCGTACAAACTGTTGAAAAATATTAACATGCTTAATGAATATATATCTCCTCTTTCACGCGATGATAGCTTATCCTTAATAAGAAATAAACTTCGAAAACACATTGCAGATGCTTATCAGACGAACCAAAAACAATACAATTTAAGGACTCGTCCAATAACTTTTACTGTAGGGCAATACATATATCGAAAAAACTTTTCACAGAGCAATTTTGAGAATAAATATAACTCTAAACTGGCACCTTTATATATTAAAGCAAAAATCAGAGAGAAAGTTGGCCAAAATTATTATATATAAGAAGACTTAAATGGAAAAGTTCTTGGAACTTTTCATGCAAAAGACTTAAGGGAGTAATGTTCTTTTTCCTCCTAATACTTTTGCATAAAATGCAAGTATTATGCGGTTTTATGGTGAACATTTTGTCATTATAGCTTTTTAGTATTAATGAAATGAAATGGCATAAATATTTTCTTAATATAATTAAAATCTTTATAAAGAATAATAAAAAAAAAAATTAATAAAAAGGAGTTAATGTCTATATACAAATACTAAAATAAACTTTCAGTGTAAAAAAAAAAAAACGTATCTGTTGCATACAGTACTTAAGTATAGGTTTGCGTCTGAACTATTGCATTAATTTGTCAGCACTTTTTGGGACTAGTTACATATCCATGGGAATATGTGAGTGCATTACGCTAGTGAGAGGCTAATTGTTACTTAGTAAAGCATTAAGTATTTCTTTTCAATTTTGTCTTTACAAGAACAAACACGCACCAATTACAGTGATCCGCGAATTATAGCATTTTATTATAAAAAAAAGGTAACCGTTAGTTTTTTTTTTACCTTTTCTATTGAAATTTTATCAGTAAAACAAAGAGAAAAAAAGGTTATTTGTTAGATATCATATTTTGTGACCTCTACTTATCCAGTGATCTGGATAGGTTAGGATACCCAAGTATACCATTAGGAAATCTATACAAAGAAGTTGAAGATTCCCCAAAACCACAATTTTTGTTCGTCTTTATGTAAGATTGTATTAGTGGGTGCTAGAATTCTCAACGCCACTGCACATAAAATATTTGGTAAATTGATGAGAAACATTAAGAGCGACCGTTAGCTTGTGTGACGTCACATAATTGCTAGCTTTATATTTGAGTTTTACAATATAACAAAAAAATGTATCAAAAGAATGCAATTTGATAATTGAATATCAAATAAGGAGAGAGAGAAAAAAACAAGAATGAAGGAAGGTCCCCGTGACATCATTTTTAACATCTCAATATATACTTATATTGAGTTAATATTTAAACGATAAGCTTTTCATTAAATTTAAATTCCACGGAATTATGGTTAGATAATTATGCCAATATAAGGTTTAAAGAACTTTTTCAATTTGTTAAAATGTCATAAAAAAAAAATATATATAAAATTTTCTTTAAAAATCTAAAAACCTATAACATGCATAAAATCAAAAATATTTGAATAAAAATCTGTTAGAAACAAATCTAAAAATATTGAACAGTTATAAAATTTATAACTTAAAACTAAAATTTTATTAACCCTAAAACATATGTTTAAAATAATGTTTGAAATTTATTAAATACGAAAATCTTAAATTCTAATATTGCACATTCGATTTTTATCATAGATAAAATATCACATTAAATATTGCACAAATGTTTCTAACCATAATTACTGATATACCAATAATAATTTTGAATTATTAAAATTATTACTAAAATTTAGAAATATACATATCTAGTATAAGTATAAGAGTTTGGTATGTATAATAATGAAATTTTTATCTAGTTTTACATTAATTATAATTTAATTATAAATTCCATAAAATAGGTATATGCAAGTAACAACATTTTTTATAGTTCACTGTAAAAAGTAAACCAACAGAACAACAAACAAATGAAGATGTTCGAAGAGGCCTCTACGTCATCAAACGCCATATACAACAAGAATTACTTCATTTAAGTTGGTGAGTGATCATACATTTTATTTTACTTGCATATTTCTCATTTTTTTAATAGAAGCAACAACTAAAACAAGTAATATCAAACATGTTTGATGAAATATTCTTTTAAAATTTTGGTTATTGCTTCTCTATACGTGTTTATATTTTTTATGTATCTTTATATTATTATTCTGTTTATTTTTTTTCTTTGCGTTGATGTTTAAATTTCGGGATACTTGTAAGGGACGGATTCCCAAGTAAATAATTATGTTTATATATTTAGAAATAATTTTAATTAAATTTAATCGATTTTATAGAATTAATATTAGAATTTTTACTTGAATTTGATTATGATTACCTTTTTCTTTAGTCATATTATACTATGTTTAAATTTAACTTGAATTGCGAATAAATGCCGGAATTAATATGAATCTTTAAGACTAATTGGAATTCTTACGGATGTGAAACGAAATAGGAATAGTGCTTTTTTGGGTTTTAGCATAATTAGCCTACGCTAAAACATAGGTAGGGAGGGTATAGAGGCAATGGCCCCAATACATCAAGGGTGTCCAACATATATTTCTCTTAGTAGTTTGTGTGCATTAGATTCGTTTATTTTAAACCTTACTTAATAAACAGAGGCAAGGGAGTCTATAAAATATTATGATATTGGTACACACCAGTATGTGAGTTTAGGGTATGTAGTAGGCAAGAACCCACCCCAAAAGACTTCACAACTTCTTCATTTAACAGCTGATTTACTATTTAGTTCACAAATTGTTGTGAACTAAACTAAATGGACAAAAGCTGCATAATTCATAACCTCTTCATATAAATTCATAGTTTTAGTTGATATTGATAATAATAAGCACAATGTTTTTATTCTCAGCGAGTTTATTTATTGAATATTTTTATCAAATAATAAAAAAAACTTCAATGTGCAATTTTCATAATTTACAGAACTATCAAAATCATATGGTAGTATGAAAAACTTAAGTTGTATTTAAATGGACGTAGTCAGTGATTTAAGTTGTATTTAAATATGATCTATAAAAATGAATTTGGTATTTAAACAGAACTTAAGTTTAAACACACTTTAATTTTTAATCTTTAATTTTTAACCTGAGTTTAGACACTGGCCATAAGACTAGGTGTAATGAAATGAAATGTATATATGTATATAAATTAAAAAAAAAAAAAAAATTGTATACTTAACCCTCGAAGTGGCACATGGTTCTGGCCAGACATATTTCATTTTCATGCTTCAATTTAGCATACTTCTATTTTAGGTACATGGCTGTAATTTCAGGTAATCTCCAAAAATATTGTTGGCTTTCCATGTATAAATTAATAATTGAAAAAAAGTCCTTGGAACAGGACAAAAAAACCAAATAAAAAATCTTCACCTTACTTTTGGTACATGGTTCTGGCCAGACCCCTATGCATTTTGTATGAACGAATGCAAAACAAAGACAGTAAAGAGAGCAAAGCACATGGCACGAGTTGGAAATTTGTATTTACTTTATTCTTTTATGCTTCTTTCTTTCTTCTGATTTTGTTTGTGAGTTAGTTATTCATTGAACGTTGAACAGTGAATAAGTAATCTAGTTTTTGTGCGGTAATTTTGAACTTGTGAATAATTTTACGCAGGAAGATTTGTTGCGTTGTTAGTATATTATGGCTGATAAACTGGAATTTTTTTATAATACACGCTTGCGTAGCGCGAATTTGCAACCCCAATTGGCAGAGGCATTAGTGCGTGATTTTCAAAGTCAGGTAGAAGCTGATGAAAATTATGATGTTTTTGAAAACGATGGTGACGACACTGCTGATTATGTGCCAGAAGATGATGCATCAGACATAGAAAATGATTTGGAAATTGAACCTAACGAACTTTATGATAGTGATGAAGACGTAGATGAAGAAGAAGAAAGTGGAAATGATGCTGAAGCAGCAAATGAAGTCGACTCAGGCTGTTTTTATGGTAAAGACGGTACTAAATGGAACGAAACTGAACCCCCTGCATCCCGTTTGCGCCAGCATAATATCATGCGTTTTCAATCTGGAACAAAAACAAGGCTCATTAATCCAGTTGAGGTATTCAAGCTATTTTTCTCAACCAATATTACGTTCGTCATCATTAGTGAAACAAATCGGCATGGGCGAGAATCAATTAGAAAATGGAATGAAGAACATCCAGAGTCTAACCAAAGAAAATGGATTGATTTGACAAGCTCTGAGCTAGATGCATTCATTGGGATTTTGTTGGCTTCTGGTCTCAGCCATAATAATATGCAAGACTCCAGTATATTGTGGCGTTCTGATTCGCTGCCCATATTCCGTGCGGCTATGTCGCACAAACGATTCATTACTCTGTCCAGATATATTCGTTTCGATAATAGTCGTACGCGGGCATTCCGACAGCAAACAGATAAAGCAGCTCCTATCCGGGACATTTGGAATTTTCTCAATGAAAATCTGCAAAATTATTATGAACCTTATGAAAATATCACCATCGATGAGCAGTTGTTTCCGTATCGTGGGCGCACAAAGTTCACCCAATATATCCCTTCAAAACCTGCAAGGTATGGGATCAAAGTTTGGTGGGCATGCGATGCTAAGACTAAATTTCCATTGAAAGGAAAACTATACACTGGAAAGGAAGGAGACAATCGGGAGATAAATCAAGGTGAAAACGTTCTAATGTATTTCGCAAATTGTTACGTAAACAGCGGCAGAACAATTATTTCTGATAATTTTTTCACCTCATTGAACGGCGCTAAACGACTTGCTGCTATGGGACTGGCATTTGTTGGCACCATTCGAGCAAACAAAAGATGTCTTCCTAAGGAAGTAATGAAGAGCACCAGACGACCAATTCTTTCAAGTGTGTTTGGTTTTCATGAAAATCTTGTTGCACTTTGCAGCTACGTGCCCAAAAAAAATAAGGCAGTCAATTTAATTTCAACCGTGCATTACACGAAACATGTTGAAGGCGTAGCCATGAAACCGGAAGCAATTTTATTTTATAATTCAACTAAAGCCGGAGTCGATACGATGGATCAAATGCTAACTCATTACACAACAAAACGGTCAACCAGACGCTGGACATACGCGTTTTTCTGCAACATGATTGATGTGATGGCATTGGCAAGTTACATTATATGTAAGCTAAATGATGAAAATACAAGAAAAGAAAGAAGACGCATATTTTTATATAAACTTGCAAAGCAATTGGTACTGGCCAACGTTGAAAATCGCATCAATAATCCGCACATTGTGGCTCAACCAACAACTCGTATAGCATTTGAAGCGTTCCTTGGGAGACCTCTCAATATACCAAACCTTAATGTGGCTTTACGCAGTGGTCCAGACACATTATCTGCCAAAAAAGATTGCAGAATTTGCCTGCAGCAAGGTGACAAACTACGCCGTAAGACACGTTTTTTTTGCTGCAAATGCAACAATCCTGTTTGTCAGCAACATTCAAAAGTAGATTATTTATGTTTTTGTTGCCTTCCGCAAAATTCTGAATAAAAAAATCAATGTTTTTTCATATTAATTTTCTATTTTCTTTTTTTTTTTTTTTTTTTTTTTTTTTTTTTATAATACATTATATTTATTTATTGAATCTTCAGATATTGAAATGACAATAAGTTTTCGAATCTTAATACTAAAAGAAAAAAATAAGTCCAGCCAGTGCTAGACAAAATATTATGATACTACAAAAAAATTTACATCCACTGATCCAGTCATCTGTTTTGCGTTTGAGTTAAAGCAAGGGTATCCCTCCTTCTCAACCGAACATGGCCACGAAAGTTAAGGATGTCTCGTGCAAGTGGGTTTGGATGGTGTTCAAGTTTGCTGACATATTTTGAGGCGTATTTTGTAAATTCGTCTTTCACCAAAGGAATGCCTAGATCTTTGTGAATTCGAGAATTTTTAACGTACCATGGAGCTGCAGTAATTATACGTAGAATTTTGTTTTGACCTCTTTGAATTTTTTCAATGTTGGATGCTGAGGCAGTACCCCATAATTGAATTCCATAACACCATATTGGCTTTAGAATTGCATTGTACAACAAAAGTTTACAATCCAACTTTAATGTAGAATTTCTGCCGATTAGCCAATTAAGTTGCACTGCTTTTAATCTCATCTGTGTAAGTTTTGCGTCAATATGAGACTTCCAGGTTAAACGACGATCGAGGTGGATTCCGAGGTATTTGACTTCATTGTGTTGCGGAATAATTTGGTTATTTATTCTGATGGACGAGCAGGTATCTTTTCGCAATGTGAAAGTTATATGAATACATTTCTGTTCGTTAACCCTGATTTTCCAAAGCTCAAGCCAATTCTCTAGTTTATAAATATAATTCTGCAAATTCTGTGATGCTATTTGGTGGTCCTTATGAACGCTAATAAAGGCTGTATCGTCAGCAAAAGTTGAAGTATGTATATTGGGGTCTGACGGCATATCGGATGCATAAATCAAATATAAAGTAGGACCCAGTATGCTACCCTGGGGTACTCCTGCTTCAATTGGCTGAGCGGGGCTTAAAAAATCGCCTTCTTTGATTGTAAATTTGCGACCATATAAATAACTTTTCATAAGTTTGTGGGTGTTAGCAGGCAGAGCTAATTTTATTTTGTGCATTAAACCTTCATGCCAGACTTTGTCGAACGCTTGGGAAACATCAATGAAAAGCGCGGAACAGTATTTTTTCTCTTCAAACGACCGTCTTATCACATTTACTAATCTGTGTGTTTGTTCGATGGTACTGTGTTTAGCTCTGAACCCGAATTGATGATTTGGAATACATTGAGTGTCGTTCAGAATTGGAATCAACTTAGCCATTAACAATTTTTCAAACAGTTTTGAAATTGTCGGCAGTAGGCTAATTGGCCTATATGACTCTACTTTGGTGAGGTCCTTCCCTGGCTTAGGAATCATGGTAATCATAGATACCTTCCAATCTGCAGGATAGTATTCTAGGCGTAAAATAGCATTGAAGATAAAGAGAATAATTCTTCTAGCTACACGAGGTAACTCCACGAGCATTTTGTTGCTGATTTTATCCATACCTGGAGCTTTTTTAAGGTTCAGAGTACCAATAGCGCTTTGAATATCATTAAAGCTAAGTCTTAGAGGTACAGGAGGTCTAATAACGAGTGGTGGCAATTCAGTTGCATTATTTGAGTTGTTTATAGTAAACACATTTCTCAAATGGTTAACAAATAAAGTCCCTTTCTCGGAATCGTTTCTAGCCCAGTCACCAATCGGATTTCGCAAAGGAGGCTTTCCTCTAACTGGTCTTTTTAAACCTCGTGCCGCCTTCCATAACGAATAGTCAGATTGTGGGGAACTGTCAATTCCCTCCAAGTATGATTTAAGTGAAGCCATTCTTTGGGTTTCTAAGAAATTTCTTAGTATATCTCTACATTCCCGTAGCCTAGCTTTCAGTTGAGGAGACCTGTGAATTTGCCACTCTCTTCTAACTCTTCTTTTTTCTGTCAGGAGATGTTCGAGTTCAGCGAAATAAGTTCTGTTTGTCCTATTTCTGCATTCAACGTCATATGTGGAAGCGTGATGCACAGCTCTTCGTATGTCCTCAGTAAACTTGCCAATCGACCCATCAATATCCTCGGTAGTTCTCAACACTACATTTTCCGTGCAGTGGGAACTTAAATACTTTTTATACTTTATCCAACTTACTCTGGATTTAGACATGTCCCGAAATGGAGAGCCATACCCTTGAAGGAAACGCATTGAAATAATAGAAGGAGAGTGATCTGAAGACAAGTCTAATGAAGGCTCCACTTGTATCGATTCTACAGGGATATTTTTCACTACTCCGAAGTCAATAATATCGGGAATCTTCCGTCGGTCCGTCGGCCAGTAGGTGGGATGCCCGCTTGAGAGTACATCTAAGCCCATTTTGGCAATGGTGTTGAAGAGTTCACGACCCTTCGGGGTCACTAGACGTGAACCCCAAAATGTGTGTTTGGCGTTAAAGTCACCAGCAACCAAAAATCTAGCTCCAAGGGAATTGAAGAAGCTGTAGTATTGATGTTCTTTTATTGAAAATCGAGGCGGCGAATAAATTGATGATAAAACAAAGTTGTATTGACAGAATTCAATACAAATGTTTGTTGCTTGTAGGTAATCCTCACATATGTTGTTCATTAAATAATGTTTTATTCTGTTCTTTATAAGAATTGCCGAACCTCCACATGCTCTTCCGCGGGGATCTTTAGTATCATACAACACGTATCCATTAATTTTGAAGTACCCTGTCGCCGTCAAGTGAGTTTCAGCAATCATCATGACATCAATCTGCTTATCCATCAGGAAGTGTTCCAGTTCGTTTTTATGTTGGCGGAGGCCGTTCGCGTTCCAAAAACAAATTTTTAAACAAATCATTTCTTTAAAATTGCTTGTAAGATAGTGGATTGCATTTTCAGCATTTCCTGCATCATGGATGTCATAGTGGTCGTAAAAGTGTTCATAGTTTGGACAAGTGTCTGCAAAGTAGTCTCTAGAGTGTTAATATTAGGCTCGTAATATTGAGATTTAGGTTCCTGCTCCAAACGTGGCATATTAGATTTAACCACGTTAGCGTAAGAAACTTGTCTAGAACTAGGCGCGTTTTCATGACTAGTGGGCCGTAACAATTGAGGAAAATTGTTACTCGATGCAAAATTAGGCTGTTGTGGATGAACAGGTAATACTGACGTCTTGTTGGTCCTTATGCCTTTCAAATGAGTGTAAACTGGACAACCTCTATAATTTGCGGTATGATTACCTCCGCAGTTACTGCATTTTTTGATTTTTGAGTCGGTTTTCGACTTATCACATTGAGCAGTTGTATGTAGTTCCCCACACGCAACACAAACTGACGGCAATTTACAATATGCTTTAGTGTGACCAAATTCTTGACAATTAAGACACTGGACGGGTCCCTGACGCTTATGCGGTTCTTCCACGGTGATTCTACGATGCAGAAGGTAAATCAGATTGTAGATGGGATGGGACTCGTTTTTCTTTAAGACTATATCTCCGGGTTCCAATTCCACCCTGAACATAGGCTGAGGAATCTTTTCACGGTTTCTAATATTCGTTATGTTCTTAATTTTGAAGCCATTTTCCATTAAACTAGTCTTTATCTCGGCAGGATCAACATCTGGGTCTATACCCTTTAGAACGACTTGGAGTCCTTTTGCGCTTTTCAGCTGGTAGGTATAGAAATCCCTACTCTCCCTCTCCAACTGGTTGGACAATTTTCGAAAGTCATCTTCCTTTTTCACTTGAATTTTGGTTTCGCTGATATTTCCATGTTTAATTGAGGTTACGCTAAACATATTTTCACCTATTACCGAAACAATTCCTTGTACCAATTTACTGGAAGTGGGCTCTCTCAGATAAATTGGTGGGGGCTTAAACGTTTTTTTAGGAAGTTCTGGATCATCCGTCTGGAGGAGAGCAAACCTGTTTTGATCATTTGGATTGTCAATACTCACGGTCTTGGGAGCTTTTGAATTTGATGACGTTTGAGCAGATGTCGGGCTCCTCTGTCGCTTAAGAACTGTGACGTATTTATCCATACCTACTTGTTTTCTAGGTTTAACTGCACTATTTGATGTAGAAGATATTGATGTCTTATCATCTGATGAAATCACTATATTGGGCGAACAGGAACGGCGCCGTTCTACGGCTCTTGTAGTGAGAAGATTCTCCACAGATTTTTTTAAGGATTCTTCCTCAGAGATCCATAAAGATTTTCTAGTCGAGCTAAGCTCTTTCTCAGAATTACATCTGAGAGGAACACTCATACAGTTTTTATGCGATTTTTAATGTTTTTTATTATTTTTTTTTTTTTTAATGTTTTTTATTTTTTAATGTTTTTTATTTTTTTTTTTTACCGTAGGTATTTTTACCTATTACGAATTATTTTTTAACTTTTTGTTTTATTTCGACCTATTACACTTTTTCACCTATTACGATTTTTTCACCGAAAATTCAGCCGCACTAAAAATAACACGTCCGAACAGTTCAACAACACTATTTTCTCATAAACATTTATTACTTTACCCATAATAAAGAGAAATATATATAGAACAAAAAAATTGTTGCCCTTTTCATTTCAAAGATTTTTTCAGGTCTATTTTTTCTTCCTCAGGTAGCTAATAACATAGTAAAAAGAAATAGAAACACAAAATATAACAAATATTTTCCTATCTTAGTAAAAAATTTAACGGCAAACAGCCCTTATTTCCATACAAATGCATGTAAATGTATAGGGGTCTGGCCAGACACATGTGCCAGAACTAAGGGCTCAAAATATGTGCCTGACGAAGGGTTAATGCTAACATTGCATTTTTGTTCAAGTGGAACAATTAGTAAATAAAATCGGAATATGTTTAAACTTGTGATCTTATTGTATGTTAGTGTGTAGTGTTTGTTAGTAGCATTCCTTTGTTGGGTCAATAGCTGAGCATTTAATATGTATGTTTGTATGTTTAGTGTTTATAAATATGTGTGGTTGTTAGTGTGCTTATATTAGGAATTAAAAAATTAAAATATTGTTTACATTATCCAATAAACAAAACAAAAAACGCAAATACACACACACATCACTCAACAAACATTTTACTCTCAACGATGGAAAACGCAAACCCCTCTTCCTCACACCCAACACTAACTCAAACAATCAAAACAAAACAAACTCTCACTTTTACAAACCACAACTATATCCAGGCATGGACCTTCACCAAATACAAACACATTTTACACTAACTATTTTATTTAACAATCACATACTCCCATCCAGGCAAGCTCCCAAATTTGTGTGGAAAAAGTGGTCCCGAACATACATAAACATACTACTTATATGTATTATTAGATTTATGACATTTGTAAAATTAAGTTAAAAAAAAAAAGATAATTAATATTCCGTAAGAATTTTGAAATAATATGAATATAGCTTAATGTTGCCCAAACAAAGATTGTTTGATTGCAATATTAAACTATATTTAAAGCGTAATTTTAAGATAATGTCCTGATTCCAGTTAATCAGTTTGCATCATCTATATACTACATCAAAATTGAATCCTTTTACTAGTATAATACACCAAATTAAAAACAAAAAAGTTAATTAGGAGTATCGTCCAATGTCTTACCAACAACTTACATAAAATACGGAAGTAATATACATACATAAATAATTTTCTACCATAAGACAAGAACTAGATTTATACTGAAATCCTAATACATATGTAAAGTATTGTTTGTGTTTAGAATAGTGTGTGAATCGTTTGTATATTGTGTGTATCATATACTACATAAATTACAGAAATAAGATTTTTTTGCGATTTGATTTTGTTTTATTTGTACAAAACTTTTATTTCAGTAGATTTTTTTTATTACAAATAAACCAAAATGTTTGTTGCTCATTCGGGAAAAAAGCCTCAAAAACCTGAAATAGAAGAAGGAAATAGTAGTATAGTGGATATGTCCGGTACAATAAATACTAATCATAATAACTCAGTTCAAGATGCTTATGTAAGAACACCAGAAACAGTACCAAACCTATCAAAGGGATCAATTCCGAAGAATCCTCAACAGATGCCAAATTTTGCCACCACCATTAGTCCATAAAAAATTTAATCAGCCAGTAGAAAAAAATCCCAGGGAATATGCCAGTTTAATTAAAGAGATAATAACAGAGTCCAACGCGGAATATCGATCTGATTTGGAAGCGAATATTGAACTAAAAAATAAAAGATAGTTTGAGAAGAGGTTTTGCAGAAATGTTAAGGAAAATTCAAAATATCACTAGGATAAATAGAACATCCGAACGTTCGTCAGATGTTGCAGAGGGAAGAAAAAGGAACAACAGAAATGAAGCTATTGAAGTCGAGAAGGATGAATCTGAGATTAACCACATGATACCTAGGAGACTGGAATTTCAATATGCGACTTTGAATAGTGATAGTGATTCAAATGTGAACAGTTCTATCAATCCTGCTCCAAACACAGTTAGGCAAATTTCATCATTGAGAATTGACAAATGGGATGTAGTGTTTGATGGAAATAAAGAAAACCTTAACATAGAAGATTTTATATTTAGAATCGAATATATACAACAACACCATGGAAAGACCTCATGGGAGATTTTGATAGATTGTTAAATGGAGAAGCGAAGGAATGGTATTCGTCAGTGATAATAGAAAAAGATATCAGAAAATGGTCAGATTTAAAAGAAACTCTTTTACAACAATACCGATCAAATCGTAGTGAATACGAAATCATGCGCGATTTTGAAGAGCGTCATCATGACACCATTTTTGCAACCTATCATCATCATTTGACTGAACACCAATTTTAAACTTTTCAGAAAAAGAAACAAACAAGATTGTTTAAATAGTTAAATAAAAATCTTTAATGGAATATTATGAACATTTGTACTCATACATTTTTAAATGAAACGGATTAGCCAACAAAATTTAAAAATTCTTTAATCAACTTCATAATAAAAAAAATAACCATTGTATTTTTTGTATTTACTGGAATTACCATTACTACATACTTATTTTTGTTATTGTTTAACTAACGGGTGGTTAAATTTCAAGGGCCGATGTTGATTTTGAATAAAACACAAACCTTTAAGGAAATTATTGTAATTTTATTTTATTATGATATATTGGTATTACTCAATTATGTATGGAACAAAATATCGGCCAAATGGGCGACGCGACCACGGCGGCACACCTCCATTCGATGGTCCAAATTTTCGATGACCCTGATGCATAATGGAGGTTCTATGCCGTTTATGTGCCGAATTATCTCATCCTTTAGCTCTTGAATTGTTGCTGGCTTATCGACGTACACCTTTTCTTTCAAATAACCCCAAAGAAAAAAGTCCAACGGTGTCAAATCACATGATCTTGGCGGCCAATTGACATCGCCATTACGTGAGATAACACGGCAATTGAATTTGTTGCGCAAAATAGCCATTGTTTCGTTAGCTGTGTGGCAAGTGGCACCGTCCTGCTGAAACCACATATCGTCCACATCCATATCTTCCAATTCGGGCCATAAAAAGTTCGTTATCATCTCACGATAGCGAACACCATTCACAGTAACTGCCTGGCCGGCCTCATTTTGGAAAAAATACGGCCCGATGATGCCGCCAGCCCATAAACCGCACCAAACAGTCACTCTTTGTGGGTGCATTGGTTTTTCGACAATCACTCTTGGATTCTCATTCGCCCAAATGCGGCAATTCTGTTTATTGACGAATCCACTGAGGTGAAAATGTGCCTCATCACTGAAGATGATTTTCTTCGAAAATTGATCATCCACTGTTGCCATTTCTTGCCACCATTCTGCCCACGTTTGGAATGGTCAAGAGGCTTTAGTTCTTGAGCCAATTGCACCTTGTAAGCGTGTAAATGCAAGTCTTTATGCATAATGTTCATCAACGACGAGCGTGAGAGGTGCGACGACGAGTTGAGGTGGACGGCTCTTCAGCCACACTATCGCAAAACAGCAGCAATATATTCTGCTGTACGAGCATGCACTGGTGTTCTCACATCTTCTACAGACCCGGTTTGCTCGAATTTTTCCACGATTTTTGCGATTGTACGCACATTTGGACGATCAAATTGACCAAAAAAATCACGAAGTGCACGATATGCATTTTCATAATAAGTCTGGATAACTTTAACACGTTGTTGGATTGTGTATCTCTCCATGGTTCAAATTGAGTAAGTCTGAAATAGAGAAATGTCAGATAAAATTCGGAAAAAAGCTTGGCGTTTAGGTGTGGTTCACATTCAACATCGGCCCTTACAATTTAACCACCCTTTATATAAGTGTAATTTTATGTTAAACAGAGGTGTTTGATTATCAGGACTCCCAAAACAGATATCTTGAAGATGTAATATATATATTTTTTTGATATTATTTTAAACGTTTTGGGCGCCACGTTGGGTGCCATTTAATTTGTAATGGCTTATTTAAAGTTTTGACTACTTAGGTTGGAGATGTTATGTTGAACATTATTAATGTGAGGATCTGAATCCAAAGGTGGTAAAAAGATATATTAACAACCTATTAAATAGAATTTACACTAACAAGTTCAACTAAGATTTTGCAGGAAGCTTTTCGCACGTTCTAGCTGAGCTAACTAGTTCGGTAGTATTGGGCTGGGATCTTTTTCCTGTATTTAACCTTGCCTGTGCCTTACAAACCAAAAAAAATAACGTGCGAATAATAAGCCCTTATTGCTTTCTACACTAAGACTTTTCCAATTTTTCAGAAGAAAGCTTAGATGTTATAGCTTTGAACCTCTATACCCACCCATCCTTGGTTTTTCCTTGGTTGATAGTTTAGCTATAAAAAAACCCCCCAACCAGACTTAATCCTACCAAAGACCGTTACAGTTTTACCAAGAAAAAGAACTTACTTAATTTTTAAATCCGAATACATCGGTATAACAAAAATTTAATTATTTAACTTTCTAATACACAATTCATAATAATAAACTATTGATATTATTCTAATATTTTTAAGATCAATTACAATAAAAATAATCTTAAATCAAAAAGGGTTAATTTTGGCAATAAAAAAAATATGTTTAACTATTTCATGAGAATTAACAAAGCTTTTATTGTTCTTATTTGCACTCAATTAAATATGTGATCAAACGAGAAACTTCAATTGTATTTACAACAATAAAAACTTTGTTAAGAAGTTAAATAATATCAACCAAATATATAAGGTAAGAGAATGATAATAAACAAAACAAAAGAACTTACATAAAGTTGTATCCAACGATGCATGTAGAAGGTCTCCTGCATACTTGTTGTTGTTTTTAAAGATCGATAAATTTTTTTTTTGCGTAGATTTTCTTCTTTTTGTTTTGTTAATTTGTTATACTAAATTAGGGTAGCCATAAGATAATTTTTTTTTGATTCTTATGATTAAATTTTAGTGTGCGGGTTAATATAATTAGTGTTTTATTAAGTTTTAAATATTAAAGGATCATATTTGAAATAAACTGTTTCGCTATTGGTTGGTTATGTCGTTTAGATATAATTTTAAGTTTTGGATTAAGTTTTAATTTAAAAATATTATTAATATATTTTTTTTTCAATTATGTTTTAAAAGTGGTTAACAAAGAAAATGTTTTTATAATATCTGGTGATACAGAATTCTAAAGGTATAATTGATACTTGGAATTATAGTTAGTTAGCCGAATTATTAGGGAATTTGGAAGAAATAGTTATATAAAATTTTGGTTTAAATGTTATGATATGCCTGGATAATTTTACAGATTCGTTCTTCTCTTCTTCTTTCCTTCTCTTTCTCCTCCTTTTTTTGAATCGGAAAGATGATAATCATCATGGTACACTGGCATGATGTTATGTAGCAATGGAGATAAATTTATGGGCAAAATAAGTCTTCTTTTGGGTACTGCGTAAGTATTTTTGCAAGTGGTGAAGTTGATTCGGGGTTTGTGAAATGTTGTTTCATCGGGTTAGGTGAAAATTTTGAAAACGAGCACGTGTGTTAAGAATTGCCCCAAAGTCTCAAAATTTTGATATATTTTTATAGGAAAAAATGTGTATTCCTTTATGCTTCGGATGAAGAGTAAAAGTGGTGAAGTTAAGTTGGTTGTGGGAAAATCAAGTATTTCCTTAGCATAAAATGTGGTAACACCGATTACGTAACGGTGTGAGAAATAGCACATGTGTAGTTGGTCCAAGGTCCCACAATACACATGTGTGTTGTGGACAAATAACACAAAATGAAGATTTTTCGAAAAATGTTATGCCGTCTTCTTTAAATATTCTAGACAAAAAAAATTTCAATTCGTTTAGATGGCATTAATAAATTTAAATTTTCAAAACTTTGATACCTTTTATTAAATTTCACACTATCTTTATTATTTAAATGCACTGAAAAATAATTTACAACAATTTACAATACAGAACCGCAGTCAACATTGAAAAGACTAAAGACTTTTACTTTTTAAACCATTACCTATCTAACTTAGCTCGTTTCTCTTCCCTCTACAATAAAACGCCTAAAAGCTTTCAAAATTGCCACTGAGATACATATTTGTTACTCTCATTCATGATCCACAAATATCATATATATTAAATACATGTGACATACATGAGATCATATTGACGTGTAAACGGAGTTTAAAGCAAAAATATCATAAACCGTAAGTACTGATCAAATCGAACTCTCTCAGTGGTGAGATTTGTAAAAAGGGGAATTTTACAGGCCCAAGTTGTAAAACAAATGTTCACCGGGATAAACATAAACAAATGTTATACTATTTCTGTCATACTGATAAATACTCATGATACTACAGGGTGGTTAAATTGTAAGGGCCGATGTTGAATGTGAACCACACCTAAACGCCAAGCTTTTTTCCGAATTTTATTTAACATTTCTCTATTTCAGACTTACTCAATTTGAACCATGGAGAGATACACAATCCAACAACGTGTTAAAGTTATCCAGACTTATTATGAAAATGGGCGTTCAAATCAAAATGCATATCGTGCACTTCGTTTTTTTTTGGTCAATTTGATCGTCCAAATGTGCGTACAATCGCAAAAATCGTGGAAAAATTCGAGCAAACCGGGTCTGTAGAAGATGTGAAAACACCAGTGCATGCTCGTACAGCTCGTACTGCAGAAAATATTGCTGCTGTTCGCGATAGTGTGGCTCAACCTCAACTTGTCGTCGTGCCCAACAATTGCACCTCTCACGCTCGTCGTTGATGAACATTATGCATAAAGACTTGCATTTACACGCTTACAAGGTGCAATTGGCTCAAGAACTAAAGCCTCTTGACCATTCCAAACGTGGGCAGAATGGTTGCAAGAAATGGCCACAGTGGATGATCAATTTTCGAAGAAAATCATCTTCAGTGATGAGGCACATTTTCACCTCAGTGGATTCGTCAATAAACAGAATTGCCGCATTTGGGCGAATGAGAATCCAAGAGTGATTGTCGAAAAACCAATGCACCCACAAAGAGTGACTGTTTGGTGCAGTTTATGGGCTGGCGGCATCATCGGGCCGTATTTTTTCCAAAATGAGGCCGGTCAGGCAGTTACTGTGAATGGTGTTCGCTATCGTAAGATGATAACGAACTTTTTATGGCCCGAATTGGAAGATATGGATGTGGACGATATGTAGTTTCAGCAGGACGGTGGCACTTGCCACACAGCTAACGAAACAATGGCTCTTTTGCGCAACAAATTCAAAGGCCGTGTTATCTCACGTAATGGCGATGTCAATTGGCCGCCAAGATCATGTGATTTGACACCGTTGGACTTTTTTCTTTGGGGTTATTTGAAAGAAAAGGTGTACGTCGATAAGCCAGCAACAATTCAAGAGCTAAAGGATGAGATAATTCGGCACATTAACGGCATAGAACCTCCATTATGCCTCAGGGTCATCGAAAATTTGGACCATAGGATGGAGGTGTGCCGCCGTGGTCGCGGCGCCCATTTGGCCGATATTTGTTCCATACATAATTGAGTAATACCAATATATCATAATAAAATAAAATTACAATAATTTCCTAAATAGTTTGTGTTTTATTCAAAATAAACATCGGCCCTTGAAATTTAACCACCCGTTACTTCTGGAGAATTAATCCGATTCTTTTATTAGCATTGTGTTTGTCAATTATTGGTTTTAGACCAAGAATAAAATACTTTTTTGTTGTTTTAGGATATATTGTATTTGGTAAAATATAAACCTTTACAATCCACTACTACTTAAAAGATTTTTTTATTCCTTTCTGTTAAGCAAGTAAAAAAGTCGGCAAATTTTCTAGGTATGAATTAATATAATTTGAAAATTGTTTTGTTATCTAGTTTATAAAAGTTTTGGAATTACAATTGTTTTGTAGTTGTTTTTATATAGCATCAATTGTTCACTTTTATAGCTAAATTTACAGTCCAATTTTCCTATTTTATTCTTCCTAGCCGAAAATTCAAATTTTCCATTTTTTTTATTATACATTTAATTTACCACACAATTTTACCTAAGACCTTAATAACAGTTTACCAAATTTTTAATGAAATTATTTGTAACGTTTTTTTTAAAAGAATTATAAAATGGCTCTCGTGCATAGCAATGAAAATTTATCATATATGGATGAAAACAATAGTAACAGCAAATGTAGTGTTTGTGATAAAATTTATGAAATAGATGACATAGTTGTTGCCACACCATGTACCCACATTTTTCATAAAAACTGCATAGTAGAAGTGCTTAAGGAAACTCAAGCATGTCCGATTTGCAGTAAGACCTGTAGACCAACCAAACTTAAGTCCAATAATATTTTGATCGAAGGGGAAACCTAAGCCATTTCTAACCCAACTTCTTTCAATGCGAATATTAGTAACAAAGGGGCAATTCCTAAAACTACAAATAGAGGAAGTATTCGACGCAATTTACAGGAAACCGAAATGACTCGGACTCCTGCATTCAATAAAAATAATGATATAGAAATTAGTGAAAATTTACATAATATTTCTGCAACTCATTCTCAGAATTTACTTTTTGATCCCCATAATATAAGTGACAATACACTTCAAACTTTAATCAACGAAGCGGTGAGAAGTCTGTTAGACTCTCTAAATATAAACCCAAATCGCAGTATTAGACCAAACTTTGGAACTTATGATACCAACAGTAGAAATCAAAATTTCAGGGGTAACAGAAATAATAATTTCAATCGAATGACTCAGCACTCCAGAGAGAGGAAATTTAGGCGGTAGACAAAGTTTTAGAAATTCTAATTTAAATCAAAGTTATGACTTCACTACGGATAAAGTCTCCCAAATTATTTCTGGCTGGCATTTGAAATTTATTGGACAGGAAGAGGATGGTATGTCCGTTGACAATTTTATTTACAGAGTTCAAGCTCTTACGAATCAAGGCTTAAGAGGTGATTTTGATTTGTTATGCAGACATATTCATGTGTTATTTAGTGGAAAGGCACTTGACTAGTTTTGGCGATTTCACCGAAATGCCACAAGGTTAGACTGGACTAATTTATGTAATGAGCTCAGGAATGAATTGCGAGATAGGAGAACCGATTTTGATTTAATGGAGCTGTGACGGTGGAAGTCGGGAACCCTCGTTTCCACCCACACCTTATAGCGATATTTCTGTGTTTTTGTTTAATATTGCTTGTGTTTTTTTTCGGTATTTTTTATTTTTTAATAAGAATTAATGAATTTGTTATTTTTGAATTTATACCTTGCTGTGTTGAACTAATGTTATATATATTATAAGTTGAATTACCTATAATTCTTTTGGGATTAAACTATTACTTTATTAAGATTGTTTTATTAGAAAGAATAATGTCTATATCGCGTTGGAATACACATTGCTAACTGTAAAGTAAATTTTAATTTATCAACGGCGACATCTAGTGGTAGTGACATGAATTAGTACATGAGACACACCCTCTGGCGGCGTGTAGGCAAACACCACATACACAAACAGCTGAGCAAATGTGTAGACGCAACCACCTTGGTTGTATGTCAACAGAGAAAAAAGGTATAAAAGCAGAACAAAATTGAAGCTCGTGATCAGTCAGTTCTCACCAGTCGGTGAACACAGTGGTAGGTAAGTGGTTTGTGGTATATTTTAGTCATTTGTTTTGTTTGGTCTGTAGTGGTGCTGGTGTAGTCCAAATTGAAGATTCCGTGCTTATACCGCAGGTTTTCAATTTGGTGCTCCATCAACATACGAAGCCAATCGTCGTAGTGAACCCGTGGTTATACCGCAGGTTCCCGACGACGAGTCGCTCGACACAGCGTTTCCGCGGTTATACCGCAGATTCACTGCCGTTGAGGGCTTCATTGGGCCTCAGACGAGGTGGTGTGTGTATGTAGGGCCGATTGTGAATGCCGTGGTTATACCGCAGGTTTACCATCTGGTACTACCCCAACATCCAAAGCCAAGCGTAGTGGTGTGCCCGTGGTTATACCGCAGGTTCAAGACTACGAGTCGCCCGACGCAGCGTTGCCGTGGTTGTACCGCAGCTTCGCTGATGTTTGGTGGCTTCACTGGGCGTCAAGAAACACCCACAAAAACCCACATACCACGACTGTTTGTAACAATCAGGCCGTCCGTACGGTGATCGTTTAGTGAAAACAACCGAGGGGGAACGGGTCAGCCGTCGACGTCACTGTTACTGCATTTAGGGTAGAATGCCAATAAACGGCTAGTAATAATATCAATGAAGACCAAAAATAAATTGTATAATTAGAAGTTTTAAGTGAAAAGTTTAAATAAATGAATAAAAAAAAAAGAAAAAAATGATTTAGTGTTCTGGGTTTTCTTCTTAAACGAGGTCTCAAAAGTAATAAATATATATTGTGAGTGAACCCTGGGTATCCGACGAGATACACCCCAGCAACCAAAAAGGTTCGTCACAGAGCAAATCAGGAATAGAAAACAAAGGAATGGCGAGAAATTTGATGTTTTTTATGATGCTGTTTTGCAGATATCTGACCGTTTACAACAACCAATTAGTAATATTGAATTAATAGAAATTTTGAAAAGAAACTTAAGACCTGACGTGCGTAAAGAACTTCTTTATTTGGATATCAATTCTATTTCACAACTTAGAGAATATGTAAGAAAACATGAGATTTTAGAAGAGGAAATAAATAAATATAAAAGTAATAGAATTTTTGTGCCTCGTAAAGTTGTGTCCGAAATGGAAACAGAATTTTCAGATTGTAATGTTGATATAGCTGTTGAAATTGAGGAACTAAAAGATTTGTCTTGCTGGAACTGTTCCCAAAAGAGCCACTGTTTCGAAGATTGCGTTGGTGAAAGAAAGATATTTTGTTAGGTCTGCGGAACACCCAATGTTTTCAAACCAAATTGTTTACAATGTAACAAATATCCAAAAAACTACCAACACAATCTGAAACCAAAACAGTTAGTATCCAAGTCGGCTCAAATGTAACTTCGATTGACTGTCAAACACATTTACCCGGAGATTATAGATTTATTTGCAACCACAAGCATGACAATAATAAGGATCAGAATTTGGTAAATAATTTCATTCCGAATTATTTAAAACCGTATCATATACGATTGCGGGAATATAAGGAAGCTAAACGTAGAATTTTTTGTGAGGAAATAGTTAAACCGAATATTGTAAAGAAAAGTAAGAGAAATATAAGAAGGCTTAGAAATTTTTGGAAGAATATTGTGAGAAATCGTAAATATTATTGTTCTGCCGTTGTTTCTTGCAGACCTTTTACAACAGTGAAGATTTCAAATGAAAATTTAGTTGGCATGATTGATACAGGTGCCACAATTTCGTGTTTTTCTTCAGAGTACGCCAAACGTTTCTTAGAGGAAAACAAATATCCGTACAAAAAGTTTAGAATTAATTTAAAAACAGCCGATGGGACGAATCACCCTACAGTAGGTAGTGTGACAACAACAGTAACTTTTAGAGATGTGTCTAAACCTATAAACTTCTTAATTATACCAAACCTGACGCAGAATCTGTACCTAGGTGCCGATTTTGTCAGAACCTTTGGTTTAGCCAAAGATCTCTTTTCCAAAAATACTTCACATACAATAAACATTAATCTAAATGAGATGGAAACCGATGACGATGTGCACAATTTAGACAGTGATCAGAAACGAAGGTTAGATATAGCGGTTAGCTCATTTCCATCCTTTTCCAAAGAAGGTCTTGGAAGGATGTGTCCCATGTAATTGACACAGCAGGGAATAAACCCATAAAGCAACGACACTTCGCAGTTTCACCTGCAATTGAACAATTATTATTTAAGGAAATAGATCATATGCTCCAGCAGGGGGTAATAGAGGAGTCGCAGAGTCCTTGGTAGTCACCAGTGGCATTAGTACTCAAACCGGGTAAGGTGAGATTGTGCCTTGATGCTCGAAAAGTTAACAGTGTCACGGTGAAAGATGCATATCCTTTGCGTTTGATCGATGGAATCCTCAGTAGGCTCCCTAAGGCCAGATTCATTACGACTCTTGACCTTAAGGACGCTTTTTGGCAAATTCCATTAGATGAAAGTTCAAAGGCAAAGACAGCTTTCACCATTTGGTTTATGTAATGCGCCTCAAACCATGGCCAGGCTTATGGACAAAGTTATTCCTGCGCACTTACGGACCAAAGTCTTCATCTACCTGGATGATTTGCTCCTAATTACCGAAACATTGGACGAACATATATTGTTGCTTCATGAGGTTGCTCTCTATTTAGGGCATATGATAGGGTATGGTATAATTAAAACAGACCCGGACAAAGTACAGGCTATCCGAGATTTTCCATTACCAACATCCGTCCGAAGAAGATTCTTAGGTATTTGTGGGTGGTATGGACGGTTTGTCCGTAACTTTGCAACTGTAACAGCACCATTGACCAACCTGTTACAGAAAAATAGAAAATTCTCTTGGTCCGAAGAAGCAAAATCTGCATTTGAAGGCTTAAAATATTCTCTTTGTTCCGCACCAGTTTTACATAATCCAGATTTTTCTCGTCCGTTTTCGATACAATGCGATGCAAGCAAATATGGGATTGGGGCAGTTCTCGCACAGAGAAACGACGACAATGACGAACTACCGATAGCATTCATGAGTCATAAACTTACGTCAGCTCAGAAGAATTATTCCGTTTCAGCACTCTTGTTCTGCAGCTGTCATGGCTGTCAAGAAGTTTAGAGCTTATGTAGAGGGTCATGAGTTTGAAATAATAACGGATCATGCATCTCTCAAATGGCTCATGAATCAGACGGACTTGCACGGACGGCTCGCAAGATAGGCATTAAAATTGCAAGGTTTTAATTTTACTATACGCCATCGGAAAGGAAGCCAGAATATCGTACTGGATTCTCTATCAAGAATGTATTCGGAAAACAATGAGGAGATAAAATTTAAGGGTATAGAGGAAATGTATGTATCTGAATTTGAGAACTCTATTGGAATTGACCTGGGATCTAAGGAATTTTTGTCACCCGAATATTTGTCCTTATTTAAGGAACTTAAAAGAAAGGAAAAATTCCTACCAGATATCAAATTAATTGATAATTTTATATATAAACGTTGTGAACATGCGTCAGGAGAACGATTACAGGAAGAGATGTCTTGGAAATTATGGGTTCCTCTAGCTTTGACACAGGACTTAATCAAAAATAGCCCATAATCACCCATTATGCGCTCATGGCGGTGTAGGCAAACCCCTACAAAGATTGAAAACTTTTTTCTTTTGGCCGAAAATGGCAAAGCCTGTTTCAGACTACGTATCTTCTTGTGAAGTGTGTAAACAAACGAAAGCCTCTAATAAATGCTTAAGACCACCCATGGGGCAGCAGGCTTGTTATGTAAGGGTTTTTCAGAAATTATATTTAGACTTATTAGGCCCTTACCCTCGTTCGTCTTCCGGAAACACAGGCATCATTATAGTTTTAGACCATCTCTGAAAGTTCCACTTTCTGGAACCTATTCGTAAGTTCACTTCCAACGTAATTTATGAATTTCTTGAAAAATGCGTTTCCCATATTTTCGGTGTACCGGAAATGATTACAACTGATAATGGTGTGCAGTTTAAATCGACTCTATTAGTTAATTAATTGTTCTTTATTATTTTTTTTAATTCATTTCTTTTGTTACAAAGTTAAAAAACGAGTTTTAAAGTAAATAGAACATACGACTTTGACCAATGTCGTCAGTCGGATAGAGATTGTGATTTAAATTATAACAATTGTGTTTTATGTTTAATTTAGATTAATAATTAAATTCATCAATAAGCTGTTTTCGATAACCTATTGCATCTATAACAAAAAGATATATATTTTTAAAGTTTTGCTTTGCATTATTTAAGATATTTATTTATTTTCAGTTATTGTAGTTCTTTTAAAATATTTATAGCGGATTTCCCGTAAAATTGGACATATGGGAATAAAGTGCAGAATATTTTCCGTTTCGTTTCTATTACATAAAGAGCATATGCGGGGCCAATGTGTCTGAAATCTAGATACATTGAGCTCAATCAGGTCACACCTGGCTTTAAAGATGTAGCTTATAGATTTCGAAATATGTTTGTTGCTCCTTGTAGTTAAGTTTTGAATAAAAAGGATTTGTTCTGGTTGCCTGTAGTAAGTAGTTTTCTCTTTCTTTTCTTTTTAGCCCAGTTAGTATATCAAATCTTAAACGTTCTCAGTTCTCTCTTGAAACGCATTCGGAAATTTGTATTGTAGTTACATCACAAGTTAGTTTTTCTATGTGTTTATACCAATACGATTTTTTTCTATTGTGAGTTTGGTTAGTTTACTTGGTAAGCGGTTATCGTTATAATCAAACAAGGTCTTTATTATATAACTCAGATGTATATCAGGAGTGTATATATAGTTATTTTCAATACCAGTTTCTAACATCAATGCATACGTTGGGGTAAATGCAGGTAGCTTAAGTATCTTTTTTAAGAAAAAGCGTTGAAGTTTGTCTACCCCTTCAAACAACGGATATCACCATACTTGGGCACCATATGACTGGATTGCACGACACACTGATTGGAAGAGATTCCATTTTGCCTTTAATCCGATTTCTTTTTTTGATAAAAATTCTTTCCAAGTGAAGTTTATATTGTTTTTAGCAGATTTATTCCTTTTTTCTATATGTTTGCTAAACGTCATTTTAGGTGATATTGTTACTCCGAGATAAGTATATTCGTTTGTCACTCTGATAGGCTCCCTCTTAAATAACCATTGTTCACGAGCAGAAATTTTGCCCCCATTTCTCAGTATCATCATTTCGGATTTGTTCAAATTTAGCTCAAGATTCCAAATTTCACAATATATTTCTAGCCTTTTAATCATTGCATCGTGTTTATATCATCTGCCAAAATCACGATATCATCAGTGTATGGGTACACGGGTTTAAAATAAATGTAGATGTAATAATAATGGGGGTGACTTACAGTTTATGATGTAATGTTGTGCTGACTGTAGGGTGATGTGGATGATGGTAAATGTGCTGATGTTACCTTAGTCCTGGTTGATGTGGATGATGGCCAATTTGTTGATGTTCCCTTATTCCTGGTGCTAGAGGATGATGGGTGAAGATGATGAAATTAGATGAAGATGGTTGCCTTGTTGTTGGTTGGCAAAGCCTTTAAGATGCCGAATTCTCGGCACAATAGTTGGTGCGGGGGCAGGTTGAGATATGGCAGAACACGATGTCGATATGCGCTTCTCAAAATGTTTGGGAACAACAAAGGGAAAATTTTATACCTTCTAAAAATGATCAAAAAATGCTAATTACTTTGAAAACCCACTTTGTAAAATACCACAGAACTACAAATTACGGTAGGAATTATTAACACTTAGAAATTTATTTTGGGTTTTAGAAAAACTCTCTTTATTTCGTAAAAAATGTAATAATATTAATATTATTTTGTTTGAAATATATATTATGTGTAGTTCAGATAATTATTTATAATTATTTTATTTTGTATAGTTATGTATGTTTAACTCTGTAATTGGTTGCAATGATTTTTAAGAACAAATAGTTTTGTGGGTTTTGGTTTGGTGTTTTTTGTTTGATTTTTATTAATTATTTTTAATTCACCAAAATTGCACTTTTAGGTTTCACTTAGGTTAATTTTATTTTGTTTGTTTCGCTAATAGTGGTGTCTCTTAAATATGGTTTTAATGCATTTTTTATAATAATTTAGTAGTTAATTGTTGTTTAAATTATTAACCTTTTCTTCAATGTTTTATCTTTAATTTCAATATTTGCATTTTTATTAACTGTAAGATTATTTTATTTTAAGTTGGTAATCAGAACACTAACAATTTAACAAGAACAATTTGGGTTGTCGATTATGATGTGTTTGCTTCACAGGTTCTAGAAAGAGTGTCGTTTAAAAACCACCACCACAATTGTCTGTCGGTATGAGAAACAAAGAGACAAAAGCAACGAGTAACACTGCAGTTGCAGGGTTTTCGTGCCTAAACATCCCGCCCCCTTGTTATATCCATGATAACAAAGTTGGGGACTATTCAGGGTTCCATATCCATACCAGACAGGCAATTGTGTTTACATTATAAGAGAATAGAGAATCCCTATGATAATTTTTAAAAATAGTATAACTATAAAAATTCACAAAAAGGGTTTAATATATTCCAAGTTCAATATGAATACAAGAAAGGTTGAGTATGTATCATAACAATAATATTCAATATAAATGAAACAATGCGAATGTAAAACAGAGGTAAGTATAAGTACAAGGAGAATTCAAGTTTTAGGAAATAGGGTAGGTACATATGTATAATTAAATTTTTAGGTAAGTGAGGTAAGTAAATGTATGTGTATAATTCAATATAATATAAGTTTACAATGAGTTAATTTTAATAAAAAAGAGGTAAGTATTATACAAGGAGAATTCAATTTTTAGGAAATAGGGTAGGTACATATGTATAATTAAATTTTTAGGTAATTAAGATAAGTAAATGTATGTGTACAATTGAATATAATATAATTTTACAAGGAGGTAATTTTAATAAAAAGAAGTAAGTATAATACAATTCATTTTTATGGTGATTTAATATTCATATTTTATATGGTGGATCTGGTTAAAATTAATATTGTTACACCCCGAAAAAATCAGGATCGGCCAGCCTCAAATTGCGGTATGTATCACTCACGCTGCGGTCCAATGTCTTTTTTGATGTTTCCACGGGCAGGTCGGTATTAATTCTTGCTCGTATTGTGAAATTCCCTTTTTCTTCTTCAAACTGGCTCCGAAAAGTGAGTTGGCACCACCTCTCAAACGGTAGATGATACCGTTCCACAATAAATTCTGCTATGGAGCTCGTGGGGGTGCAGGATTCTATTAGGCCTCGTACTGGGTGCCAAACATTTTTTATTTTTATCCGAATGATAACAGTGGGGGGACAGTCGGCTGCCCGGCTCAGGTAAGAGTTGGCTCGGGTTATTTCGGTCTGATGAAGAAGGGTGTGGTGAGGACCGTTGCAGTCACGACAGCGCTCTTTGCTGCGGCAGTTAGCAAATCTGTGGGAGTGTGCAAGGCAATTGCGACAGTACCGATGATAGTCCACGGCATCTTTCCTGGCGGAGACAGCCATTTTCAAGAATTTAGAACATTTACGCGGCCTTTTTGGCATAGACGGCAATCTGGGCTTTTGGATCGCGGTCGCTCCGCCTGGCTGGTTTTCTCGATTGTAGCGACTTGGCTACTGGAGGCATGTTTGCTGTAACGAGGAAAAAAAGGGGAGAATTAATTGCTACGACGTAAGGGGGAGTAAAACGAGTTTGACAATGGGGCGCGTGACGACGCCATTAGCTGTGCGTATTTCAGCTACTCTGACTCTGACTCTGGCCAGTGAATATTTTCTCAATACGTCCGAGACGCCATTGATTGGGGGGTAAATTGTCATGTTTGATGACAACCAGGTCGCCGATTTCGAAGTCTCGATGGGGGTACTTCCACTTATTTCTTTTGTGGAGTTCGGATAAATATTCTCCCTTCCATCTACGGGCTAACTGGTGATGAAGGACCTTGAGCTTTTGCCAACGATTGATATAGCCGATGGAATGGCTTGAGAAATCGGGTTCTGGTGGAGATAAGAGTGGGGTCCAAATGAGAAAATGACCTGGCGTTAGAGCGCACAGATCGTTTGGGTTGTCACTCATGGGACTTAAGGGTCTAGAGTTTAAGCACGCCTCAATGCGTGCCAACATGGTGCTGAATTCCTCATAAGTGAAGTTTTGGTTATGGCTAAGCTTTTTGAAACTTTTAACGCCGGCCTCCCAGAGGCCACCCATATGAGGGGCGCCAGGGGGGATGAAATGCCAAACCACGGGGTCTTGCGAGAGAAGGCCCTTATGTATCATTGAAAGGAATTGCTTTTTATCGCCTTTTAGGATGTTAGCTGCGCCAACAAAGGCAGTGCCGTTATCCGAATATATAGCCTGAGGTGTTCCTCGTCGCGAAAAGAAGCGAGCAAAGGCGGCTAGAAAGGCTTGAGTGGATATATCACCAGTAGCCTCGAGATGGATTGCCTTCGTGGAAAAACATACGAAGACTAGCACATATCCTTTGGTTACTCGGCAGCCACGACCGGCATAAGATTTGATGTCAAAGGGGCCAGCAAAATCAACCCCAGTGGAAAAAAGGCGCGCGTTAAAGTCGAACGCTCGGGGGGTAATGCAGCCATTATTTGTTGACTAAGTTGACGCTTATGTTTTACGCATAACTCACTCGATATCAATTCATGTATGGTAGTACCACTGGACGCCAAGTCGGCGGGGTTACTTTTTGAATCGACATGGGACCACGAGTCTTTTCCTACTTATTCTATTATGGATGAAATTCGATTTTCGACGAATGTTTTCCATTTGTGAGCTGGTTTTTTCAGCCAAGCCAGTACGATTGTAGAATCCGTCCATAAGTAGAGTTTATATTGCTTGAGGGTTATTTGAGCTGTAATAGAATCGATCATATTAGCAAGCAATTCTGCTCCGCAAAGTTCCTTACGAGGTAGAGAGACAAATTTAACAGGGGCAACTTTCGATTTGGCGGCTAACAGCTGGCTACTGACCAATCCTTGGTTTTCAGAGCGGATATAAATGGCGGCTGCATACGCCTTCTCCGAGGCATCACAGAAACCGTGTAATTCAATTTCATAGGATGGGTCGAAGTCAATGAACCGGAGCATTCCAACTTCCTCAATTCTGACGTAATCGTCGAGGAATTCGCGCCATTTGTTCATTGTAAGGGGGTTCAAATCCTCATCCCAGTCAGTGCCGTCTTTCCACATTTGCTGCATTATCATCTTTGCAACGATAATTTTGGGAGATAGCCATCCTGCGGGATCGAATAGTTTGGAAATTTCGGAGAGTACGCATCTCTTGGTGGTTAATTCCCGATTCTGGTTAGCTTTGAGTTGAAAGTAGAAGTGATCATTTCCCGCATTCCACCGGAGTCCTAAAGTCTTTGTGACACTGGATTCTGACAGCTGTAGGAATTCTTCACCCAGCAAGTGTGTTGGCGGCAGACCTTGTAATACCTGATCGTGGTTGGAAGTCCATTTTCGTAGAGAAAACCCCGCAGTTTTCATAACTTTTATGAGTTCTTCACGAGATTTGATTGCCGACGATATTGTATGGGCTCCCGAAAGGACATCGTCAACATACATATATATTATTTTCGTAGCGATTAACCAAATTTTGCCAAGCCATGTTAAAACCATCGTTTGTCATAGGGCAAGTCTTCAAAAGTTCGCGCGCTTCACCCTGCGTCTTTTTTACCAAATGACACATTTTTTCGACCGGTGATAGACGTTTATTGTTGCGGTAAAGAGCTGTGAACATATCACAGAAGTTGGGCCAAGATTGATAATCTCCATGAGAAATTTCGGTATCGCAAGGGGGAAATGAAATGTGAGGGGTTAGATCGACTGAGGTATCGGTTGAGGGAGAAACCAATTTATCCTTGGCTTGAAGATCTTCGTTGAGCTCGTGAATTCTCGCGACGTCAGCGGTATAAGCGCCAAAAGTGGCGTCTCTTGAGGTTGTCGTAATCGAGTTCATCTTTGATAGAATCATATTGTTCCAGAACGGTTTCGTAAGATGACTCAAATCTGGACCAATGGATTTGGATCTGTTTCTCCTGTGTCTTCAAAGTGTGTCGCGAGTGCGATTCTACCGCGAGCCCATCAAAGTAGCTTTGAAATTCGACCACTTAATCCGAATAACGAATTAAGCTTTTTATGGCAGACATGGTTAAGGTGTGTTTATATATATAATGGGGATTTTTTTAAAATTTGAAGAACATTTCAGTTGCGCTTCGTAAAGCGACTTGGGTAAAATTTAAGGAAATTTTCAGTTGCGCTTCGTAAAAGCGATTTGGGTAATATGTAAAAGAAAATTGATAGAAATTTTCAGTTGCGCTTCGTAAAAGCGAATTGGGTAATATGTAAAAGAAAATTTAAAGAAATTTTCAGTTGCGCTTCGTAAAAGCGACTTGGGTAATATGTAAAAGAAAATTGATAGAAATTTTTCAGTTGCGCTTCGTAAAAGCGACTTGGGCAAAAGTTAAAAGAAAATTTAAAGAAATTTTCAGTTGTGCTTCGTAAAAGCGACTTGGGCAAAATTTAAAAGAAAATTTAAAGAAATTTTCAGTTGCGCTTCGTAAAAAAGCGACTTGGGCAAAATTTAAAAGAAAATTTAAAGAAATTTTCACTTGCGCTTCGTAAAGCGACTTGGGCAAAAGTTAAAAGAAAATTTAAAGAAATTTTCAGTTGTGCTTCGTAAAAGCGACTTGGGCAAAATTTAAAAGAAAATTTAAAGAAATTTTCAGTTGCGCTTCGTAAAAAGCGACTTGGGCAAAATTTAAAAGAAAATTTAAAGAAATTTTCAGTTGCGCTTCGTAAAAAGCGACTTGGGCAAAATTTAAAAGAAAATTTAAAGAAATTTTCAGTTGCGCTTCGTAAAAAGCGACTTGGGTAGATGTAAAAGAAAATTTAAAGAAATTTTCAGCTGCGCTTCGTAAAAAGCGACTTGGGTAGATGTAAAAGAAAATTTATAGAAATTTTCAGTTGCGCTTAGTAAAAGCGACTTGGGCAAAAGTTAAAAGAAAATTTAAAGAAATTTTCAGTTGCGCTTCTTAAAAAAGCGACTTGGGCAAAACTTAAAAGAAAATTTAAAGAAATTTTCAGTTGCGCTTCGTAAAGCGACTTGGGTAAAATTTAAAAGAAAATTTAAGGAAATTTTCAGTTGCGCTTCGTAAAAGCGACTTGGGCAAAATTTAAAAAGAAAATTTTATTTGATTACTAAAATATTTTTATTTTTCGTGATAATTTTGTAACGACCCTCGAAGACATAGTATATAAATTCTTATTTACCTATCAGCTGTTGTCCCACTGACCTAGTTATTTTCTTTCATATATATATATAGAGTATATAAAAAATACGTACATACATATGTATAATATGTACATGCCCTTTCTTATTTGGTATTTTCAATGAGTGTCAAAACAACGAGTTGATCGAGGAGAGACAAAACCATTGAGAGCGAATAAGAAAAGAGAGATTTGTAAAACAAAAGAAAACGAGAGAGAATTGAAAAGTACGTGATGTCATGGTGAAATTAAATACAAGGTGACAGCATTGCTACAACAATTACAACAAGGCAAGAACAACAGGCATTTTTATTTGTGTAATACTTTCGTTACTGTCAAAAACATCTGGCATAAAATAAAGAAAACAAACATACAAACATGGATAAAAACAGAAAACAATAGTAGTGAAAAATTGTTTATTTTATTTTCTTAAACAATTTCGAAACTCGTGATGATTTTGTTCGGGGCATTTTGATTAATGAGGAAATTCTAGACAGTCGTATCTGTGTTTCCCTCTTGCCACGCGAACAGTATGCTCGAAAGGTGAACAATTGGCTGACTTATCAAATTGTCAGCAATGACATCATAAATCGTTGGACATACCCCTTAGTACCTGATATGGGCATTGTCGAACTGAAACAGATGTATGTATATCTTAAACAAAAATAATATGTATCTATAAAAGCCCTACGTCTAGTTTGGGCGAAAACGTGGTGGTACATAAAAATAGTGTTCAACGTTGACCTTCTGTAAATATTTTCCGCATAGAATCAAGCGCTAAATTTGCTTGAAGGAGCTTACATTTTAAATCTTTATTTTCAGATTCCAATTGGCGAATTTTTTCTTGATAATTTGTTGATACTGTATCAAAAATTGAAGGACTAAAAGTGAAACAGCAAAAGCAATATTAGAAGCTCTTCAAAAAATAATAAAATAGATACTTTATTAATATAATTAATTATATTATTATATAATTTAATTATGTATATATATAAAAGGCACAAAAAAGAAATAAGTACATTAATGAAATTATTGATAATTTTAATCACTTCTCAGTTTGAGATTCTTTTTCTCTCTGAATTTGCCCATGACACTTTGAAGCTGCAGTATTCGAAAATTCTTCCATGGAAAATAAATGTAAGCCATGTGAAGGTTTCTCTGATGGATTAACTTCGGATGACATTCGAAATTCTGTTGGGCATGATAGCCCTAAAGGCACAACACTATGCATTGTTGTTTTGTTTTGCTGCTACACTATTGGCATAGCGTTGGGCATTAACAAACAACAAATTCCCGCAGATATAATGTCGGAAAGTACCACTTCCAGCTACTCCTTTTTTACGGCATAAGATGCAACAACGCATTTTTCTGCAGCAAAAAAAATCATTTTTAAAGAGGAATCTTAACATTTATCTTACAGAAAAAAACTAACACTTTTAGTAAAACAACTCAAAAAACAAACACACTATTTAATATAATATAGTTTGTTTAACACTTTTAAGCTATTTTACGCAGATAAAACGGCGAAAAAAATCAATTTTTCAAAAACAAAATAATTTTGTAACGTTTTTATATAAACTTTGACTATTTGTAAACAACTTTTTGACATTTTCAATTTCACCATGAACAGAGCAAAAAATAATCAGCTGGCGCTATGCTGTCACCTTGTATTTAATTTCACCATGCGTGATGTAAAGAAGACACAATAATATGACGCTCACAAACAATGTATATGTGTATTTACTGACTTTGACTATTCAAAGTAAAAAAAATATAAGTTAATTGCATGTGTTGTATGTGTATGTGTAAATTTGCCTGGCTACGAAATAACTTTTGGTATTCGCTTTTTGTTTGCTTGGTATCAAACTTACAAAAAATGCCAATAGGTATTTCATATGCCTGTATAAGACAAAATACAACAGCAACAAGTACAAGCACTATGTTTCAATGCTGTGGTTGGTATTTTTGCTTATTTTGAGGCTACCGTTAGGTCTCTCGTTTAATAAAAGTGTAGGGAATCGTTGGTACATAAGATGAGTAAATGAAAATAGAACTCAAGAACACACAAAAATATCATCAGAATACAGAAACATTAAAATGCAGGGTTTGTATGTATGTATGTAAATCTGCCTTGATATGAAATAACTTTTGTATTTGCTTTTTGTTTGTTTGGTATGAAACTTACAAAAAATGCCAATAGGTATTTCATATGTCTGTATAAGAAAATACAACAACAACATTAACAAGTATGCACTACGTTTTGATGCGGTATTTTGTATTCTTCTTTTTCAGACTACCGTTAGGTCTCCCGTTTTATAAAAGTGCACAACAAGTTAACAACAAAATATTAAGATGCCAACTGTTGTTCCCTTTTTTTGTTGAAGCGTTAATTTACCGTATGATAAATAAGCGCAAATAAGAGACAACAAATTGTGCACCTGACAACACGTTATTGTTTTTGTTAAAACGGCAATTTTTATTTTGATTGACTATACATACTTACAATGGGACAAAATTTTGTAACGGGATCAAAAGACTAAGTGTGCACACAATATGTTAGAGATGGTAAGGGGGGTAATATAACAATTTTGCGAGGGAAATATTATAACCATATATATATATTTTTTTTTGTGCGAAAAAAAAGAAAAATGGCTATAATTTGCGGGGGAATATTATAGGCCATATAAGATACGCGGGAAAAACGAAATAGTTATAATTTTTGGGGGAATATTATAACCATATATTTTTTGCGCGAAAAAAAGGAAAATGGCTATAATTTACCGGGGAATATTAAAGCCATATGGATACACATGAAAAAACGAGATAGTTATAATATTGGTTATAAAACCATAATTTGCAAATTTTGTGTTGGGATTAATATTTGCTTAGGGGTTATGCCGGGTTATGGATGGCCCGGTATGGGTTAATACCTAATGATTAGGTGAGGAAGGGGAGTCTCTGGGTAATGGATGACCCAGGATCCGGCTCGAAGGACCAACATGTATGGGTACACGGGTTTAAAATAAATGTAGATGTAATAATAATGGGGGTGACTTACAGTTTATGATGTAATGTTGTGCTGACTGTAAGGTGATGTGGATGATGGTAAATGTGCTGATGTTACCTTAGTCCTGGTTGATGTGGATGATGGCCAATTTGTTGATGTTCCCTTATTCCTGGTGCTAGAGGATGATGGGTAAAGATGATGATATTAGATGAAGATGGTTGCCTTGTTGTTGGTTGGCAAAGCCTTTAAGTTGCCGAATTCTCGGCACAATAGTTGGTGCGGGGGCAGGTTGAGATATGGCAGAACACGATGTCGATATCATTAACCGATTTGCCAGCACCACTCATAAAAGTGAAATTTCCATATTCATCACCTCTTGTACATCCATTCATAATATGTAAACCAAAATCTTGACAAAGTTAAAGAAATGATCTACCCTTAGCTTCAACTTGTGTATCTCTAGAACTTCTGATGTCAAAGCCAGCTTTAAAAGTGGATTTTATAAACTCGTCTAGGTATTGTTGTTCATTTCCTATTCGGATATTTAAATCACCAATTAGGATGAGATTTTCCACACATTCATTTTTACTATTTCAAAACTATCATACCAAGTAGCTGCTCTTAAATATAATGGCATTATATTTATTGTGTTAACAGATGTTTTAATGATAATTAGCTCAACATTTTCTTTTACACTAAACTCGTATGAAATATTGTACTTTTTAAGTTCTTTTTTGACGCCATATACACAACCTGCAATTGCTCTTCCAAATCTACTATTTCTGTTCGCTGCTTTCCAATATGTATCATAACCACTGAAACATTTTTTAAATTTGACTACCTTATCTTCCGATATATGAGTTTCTAAAAAAACAAATATATTGCTAGTTTTAATAAATTGAAAAAAATAATTTTGCAAAACTTTATTTTCTAAACCATGACAGTTATATGACAAAATTTTTAAAGGCATTGAAGTATTTTCATTATAGATGCATTTAGGTTTTACAATTTTACTTTTAAGACATTTTTTATTTTTATTTTTTAATGGTTTTTTGAATTTTTTAAGCTTAAATTAGATAAAATTTCATTATAATTTATAGAGATTGAATCTAAAGTATCTCCAAAAAATTTTTTGAGAGTTTTGACTCCGTCCTGCTTCTCGCATATCAGCTGTTTATTTTTGTTCCACCAGAACCAATTTTCTTTAATTTTCATTCTATCATTTGTTACTAATATACGATGATCGTTGTTCACGTCCAGAATAAGTTTTTTAAGCTGGAGAAAAGCACGTTTATCTTTTTGTTTATCGCTGTTTAAATCTCGTTCCACAATGATTTTGGTACCCGCTAAATATTTTGAATTTTGGAAAATCTCCTTAATAATTTCTTCTGAGCTAAATTCAGCAATCACCCCGATTTTCTCGTCTCTCTCACACAGTTTTTTGGTTGATAAAATGTTAATTTCATTTGAAAGTTTAAGATTATCTTTACAACACTCTTTTACTGCTCCTTCTAAAGAGTTATTGGATGGCATACCTTTAAAAACAACATTTTTCCGTTTAACATAATCTTGAAGGTACATAATTTGATAATGATCCTTCTCCTTTTCATCTCTAAGCTGCTTAATCTCGTTTTTAAGAACTTCATTTTCTGATTTTAAGTGATCAAATTTAGAGCCAAGATCGTTTACATTTGTTTTAATTTCATTAATATCTTGTTTTGTTGGAACATTTTTTAGTTTATCATCCATTAAAGTTGACATAAGAGTCATTAATTCGGTAACTGCCATTGTCCCGACTGAAACTTCCACATCATTTTTATTTGGGGAAATATTTGCAAGTTTACGTTTAGCCGACGGTGTATCTGCCATATTGGGATAGTATTACAGTACTTTGGGCTTATGACTTATTTGAGCAAAGCAATAGGTATCAGAGCCATAAACCATAAACAGAATTGTAGAAAAAAGTGCTGCCTCCCCTAAGGGAGGTTTATAAATACTAAAAGCTTTTGACTTTTAATCTTTTTATGTAAAATTTTAACATAAAACTGTTTAATATTAACTATTAATTAAGGATCCGGCAAGGCTTAACAATTGAATAAAATAGGTCTCCACTTGCAGCTGATTGATTTTTGTTTCTTTTTTTATGTATGTATAAATTTTTACTTTTTTGTTCCTTTATGTAGATAACTTGATAGCTTTAACACATTTTAAATCATTTGTTTTTAATTACAACTTTAATGTTTTTTGACAATATTGTTCTAAATTGCTTTCTTCACAAGATTTTATATTTTAAAAAGCTGGGCTATTTCTTTTTACACTGTTTTTATTTTTTAAAACCAGAGCAACACAAAACACGTCTACTATTGTTGTCTCTCACGTGTAATAATCGACTCTATTTAAAGATTTTCTTAGTTCATATGGAATTTTTCATAACCTAACTGCTATATATTCTCCACAAGCAAACGCTAGCGAGAGAGTGAATAGGTCTGTTTTGGCAGCCATAAGAGCATGCGTTAAACCATATCAAAAGGACTGGGACGAAAACTTGTCAGCCATTAGCTGTGCTCTACGTAGCTCAGTTCACGCAAGTACAGGTTTTTCGCCATATTTTCTTCTTTTTGGTCAGAATATGCTTACGAACGGAAAATCCTATTCACTTCTTAGAAATGTACATTTATTAGAAACGCCTTGCACCGATGTGAGAAAGGATGAAAAATTGGAAATAATTAAGCAAAAAGCGCAAGAGAAAATTCGTAAATCGTATGAACGAAATTTCAAAACGTATAACCTTCGATCTAGGCCAGTAAATTTCGAAATTGGACAAACCGTTTTTCGACGAAATTTCGCCCAATCTAGGGCGATCGACCACTTCAACAGTAAACTTGGAAATCAATTCGAAAAGGCCAAAGTAATAAAACAACATGGTACTTGCTATTACGAGTTAGAGGATATGAATGGCAAGAACATAGGAAAATTTCACGCAAAAGATATCAAAATTTTACTTTGACTTCAGCTTTACTGTCCTCATTGGGAATAAGTCCATAAAACCTGTTTTGTAACATACCAATTTTTAAACTTTTCAGAAAAAGAAACAAACAAGATTGTTTAAATAGTTAAATCTTTAAGGGAATATTATGAACATTTTTACTCATACATTTTTAAGTGAAACGGATTAGCCAACAAAATTTAAAAATTCTTTAATCAACTTCATATTAAAAAAAACACCATTGTATTTTTTTGTATTTACTGGAATTACCATTACTACATACTTATTTTTGTTATTGTTTAACTAGTATGATGAGTATTTATCAATATGACAGAAATAGTATAACATTTGTTTATGTTTATCCCGGTGAACATTTGTTTTACAACTTGGGCCTGTAAAATTCCCCTTTTTCAAATCTCACCACTGAGAGAGTTCGTTTTGATCAGTACTTACGGTTTATGATATTTTTGCTTTAAACTCCGTTTACTCGTGAATATGATCTAAGGTATGTCACATGCATTTAATATATATGATATTTGTGGATCATGAATGAGAGTAACAAATATATATCTCAGTCGTAATTTTGAAAGCTCTACGCCTAGTTTTATTGTAGAGGGAAGAGAAACGAGCTTTAGTCTTTTCAATTTTGACTGCGGTTCTGTAAAGTTGTAAATTATTTTTCAGTGCATTTAAATAATAAAGATAGTGTGAAATTTTATAAAAGGTATCAAAGTTTTGAAAATTTAAATTTATTAATGCCATCTAAACGAATTGAATTTTTTTTTTGTCTAGAATATTTAAAGAAGACCCATTACATTTTTCGAAAAATCTTCATTTTGTGTTATTTGTCCACAACACACATGTGTATTGTGGGACCTTGGTCCAACTACCAACTACACATGTGCTATTTCTCACACCGTTACGTAATCGGTGTAACCACATTTTATGCTAAGGGAATACTTGATTTTCCCACAACCAACTTAACTTCACCACTTTTACTCTTCATCCGAAGCATAAAGGAATACACATTTTTTCCCTATAAAAACATTTCCATATATATCAAAATTTTGAGACTTTGGGGCAATTCTTCAAGACACGTGCTCGTTTTCAAAATTGTCACCTAACCCGGTGAAACAACATTTCACAAACCCCGAATCAACTTCACCACTTGCAAAAATACTTACGCAGTACCCAAAAGAAGACTTATTTTGCCCATAACATCATGCCAGTGTACCATGATGATTATCATCTTTCCGATTCAACATATTTATATATATATAAAAAAAAGGAGGAGAAAGAGAAGGAAAGAAGAAGAGAAAAATTATCCAGGCATATCATAAATTTTAAACCAAAATTTACATAACTATTTCTTCCAAATTTCCTAATAATTCGACTAACTAACTATAATTCCAAGTATCAATTATACCTTTAGAATTCTGTATCACCAGATATTATAAAAACATTTTCTTTGTTAACCACTTTTAACACATAATCAAATTCTAACATCCTAACATTCAGTTTTCTTAATTAAAAAAAAAAAAAATTCTAACATCCTAACATTCAGTTTTCTTAATTAAAAAAAAAAAAATATATATATATATAACTATATATATATATAACTAACTATATATATATATAACTAACTATAATTCCAAGTATCAATTATACCTTTAGAATTTTTATATATATATATTTTTTTTTCTCTAAATATGTTGAATCGGAAAGATGATAATCATCATGGTACACTGGCATGATGTTATGGGCAAAATAAGTCTTCTTTTGGGTACTGCGTAAGTATTTTTGCAAGTGGTGAAGTTGATTCGGGGTTTGTGAAATGTTGTTTCACCGGGTTAGGTGACAATTTTGTAAACGAGCACGTGTCTTGAAGAATTGCCCCAAAGTCTCAAAATTTTGATATATATGGAAATGTTTTTATAGGGAAAAAATGTGTATTCCTTTATGCTTCGGATGAAGAGTAAAAGTGGTGAAGTTAAGTTGGTTGTGGGAAAATCAAGTATTCCCTTAGCATAAAATGTGGTTACACCGATTACGTAACGGTGTGAGAAATAGCACATGTGTAGTTGGTAGTTGGACCAAGGTCCCATAATACACATGTGTTTTGTGGACAAATAACACAAAATGAAGATTTTTCGAAAAATGTAATGGGTCTTCTTTAAATATTCTAGACAAAAAAAAATTCAATTCGTTTAGATGGCATTAATAAATTTAAATTTTCAAAACTTTGATACCTTATATAAAATTTCACACTATCTTTATTATTTAAATGCACTGAAAAATAATTTACAACTTTACAGAACCGCAGTCAAAATTGAAAAGACTAAAGCTCGTTTCTCTTCCCTCTACAATAAAACTAGGCGTAGAGCTTTCAAAATTACGACTGAGATATATATTTGTTACTCTCATTCATGATCCACGAATATCATATATATTAAATGCATGTGACATACATTAGATCATATTCACGAGTAAACGGAGTTTAAAGCAAAAATATCATAAACCGTAAGTACTGATCAAAACGAACTCTCTCAGTGGTGAGATTTGAAAAAGGGGAATTTTACAGGCCCAAGTTGTAAAACAAATGTTCACCGGGATAAACATAAACAAATGTTATACTATTTCTGTCATATTGATAAATACTCATCATACTAGTTAAACAATAACAAAAATAAGTATGTAGTAATGGTAATTCCAGTAAATACAAAAAATACAATGGTTTTTTTTTAATATGAAGTTGATTAAAGAATTTTTAAATTTTGTTGGCTAATCCGTTTCACTTAAAAATGTATGAGTAAAAATGTTCATAATATTCCCTTAAAGATTTAACTATTTAAACAATCTTGTTTGTTTCTTTTTCTGAAAAGTTTAAAAATTGGTATGTTACAAAACAGGTTTTATGGACTTATTCCCAATGAGGACAGTAAAGCTGAAGTCAAAGTAAAATTTTGATATCTTTTGCGTGAAATTTTCCTATGTTCTTGCCATTCATATCCTCTAACTCGTAATAGCAAGTACCATGTTGTTTTATTACTTTGGCCTTTTCGAATTGATTTCCAAGTTTACTGTTGAAGTGGTCGATCGCCCTAGATTGGGCGAAATTTCGTCGAAAAACGGTTTGTCCAATTTCGAAATTTACTGGCCTAGATCGAAGGTTATACGTTTTGAAATTTCGTTCATACGATTTACGAATTTTCTCTTGCGCTTTTTGCTTAATTATTTCCAATTTTTCATCCTTTCTCACATCGGTGCAAGGCGTTTCTAATAAATGTACATTTCTAAGAAGTGAATAGGATTTTCCGTTCGTAAGCATATTCTGACCAAAAAGAAGAAAATATGGCGAAAAACCTGTACTTGCGTGAACTGAGCTACGTAGAGCACAGCTAATGGCTGACAAGTTTTCGTCCCAGTCCTTTTGATATGGTTTAACGCATGCTCTTATGGCTGCCAAAACAGACCTATTCACTCTCTCGCTAGCGTTTGCTTGTGGAGAATATATAGCAGTTAGGTTATGAAAAATTCCATATGAACTAAGAAAATCTTTAAATAGAGTCGATTATTACACGTGAGAGACAACAATAGTAGACGTGTTTTGTGTTGCTCTGGTTTTAAAAAATAAAAACAGTGTAAAAAGAAATAGCCCAGCTTTTTAAAATATAAAATCTTGTGAAGAAAGCAATTTAGAACAATATTGTCAAAAAACATTAAAGTTGTAATTAAAAACAAATGATTTAAAATGTGTTAAAGCTATCAAGTTATCTACATAAAGGAACAAAAAAGTAAAAATTTATAAATAAAAATAAAATAAAAATAATAAAGATAGTGTGAAATTTTATAAAAGGTATCAAAGTTTTGAAAATTTAAATTTATTAATGCCATCTAAACGAATTGAATTTTTTTTTTGTCTAGAATATTTAAAGAAGACCCATTACATTTTTCGAAAAATCTTCATTTTGTGTTATTTGTCCACAACACACATGTGTATTGTGGGACCTTGGTCCAACTACCAACTACACATGTGCTATTTCTCACACCGTTACGTAATCGGTGTAACCACATTTTATGCTAAGGGAATACTTGATTTTCCCACAACCAACTTAACTTCACCACTTTTACTCTTCATCCGAAGCATAAAGGAATACACATTTTTTCCCTATAAAAACATTTCCATATATATCAAAATTTTGAGACTTTGGGGCAATTCTTCAAGACACGTGCTCGTTTTCAAAATTGTCACCTAACCCGGTGAAACAACATTTCACAAACCCCGAATCAACTTCACCACTTGCAAAAATACTTACGCAGTACCCAAAAGAAGACTTATTTTGCCCATAACATCATGCCAGTGTACCATGATGATTATCATCTTTCCGATTCAACATATTTATATATATATATAAAAAAGGAGGAGAAAGAGAAGGAAAGAAGAAGAGAAAAATTATCCAGGCATATCATAAATTTTAAACCAAAATTTACATAACTATTTCTTCCAAATTTCCTAATAATTCGACTAACTAACTATAATTCCAAGTATCAATTATACCTTTAGAATTCTGTATCACCAGATATTATAAAAACATTTTCTTTGTTAACCACTTTTAAAACATAATCAAATTCTAACATCCTAACATTCAGTTTTCTTAATTAAAAAAAAAAAAAATTCTAACATCCTAACATTCAGTTTTCTTAATTAAAAAAAAAAAAAATATATATATATATATATATATATATATATATATATATATATATATAACTAACTATAATTCCAAGTATCAATTATACCTTTAGAATTTTTATATATATATATTTTTTTTTTTAATTAAGAAAACTGAATGTTAGGATGTTAGAATTTGATTATGTTTTAAAAGTGGTTAACAAAGAAAATGTTTTTATAATATCTGGTGATACAGAATTCTAAAGGTATAATTGATACTTGGAATTATAGTTAGTTAGTCGAATTATTAGGAAATTTGGAAGAAATAGTTATGTAAAATTTTGGTTTAAAATTTATGATATGCCTGGATAATTTTTCTCTTCTTCTTTCCTTCTCTTTCTCCTCCTTTTTTTTATATATATATAAATATGTTGAATCGGAAAGATGATAATCATCATGGTACACTGGCATGATGTTATGGGCAAAATAAGTCTTCTTTTGGGTACTGCGTAAGTATTTTTGCAAGTGGTGAAGTTGATTCGGGGTTTGTGAAATGTTGTTTCACCGGGTTAGGTGACAATTTTGAAAACGAGCACGTGTCTTGAAGAATTGCCCCAAAGTCTCAAAATTTTGATATATATGGAAATGTTTTTATAGGGAAAAAATGTGTATTCCTTTATGCTTCGGATGAAGAGTAAAAGTGGTGAAGTTAAGTTGGTTGTGGGAAAATCAAGTATTCCCTTAGCATAAAATGTGGTTACACCGATTACGTAACGGTGTGAGAAATAGCACATGTGTAGTTGGTAGTTGGACCAAGGTCCCATAATACACATGTGTGTTGTGGACAAATAACACAAAATGAAGATTTTTCGAAAAATGTAATGGGTCTTCTTTAAATATTCTAGACAAAAAAAAAATTCAATTCGTTTAGATGGCATTAATAAATTTAAATTTTCAAAACTTTGATACCTTTTATAAAATTTCACACTATCTTTATTATTTAAATGCACTGAAAAATAATTTACAACTTTACAGAACCGCAGTCAAAATTGAAAAGACTAAAGCTCGTTTCTCTTCCCTCTACAATAAAACTAGGCGTAGAGCTTTCAAAATTACGACTGAGATATATATTTGTTACTCTCATTCATGATCCACGAATATCATATATATTAAATGCATGTGACATACATTAGATCATATTCACGAGTAAACGGAGTTTAAAGCAAAAATATCATAAACCGTAAGTACTGATCAAAACGAACTCTCTCAGTGGTGAGATTTGAAAAAGGGGAATTTTACAGGCCCAAGTTGTAAAACAAATGTTCACCGGGATAAACATAAACAAATGTTATACTATTTCTGTCATATTGATAAATACTCATCATACTAGTTAAACAATAACAAAAATAAGTATGTAGTAATGGTAATTCCAGTAAATACAAAAAATACAATGGTTTTTTTTTTTAATATGAAGTTGATTAAAGAATTTTTAAATTTTGTTGGCTAATCCGTTTCACTTAAAAATGTATGAGTAAAAATGTTCATAATATTCCCTTAAAGATTTAACTATTTAAACAATCTTGTTTGTTTCTTTTTCTGAAAAGTTTAAAAATTGGTATGTTACAAAACAGGTTTTATGGACTTATTCCCAATGAGGACAGTAAAGCTGAAGTCAAAGTAAAATTTTGATATCTTTTGCGTGAAATTTTCCTATGTTCTTGCCATTCATATCCTCTAACTCGTAATAGCAAGTACCATGTTGTTTTATTACTTTGGCCTTTTCGAATTGATTTCCAAGTTTACTGTTGAAGTGGTCGATCGCCCTAGATTGGGCGAAATTTCGTCGAAAAACGGTTTGTCCAATTTCGAAATTTACTGGCCTAGATCGAAGGTTATACGTTTTGAAATTTCGTTCATACGATTTACGAATTTTCTCTTGCGCTTTTTGCTTAATTATTTCCAATTTTTCATCCTTTCTCACATCGGTGCAAGGCGTTTCTAATAAATGTACATTTCTAAGAAGTGAATAGGATTTTCCGTTCGTAAGCATATTCTGACCAAAAAGAAGAAAATATGGCGAAAAACCTGTACAGCTAATGGCTGACAAGTTTTCGTCCCAGTCCTTTTGATATGGTTTAACGCATGCTCTTATGGCTGCCAAAACAGACCTATTCACTCTCTCGCTAGCGTTTGCTTGTGGAGAATATATAGCAGTTAGGTTATGAAAAATTCCATATGAACTAAGAAAATCTTTAAATAGAGTCGATTATTACACGTGAGAGACAACAATAGTAGACGTGTTTTGTGTTGCTCTGGTTTTAAAAAATAAAAACAGTGTAAAAAGAAATAGCCCAGCTTTTTAAAATATAAAATCTTGTGAAGAAAGCAATTTAGAACAATATTGTCAAAAAACATTAAAGTTGTAATTAAAAACAAATGATTTAAAATGTGTTAAAGCTATCAAGTTATCTACATAAAGGAACAAAAAAGTAAAAATTTATACATACATAAAAAAAGAAACAAAAATCAATCAGCTGCAAGTGGAGACCTATTTTATTCAATTGTTAAGCCTTGCCGGATCCTTAATTAATAGTTAATATTAAACAGTTTTATGTTAAAATTTTACATAAAAAGATTAAAAGTCAAAAGCTTTTAGTATTTATAAACCTCCCTTAGGGGAGGCAGCACTTTTTTCTACAATTCTGTTTATGGTTTATGGCTCTGATACCTATTGCTTTGCTCAAATAAGTCATAAGCCCAAAGTACTGTAATACTATCCCAATATGGCAGATACACCGTCGGCTAAACGTAAACTTGCAAATATTTCCCCAAATAAAAATGATGTGGAAGTTTCAGTCGGGACAATGGCAGTTACCGAATTAATGACTCTTATGTCAACTTTAATGGATGATAAACTAAAAAATGTTCCAACAAAACAAGATATTAATGAAATTAAAACAAATGTAAACGATCTTGGCTCTAAATTTGATCACTTAAAATCAGAAAATGAAGTTCTTAAAAACGAGATTAAGCAGCTTAGAGATGAAAAGGAGAAGGATCATTATCAAATTATGTACCTTCAAGATTATGTTAAACGGAAAAATGTTGTTTTTAAAGGTATGCCATCCAATAACTCTTTAGAAGGAGCAGTAAAAGAGTGTTGTAAAGATAATCTTAAACTTTCAAATGAAATTAACATTTTATCAACCAAAAAACTGTGTGAGAGAGACGAGAAAATCGGGGTGATTGCTGAATTTAGCTCAGAAGAAATTATTAAGGAGATTTTCCAAAATTCAAAATATTTAGCGGGTACCAAAATCATTGTGGAACGAGATTTAAACAGCGATAAACAAAAAGATAAACGTGCTTTTCTCCAGCTTAAAAAACTTATTCTGGACGTGAACAACGATCATCGTATATTAGTAACAAATGATAGAATGAAAATTAAAGAAAATTGGTTCTGGTGGAACAAAAATAAACAGCTGATATGCGAGAAGCAGGACGGAGTCAAAACTCTCAAAAAATTTTTTGGAGATACTTTAGATTCAATCTCTATAAATTATAATGAAATTTTATCTAATTTAAGCTTAAAAAATTCAAAAAACCATTAAAAAATAAAAATAAAAAATGTCTTAAAAGTAAAATTGTAAAACCTAAATGCATCTATAATGAAAATACTTCAATGCCTTTAAAAATTTTGTCATATAACTGTCATGGTTTAGAAAATAAAGTTTTGCAAAATTATTTTTTTCAATTTATTAAAACTAGCAATATATTTGTTTTTTTAGAAACTCATATATCGGAAGATAAGGTAGTCAAATTTAAAAAATGTTTCAGTGGTTATAATACATATTGGAAAGCAGCGAACAGAAATAGTAGATTTGGAAGAGCAATTGCAGGTTGTGTATATGGCGTCAAAAAAGAACTTAAAAAGTACAATATTTCATACGAGTTTAGTGTAAAAGAAAATGTTGAGCTAATTATCATTAAAATATCTGTTAACACAATAAATATAATGCCATTATATTTAAGAGCAGCTACTTGGTATGATAGTTTTGAAATATTAAAAATGAATGTGTGGAAAATCTCATCCTAATTGGTGATTTAAATATCCGAATAGGAAATGAACAACAATACCTAGACGAGTTTATAAAATCCACTTTTAAAGCTGGCTTTGACATCAGAAGTTCTAGAGATACACAAGTTGAAGCTAAGGGTAGATCATTTCTTTAACTTTGTCAAGATTTTGGTTTACATATTATGAATGGATGTACAAGAGGTGATGAATATGGAAATTTCACTTTTATGAGTGGTGCTGGCAAATCGGTTAATGATATCGACATCGTGTTCTGCCATATCTCAACCTGCCCCCGCACCAACTATTGTGCCGAGAATTCGGCAACTTAAAGGCTTTGCCAACCAACAACAAGGCAACCATCTTCATCTAATATCATCATCTTCACCCATCATCCTCTAGCACCAGGAATAAGGGAACATCAACAAATTGGCCATCATCCACATCAACCAGGACTAAGGTAACATCAGCACATTTACCATCATCCACATCACCTTACAGTCAGCACAACATTACATCATAAACTGTAAGTCACCCCCATTATTATTACATCTACATTTATTTTAAACCCGTGTACCCATACATTTTGGTCCTTCGAGCCGGATCCTGGGTCATCCATTACCCAGAGACTCCCCTTCCCACCTAATCATTAGGTATTAACCCATACCGGGCCATCCATAACCCGGCATAACCCCTAAGCAAATATTAATCCCAACACAAAATTTGCAAATTATGGTTCTATAACCAATATTATAACTATCTCGTTTTTTCATGTGTATCCATATGGCTTTAATATTCCCCGGTAAATTATAGCCATTTTCCTTTTTTTCGCGCAAAAAATATATGGTTATAATATTCCCCCAAAAATTATAACTATTTCGTTTTTCCCGCGTATCTTATATGGCCTATAATATTCCCCCGCAAATTATAGCCATTTTTCTTTTTTTTCGCACAAAAAAAGATATATATATATGGTTATAATATTTCCCTCGCAAAATTGTTATATTACCCCCCTTACCATCTCTAACATATTGTGTGCACACTTAGTCTTTTGATCCCGTTACAAAATTTTGTCCCATTGTAAGTATGTATAGTCAATCAAAATAAAAATTGCCGTTTTAACAAAAACAATAACGTGTTGTCAGGTGCACAATTTGTTGTCTCTTATTTGCGCTTATTTATCATACGGTAAATTAACGCTTCAACAAAAAAAGGGAACAACAGTTGGCATCTTAATATTTTGTTGTTAACTTGTTGTGCACTTTTATAAAACGGGAGACCTAACGGTAGTCTGAAAAAGAAGAATACAAAATACCGCATCAAAACGTAGTGCATACTTGTTAATGTTGTTGTTGTATTGTCTTATACAGACATATGAAATACCTATTGGCATTTTTTGTAAGTTTCATACCAAACAAACAAAAAGCAAATACCAAAGTTATTTCATATCAAGGCAGATTTACATACATACATACAAACCCTGCATTTTAATGTTTCTGTATTCTGATGATATTTTTGTGTGTTCTTGAGTTCTATTTTCATTTACTCATCTTATGTACCAACGATTCCCTACACTTTTATTAAACGAGAGACCTAACGGTAGCCTCAAAATAAGCAAAAATACCAACCACAGTATTGAAACATAGTGCTTGTACTTGTTGCTGTTGTATTTTGTCTTATACAGGCATATGAAATACCTATTGGCATTTTTTGTAAGTTTGATACCAAGCAAACAAAAAGCGAATACCAAAAGTTATTTCGTAGCCAGGCAAATTTACACATACACATACAACACATGCAATTAACTTATATTTTTTTTACTTTGAATAGTCAAAGTCAGTAAATACACATATACATTGTTTGTGAGCGTCATATTATTGTGTCTTCTTTACATCACGCATGGTGAAATTAAATACAAGGTGACAGCATAGCGCCAGCTGATTATTTTTTGCTCTGTTCATGGTGAAATTGAAAATGTCAAAAAGTTGTTTACAAATAGTCAAAGTTTATATAAAAACGTTACAGAATTATTTTGTTTTTGAAAAATTGATTTTTTTCGCCGTTTTATCTGCGTAAAATAGCTTAAAAGTATTAAACAAACTATATTATATTAAATAGTGTGTTTGTTTTTTGAGTTGTTTTACTAAAAGTGTTAGTTTTTTTCTGTAAGATAAATGTTAAGATTCCTCTTTAAAAATGATTTTTTTTGCTGCAGAAAAATGCGTTGTTGCATCTTATGCCGTAAAAAAGGAGTAGCTGGAAGTGGTACTTTCCGACATTATATCTGCGGGAATTTGTTGTTTGTTAATGCCCAACGCTATGCCAATAGTGTAGCAGCAAAACAAAACAACAATGCATAGTGTTGTGCCTTTAGGGCTATCATGCCCAACAGAATTTCGAATGTCATCCGAAGTTAATCAGAGAAACCTTCACATGGCTTACATTTATTTTCCATGGAAGAATTTTCGAATACTGCAGCTTCAAAGTGTCATGGGCAAATTCAGAGAGAAAAAGAATCTCAAACTGAGAAGTGATTAAAATTATCAATAATTTCATTAATGTACTTATTTCTTTTTTGTGCCTTTTATATATATACATAATTAAATTATATAATAATATAATTAATTATATTAATAAAGTATCTATTTTATTATTTTTTGAAGAGCTTCTAATATTGCTTTTGCTGTTTCACTTTTAGTCCTTCAATTTTTGATACAGTATCAACAAATTATCAAGAAAAAATTCGCCAATTGGAATCTGAAAATAAAGATTTAAAATGTAAGCTCCTTCAAGCAAATTTAGCGCTTGATTCTATGCGGAAAATATTTACAGAAGGTCAAATGCGAAGAAGGTCAACGTTGAACACTATTTTTATGTACCACCACGTTTTCGCCCAAACTAGACGTAGGGCTTTTATAGATACATATTATTTTTGTTTAAGATATACATACATCTGTTTCAGTTCGACAATGCCCATATCAGGTACTAAGGGGTATGTCCAACGATTTATGATGTCATTGCTGACAATTTGATAAGTCAGCCAATTGTTCACCTTTCGAGCATACTGTTCGCGTGGCAAGAGGGAAACACAGATACGACTGTCTAGAATTTCCTCATTAATCAAAATGCCCCGAACAAAATCATCACGAGTTTCGAACTTGTTTAAGAAAATAAAATAAACAATTTTTCACTACTATTGTTTTCTGTTTTTATCCATGTTTGTATGTTTGTTTTCTTTATTTTATGCCAGATGTTTTTGACAGTAACGAAAGTATTACACAAACAAAAATGCCTGTTGTTCTTGCCTTGCTGTAATTGTTGTAGCAATGCTGTCACCTTGTATTTAATTTCACCATGACATCACGTACTTTTCAATTCTCTCTCGTTTTCTTTTGTTTTACAAATCTCTCTTTTCTTATTCGCTCTCAATGGTTTTGTCTCTCCTCGATCAACTCGTTGTTTTAACACTCATTGAAAATACCAAATAAGAAAGGGCATGTACATATTATACATATGTATGTACGTATTTTTTATATACTCTATATATATATATGAAAGAAAATAACTAGGTCAGTGAGACAACAGCTGATAGGTAAATAAGAATTTATATACTATGTCTTCGAGGGTCGTTACAAAATTATCACGAAAAATAAAAATATTTTAGTAATCAAATAAAATTTTCTTTTTAAATTTTGTCCAAGTCGCTTTTACGAAGCGCAACTGAAAATTTCCTTAAATTTTCTTTTAAATTTTACCCAAGTCGCTTTACGAAGCGCAACTGAAAATTTCTTTAAATTTTCTTTTAAGTTTTGCCCAAGTCGCTTTTTTAAGAAGCGCAACTGAAAATTTCTTTAAATTTTCTTTTAACTTTTGCCCAAGTCGCTTTTACTAAGCGCAACTGAAAATTTCTATAAATTTTCTTTTACATCTACCCAAGTCGCTTTTTACGAAGCGCAGCTGAAAATTTCTTTAAATTTTCTTTTAAATTTTGCCCAAGTCGCTTTTTACGAAGCGCAACTGAAAATTTCTATAAATTTTCTTTTACATCTACCCAAGTCGCTTTTTACGAAGCGCAACTGAAAATTTCTTTAAATTTTGCCCAAGTCGCTTTTTACGAAGCGCAACTGAAAATTTCTTTAAATTTTCTTTTAAATTTTGCCCAAGTCGCTTTTACGAAGCACAACTGAAAATTTCTTTAAATTTTCTTTTAACTTTTGCCCAAGTCGCTTTTTTACGAAGCGCAACTGAAAATTTCTATAAATTTTCTTTTACATCTACCCAAGTCGCTTTTTACGAAGCGCAACTGAAAATTTCTTTAAATTTTCTTTTAAATTTTGCCCAAGTCGCTTTTACGAAGCGCAGCTGAAAATTTCTTTAAATTTTCTTTTAAATTTTGCCCAAGTCGCTTTTTTACGAAGCGCAACTGAAAATTTCTTTAAATTTTCTTTTAAATTTTGCCCAAGTCGCTTTTACGAAGCACAACTGAAAATTTCTTTAAATTTTCTTTTAACTTTTGCCCAAGTCGCTTTTACGAAGCGCAACTGAAAATTTCTATCAATTTTCTTTTACATATTACCCAAGTCGCTTTTACGAAGCGCAACTGAAAATTTCTTTAAATTTTCTTTTACATATTACCCAATTCGCTTTTACGAAGCGCAACTGAAAATTTCTATCAATTTTCTTTTACATATTACCCAAATCGCTTTTACGAAGCGCAACTGAAAATTTCCTTAAATTTTACCCAAGTCGCTTTACGAAGCGCAACTGAAATGTTCTTCAAATTTTAAAAAAATCCCCATTATATATATAAACACACCTTAACCATGTCTGCCATAAAAAGCTTAATTCGTTATTCGGATTAAGTGGTCGAATTTCAAAGCTACTTTGATGGGCTCGCGGTAGAATCGCACTCGCGACACACTTTGAAGACACAGGAGAAACAGATCCAAATCCATCGGTCCAGATTTGAATCATCTTACGAAACCGTTCTGGAACAATATGATTCTATCAAAGATGAACTCGATTACGACAACCTCAAGAGACGCCACTTTTGGCGCTTATACCGCTGACGTCGCGAGAATTCACGAGCTCAACGAAGATCTTCAAGCCAAGGATAAATTGGTTTCTCCCTCAACCGATACCTCAGTCGATCTAACCCCTCACATTTCATTGCCCCCTTGCGATACCGAAATTTTTCATGGAGATTATCAATCTTGGCCCAACTTCCGTGATATGTTCACAGCTCTTTACCGCAACAATAAACGTCTATCACCGGTCGAAAAAATGTGTCATTTGGTAAAAAAGACGCAGGGTGAAGCGCGCGAACTTTTGAAGACTTGCCCTATGACAAACGATGGTTTTAACATGGCTTGGCAAAATTTGGTTAATCGCTACGAAAATAATATATATGTATGTTGACGATGTCCTTTCGGGAGCCCATACAATATCGTCGGCAATCAAATCTCGTGCAGAACTCATAAAAGTTATGAAAACTGCGGGGTTTTCTCTACGAAAATGGACTTCCAACCACGATCAGGTATTACAAGGTCTGCCGCCAACACACTTGCTGGGTGAAGAATTCCTACAGCTGTCAGAATCCAGTGTCACAAAGACTTTAGGACTCCGGTGGAATGCGGGAAATGATCACTTCTACTTTCAACTCAAAGCTAACCAGAATCGGGAATTAACCACCAAGAGATGCGTACTCTCCGAAATTTCCAAACTATTCGATCCCGCAGGATGGCTATCTCCCAAAATTATCGTTGCAAAAATGATAATGCAGCAAATGTGGAAAGACGGCACTGACTGGGATGAGGATTTGAACCCCCTTACAATGAACAAATGGCGCGAATTCCTCGACGATTACGTCAGAATTGAGGAAGTTGGAATGCTCCGGTTCATTGACTTTGACCCATCCTATGAAATTGAATTACACGGTTTCTGTGATGCCTCGGAGAAGGCGTATGCAGCCGCCATTTATATCCGCTCTGAAAACCAAGGATTGGTCAGTAGCCATCTGTTAGCCGCCAAATCGAAAGTTGCCCCTGTTAAATTTGTCTCTCTACCTCGTAAGGAACTTTGCGGAGCAGAATTGCTTGCTAATATGATCGATTCTATTACAGCTCAAATAACCCTCTACTTATGGACGGATTCTACAATCGTACTGGCTTGGCTGAAAAAACCAGCTCACAAATGGAAAACATTCGTCGAAAATCGAATTTCATCCATAATAGAATAAGTAGGAAAAGACTCGTGGTCCCATGTCGATTCAAAAAGTAACCCCGCCGACTTGGCGTCCAGTGGTACTACCATACATGAATTGATATCGAGTGAGTTATGGTGGTATGGGCCCGCGTGGCTAAGGAGTCCCCGTTCAGATTGGCCATCAGATAGACAAGAATATGAAACACAAGAAGAAGCTAGACCAATCCACGCGCTCACTACCTCCATACAACAAAATGACATTCTGGAAACCTTTTCAGATCTACCACGGGCATTAAGAGTCATATCATATATTTTCCGGTTTTACACACGAATCAAAGCCAAAAAGAAAACAGAAAACATAAAGGGAATAGCGCTATCACCCAGGGAAATAGTCTACGCAAACAACCGTCTAATCATAGCCTGTCAGAAATATCATTTTTACGAGGAATACGTACAGTTATCTATTAAAAGACAACTGCCCCGAAAAAGTTCCCTCTTAGCTCTTAACCCCTCTCTAGATTCCAACGGAACCATGAGAATAAATGGTCGTCTGGCGGACTCCCTTACTCTAAGTTATGATGAACGATACCCCATTTTATTTCCTTACCATGCGCGTTTTACGAGATTGTTTCTCAAATATCTCCACCAATATTCCCTACATGGTCAAAATGCGCTTCTATGCCGCTTGACTAGATTGCGTTATTATGTCCCCAAACTCAAGACTCTCATAAAAACAACCCTCTCACAATGCGTAAAACATAAGCGTCAACTCAGTCAACAAATAATGGCTGCATTACCCCCCGAGCGCGCCTTTTTTCCACTGGGGTTGATTTTGCTGGCACCTTTGACATCAAATCTTATGCCGGTCGTGGCTGCCGAGTAACCAAAGGATATGTGCTAGTCTTCGTATGTTTTTCCACGAAGGCCATCCATCTCGAGGCTACTGGTGATATATCCACTCAAGCCTTTCTAGCCGCCTTTGCTCGCTTCTTTTCGCGACGAGGAACACCTCAGGCTATGTATTCGGATAACGGCACTGCCTTTGTTGGCGCAGCTAACATCCTAAAAGGCGATAAAAAGCAATTCCTTTCAATGATACATAAGGGCCTTCTCTCGCAAGACGCTTTTAACCCCGTGGTTTGGCATTTCATCCCCCCTGGCGCCCCTCATATGGGTGGCCTCTGGGAGGCCGGCGTTAAAAGTTTCAAAAAGCTTAGCCATAACCAAAACTTCACTTATGAGGAATTCAGCACCATGTTGGCACGCATTGAGGCGTGCTTAAATTCTAGACCCTTAAGTCCCATGAGTGACAACCCAAACGATCTGTGCGCTCTAACGCCAGGTCATTTTCTCATTTGGACCCCACTCTTATCTCCACCAGAACCCGATTTCTCAAGCCATTCCATCGGCTATATCAATCGTTGGCAAAAGCTCAAGGTCCTTCATCACCAGTTAGCCCGTAGATGGAAGGGAGAATATTTATCCGAACTCCACAAAAGAAATAAGTGGAAGTACCCCCATCGAGACTTCGAAATCGGCGATCTGGTTGTCATCAAACATGACAATTTACCCCCCAATCAATGGCGTCTCGGACGTATTGAGAAAATATTCATCGAGTCAGAGTAGCTGAAATACGCACAGCTAATGGCGTCGTCACGCGCCCCATTGTCAAACTCGTTTTACTCCCCCTTACGTCGTAGCAATTGATTCTCCCCTTTTTTTCCTCGTTACAGCAAACATGCCTCCCAGTAGCCCAGATTACCGTCTATGCCAAAAAGGCCACCCGCTGCGCAAATGTTCTAAATTCTTGAAAATGGCTGTCTCCGTCAGGAAAGATGCCGTGGACCATCATCGGTACTGTCGCAATTGCCTTGCACACTCCCACAGATTTGCTAACTGCCGCAGCAAAGAGCGCTGTCGTGACTGCAACGGTCCTCACCACACCCTTCTTCATCAGGCCGAAATAACCCGAGCCAACTCTTACCTGAGCCGGGCAGCCGACACCACTGTCCCCCCACTGTTATCATTCGGATAAAAATAAAAAATGTTTGGCACCCAGTACGAGGCCTAATAGACCCCTGCACCCCCACGAGCTCCATAGCAGAATTTATTATGGAACGGTATCATCTACCGTTTGAGAGGTGGTGCCAATTCACTTTTCGGAGCCAGTTTGAAGAAAAAAAAGGGAATTTCACAATACGAGCAAGAATTAATACCGACCTGCCCGTGGAAACATCAAAAAAGACATTGGACCGCAGCATGAGTGATACATACCGCAATTTGAGGCTGGCCGATCCTGATTTTTTTGAAAGCCATTCAATCAACTTCATCCTGGGAGCGGATATCTACCCCCGCATGATCCGAAGCGGCATTCAGGTGGCAAACATTGGTCCACTAGCTCAGGACACGGTCTTAGGATGGTCCCTTATTGGAAAGTTCGGGGTGTAACAATATTAATTTTAACCAGATCCATCATATAAAATATGAATATTAAATCACCATAAAAATGAATTGTATTATACTTACCTCTTTTTATTAAAATTACCTCCTTGTAAAATTATATTATATTCAATTGTACACATACATTTACTTACCTCACTTACCTAAAAATTTAATTATACATATGTACCTACCCTATTTCCTAAAACTTGAATTCTCCTTGTACTTATACTTACCTCTGTTTTACATTCGCATTGTTTCATTTATATTGAATATTATTGTTATGATACATACTCAACCTTTCTTGCATTCATATTGAACTTGGAATATATTAAACCCTTTTTGTGAATTTTTATAGTTATACTATTTTTAAAAATTATCATAGTGATTCTCTATTCTCTTATAATGTAAACACAATTGCCTGTCTGGTATGGATATGGAACCCTGAATATTCCCCAACTTTGTTATCATGGATATAACAAGGGGGCGGGATGTTTGGGCACGAAAATCCTATAAACAAGGGAAGTCATTTTTTTTATCGTACGGTAACACTGCAACTGCAACTGCAGTGTTACTCGTTGCTTTTGTCTCTTTGTTTCTCATACCGACAGACAATTGTGGTGGTGGTTTTTAAACGACACTCTTTCTAGAACCTGTGAAGCAAACACATCATAATCGACAACCCAAATTGTTCTTGTTAAATTGTTAGTGTTCTGATTACCAACTTAAAATAAAATAATCTTACAGTTAATAAAAATGCAAATATTGAAATTAAAGATAAAACATTGAAGAAAAGGTTAATAATTTAAACAACAATTAACTACTAAATTATTATAAAAAAATGCATTAAAACCATATTTAAGAGACACCACTATTAGCGAAACAAACAAAATAAAATTAACCTAAGTGAAACCTAAAAGTGCAATTTTGGTGAATTAAAAATAATTAATAAAAATCAAACAAAAAACACCAAACCAAAACCCACAAAACTATTTGTTCTTAAAAATCATTGCAACCAATTACAGAGTTAAACATACATAACTATACAAAATAAAATAATTATAAATAATTATCTGAACTACACATAATATATATTTCAAACAAAATAATATTAATATTATTACATTTTTTTACGAAATAAAGAGAGTTTTTCTAAAACCCAAAATAAATTTCTAAGTGTTAATAATTCCTACCGTAATTTGTAGTTCTGTGGTATTTTACAAAGTGGGTTTTCAAAGTAATTAGCATTTTTTGATCATTTTTAGAAGGTATAAAATTTTCCCTTTGTTGTTCCCAAACATTTTGAGAAGCGCATATCGACATCGTGTTCTGCCATATCTCAACCTGCCCCCGCACCAACTATTGTGCCGAGAATTCGGCATCTTAAAGGCTTTGCCAACCAACAACAAGGCAACCATCTTCATCTAATTTCATCATCTTCACCCATCATCCTCTAGCACCAGGAATAAGGGAACATCAACAAATTGGCCATCATCCACATCAACCAGGACTAAGGTAACATCAGCACATTTACCATCATCCACATTACCCTACAGTCAGCACAACATTACATCATAAACTGTAAGTCACCCCCATTATTATTACATCTACATTTATTTTAAACTCGTGTACCCATACACTGATGATATCGTGATTTTGGCAGATGATATAAACACGATGCAATGATTAAAAGGCTAGAAATATATTGTGAAATTTGGAATCTTGAGCTAAATTTGAACAAATCCGAAATGATGATACTGAGAAATGGGGGCAAAATTTCTGCTCGTGAACAATGGTTATTTAAGAGGGAGCCTATCAGAGTGACAAACGAATATACTTATCTCGGAGTAACAATATCACCTAAAATGACGTTTAGCAAACATATAGAAAAAAGGAATAAATCTGCTAAAAACAATATAAACTTCACTTGGAAAGAATTTTTATCAAAAAAAGAAATCGGATTAAAGGCAAAATGGAATCTCTTCCAATCAGTGTGTCATGCAATCCAGTCATATGGTGCCCAAGTATGGGGATATTCGTTGTTTGAAGGGGTAGACAAACTTCAACGCTTTTTCTTAAAAAAGATACTTAAGCTACCTGCATTTACCCCAACGTATGCATTGATGTTAGAAACTGGTATTGAAAATAACTATATATACACTCTTGATATACATCTGAGTTATATAATAAAGACCTTGTTTGATTATAACGATAACCGCTTACTAAGTAAACTAACCAAACTTACAATAGAAAAAAATCGTATTGGTATAAACACATAGAAAAACTAACTTGTGATGTAACTACAATACAAATTTCCGAATGCGTTTCAAGAGAGAACTGAGAACGTTTAAGATTTGATATACTAACTGGGCTAAAAAGAAAAGAAAGAGAAAACTACTTACTACAGGCAACCAGAACAAATCCTTTTTATTCAAAACTTAACTACAAGGAGCAACAAACATATTTCGAAATCTATAATAATACGACGGCAGTAAGCTACATCTTTAAAGCCAGGTGTGACCTGATTGAGCTCAATGTATCTAGATTTCAGACACATTGGCCCCGCATATGCTCTTTATGTAATAGAAACGAAACGGAAAATATTCTGCACTTTATTCCCATATGTCCAATTTTACGGGAAATCCGCTATAAATATTTTAAAAGAACTACAATAACTGAAAATGATTTAATAAATATCTTAAATAATGCAAAGCAAAACTTTAAAAATATATATCTTTTTGTTATAGATGCAATAGGTTATCGAAAACAGCTTATTGATGAATTTAATTATTAATCTAAATTAAACATAAAACACAATTGTTATAATTTAAATCACAATCTCTATCCGACTGACGACATTGGTCAAAGTCGTATGTTCTATTTACTTTAAAACTCGTTTTTTAACTTTGTAACAAAAGAAATGAATTAAAAAAAAATAATTTTTTTTTTTTTTTTTTTTTATTATAGCCTTTATTTATTTATTGAATCTTCATATAATGAAATGACAATAAGTATTCAAATCTTAATACTAAAAAGAAACTAATAAGCCCAGCCAGTGCTAGACAAAAATTTTATGATACTAAAAAAATTTCACATCAACTGATCCAGTCATCTATTTTGCGCTTGAGTTAAAGCAAGGGTATCCCTCCTTCTCAACCGATTATGGCCACTAAAGTTAAGGATGTCTCGTGCAAGTGGGTTTGGGTGGTGTTCAAGTTTGCAGACATACTTTGACGCGTGTTTTGTAAATTCAACTTTTACTGATGGCACGCATAGATCTTTGTGAATTCGAGAATTTTTAACATACCATGGAGCTGCAGTAATTATACGTAGAATTTTATTTTGACCCCTTTGAATTTTTTCAATGTTTGATGCTGAGGCAGTACCCCATAATTGAATTCCATAGCACCAGATTGGCTTTAGAATTGCATTGTACAACAATAGTTTGCAGTCCAACTTTAGTGAAGAATTTCTGCCAATTAGCCAATTAAGCTGCACTGCTTTTAATCTCATCTGTGTAAGTTTCGCTTCAATATGAGACTTCCAAGTTAAACGGCGGTCGAGGTGAATGCCGAGGTATTTGACTTCATTATGTTGAGGAATAATTTGATTATTTATTTTGATGAACGAGCAAGTTTCTTTTCGCAATGTGAAAGTGATATGAATACATTTCTGTTCATTAACCCTGATTTTCCAAAGCTCTAGCCAATTCTCTAGTTTATAAACATAATTCTGCAAATTCTGTGATGCTACTTGGTGGTCCTTGTGAACGCTGATAAAGGCTGTATCGTCTGCGAAAGTTGACGTGTGAATTTTGGGGTCTGACGGCATGTCGGAGGCATAAATCAAATATAAAGTAGGACCCAGTATGCTACCCTGTGGCATACCTGTTTCAATTGGCTGAGCGGGGCTTAAAAAATTGCCTTCTTTGATTTTAAATTTGCGACCGTATAAATAGCTTTCCATAAGTTTATGGGTGTTAGCAGGCAGAGTTAATTTTATTTTGTGCATTAAACCGTCATGCCAAACTTTGTCGAACGCTTGGGACACATCAATGAAAAGGGCGGAGCAGTATTTTTTGTCTTCAAACGACCCTCTTATCACATTTACCAATCTGTGTGTTTGTTCGATGGTGCTGTGTTTAGCTCTGAAGCCGAATTGATGATTAGGAATGCATTCAGTGTCGTTCAGAATTGGAATCAACTTAGTCATTAACAATTTTTCGAACAGTTTAGAAATTGTCGGCAGTAAACTAATTGGCCTATATGACTCTACTTTGGTGTGATCCTTCCCTGACTTAGGAATCATAGTGATCATAGACACCTTCCAATCTGCAGGATAGTATTCTAGGCGTAAAATAGCGTTGAAGATAAAGAGGATAATTCTTCTAGCTACAGGAGGTAACTCCACAAGCATTTTATTGCTGATTTTATCCATACCTGGAGCCTTTCTAAGGTTCAGAGTACCAATAGCGCTTTGGACATCACCAAAGTTTAGTCTTAGAGGTACAGGAGGTCTAATAACGAGTGGTGGCAAATCAGATACGTTATTTGAGTTGTTTTTAGTAAACACATTTCTTAAATGGTTAACAAATAATGTCCCTTTCTCGGAATCATTTCTAGCCCAGTCACCAGTCGGATTTCGCAAAGGAGGTTTTCCTCTCACTGGTCTTTTTAAACCTCTTGCCGCCCTCCATAACGAGTAGTCAGATTGTGGGGTACTATCAAGACCCTCCAAGTAGGATGTAAGTGAAGCCGTTCTTTGGGTTTCTAAGAAATGTCTTAGTATATCTCTGCATACCCGTAGTCTAGCTTTAAGTTCAGGAGACCTGTGAAGTTGCCACTCTCTTCTCATTCTTCTTTTTTCTGATAGGAGATGTTCGAGTTCAGATAAATAAGTTCTGTTTGTCCTATTTCTGCATTCAACGTCATATGTGGAAGCGTGATGCACAGCTCGTCGAAGGTCCTCGGTAAAGTTGCCAATCGACTCATCGATATCGTCGGTAGTTCTCAACACAATATTTCCCGTGCAATGAGAACTTAAATACTTTTTGTATTTTATCCAGCTTACTCGGGTCTTAGTCGTGTTCCTAAATGGAGAGCCACACACTTGAGGGAAATGCATTGAAATAATAGTAGGAGAATGATCTGAGGACAATTCTAATGAAGGATCCACTTGCATCCATTCTACAGGGATATTTTTCACTACTCCAAAGTCAATAACATCGGGAATCTTCCGTCGATCCGTCGGCCAGTAGGTGGGATGTCCGCTTGAGAGTACATCTAAGCCCATTTGAGCAATGGTGTTGAAGAGTACGCGACCCTTTGGGGTTACCAGACGTGAACCCCAAAATGTGTGTTTGGCGTTAAAGTCGCCAGCAACTAAAAATCTAGCTCCAAGGGAATTAAAGAAGTTATGGTATTGGTGTTCTTTTATTGAGAATCGAGGCGGAGAATAAATCGATGATAAAACAAATTTGTATTGACAGAATTCAATGCGAATGTTTGTTGCTTGGAGGTAATCCTCACTTATGTTATTCATTAGATAATGTTTTATTCTGTTCTTTATAAGAATTGACGAACCTCCACAAGCTCTTCCGCGGGGATCTTTAGTATCGTACAACACGTAGCCATTAATTTTGAAGTACCCTGTCGACGTCAAGTGAGTTTCAGCAATCATCATAACATCAATCTGCTTATCCATCAGGAAGTATTCCAGTTCGTTTTTATGTTGGCGGAGGCCGTTCGCGTTCCAAAAACAAATTTTTAAATAAATCATTTCTTTAAAATGGCTTGCAAGATAGTGGATTGCATTTTCAGCATTTCCTGCATCATGGATGTCATGGTGGTCGTAAAAGTGTTCATAGTTTGGACAAGTGTCTGCAATGTTGTCTCTAGATTGTTGATATGTGGCTCAGAATATTGCGATATAGGTTCCTGCTCCAGACCTGGCATATTAGATTTGACCACGTTTGCGTAAGAAACTTGTCTAGAATTAGGAGTGTTTACGTGAGTAGTTGGTCGTACAATTTGAGGAAAATTCTTACTCGACGTGAAATTAGGTTGTTGAGGATGATCAGGTAATACTGGCGACTTATTGGTCCTTATGCCCTTCAAATGAGTATAAACTGGACAACCTCTATAATTAGCGGTATGATTTCCTCCACAGTTACTGCATTTTTTTATTTTTAAGTCCGTTTTGGACTTATTACATTGAGCAGTTGCATGTAGTTCCCCACATGCAACACAAACAGACGGCAATTTACAATACGCTTTGGTGTGACCAAATTCTTGACAATTAAGACACTGGACGGGTCCAACACGCTTATGCCGTTCCTCCACGGTAATTCTACGATGCAGAAGATAAATAAGATTGTAAATTGGATGGGACTCGTTTTTCTTTAAGGCAACATCTCCAGGTTCCAATTCTACCCTGAACATGGGCTGAGGAATCTTTTCACGGTTTCTAATGTTCACTACGCTCTTGATTTTGAACCCTTTGTCCCTTTGTCCCTTGATCCACACATGGGTCTATACCCTTTAGAACGACTTGGAGTCCTTTTGCGCTTTTGAGCTGATAGGTATAGAAATCCCTGGTCTCCCTCTCCAACTGGTTGGACAATTTTCGAAAATCATCTTCCCTATTCACTTGGATCTTTGTCTCGCTGATTTTTTCATGTTTAATTGAGGTTACGCTAAACATGTTCTCACCTATTACAGCAACAATTCCTTGTACCAGTTTATTGGAAGTGGGCTCTCTCAGGTAAATTGGTGGGGGCTTAAACGTCTTTTTCGGTATTTCTGGGTCATCCGTCTGAAGTAGAGCAAATCTGTTTTGATCATTTGGCTTATCACTGCTGACGGTCTTAGGAACTTTATTGGAATTGGAAGACATTTGAGCAGATGTCGGGCTCCTCTGTCGCTTGAGAACGGTGATGTACTTATCCATACCTACTTGTTTTTTGGGTTTGACTGCACTATTTGATGAAGATGATGATTTCTCATCGGATGAGATAACTATATTGGGCGAACAGGAACGGCGCCGTATTTCGGCTTTTGTAGTGAGAAGAGACTCCACGGATTTTCTTAAGGATTCTTCCTCAGAGATCCATAAGTTTTTTCTACTGTAGCTTAGCTCTTTCTCAGAACTACATCTGAGCGGGACACTCATGCAGTTGTTTTGCGATTTTTAAATTACCGAAAAACCACTATTTTTCCACCTATTACGATATCTTTTTTTATATATATATATATATATTTTTTTTTTCACTTATTACAAGTTTTTTTTTTTTTATTTTTTTTTTCACCTATTACGAAAATTCAGCCGCACTAAAAATAACACGTCCGACCAGTTCAAGCAACACTATGTGAAAAAAAATAATAAAGAACAATTAATTAACTAATAGAGTCGATTTAAACTGCACACCATTATCTGTTGTAATCATTTCCGGTACACCGAAAATATGGGAAACGCATTTTTCAAGAAATTCATAAATTACGTTGGAAGTGAACTTACAAATAGGTTCCAGAAAGTGGAACTTTCAGAGATGGTCTAAAACTATAATGATGCCTGTGTTTCCGGAAGACGAACGAGGGTAAGGGCCTAATAAGTCTAAATATAATTTCTGAAAAACCCTTACATAACAAGCCTGCTGCCCCATGGGTGGTCTTAAACATTTATTAGAGGCTTTCGTTTGTTTACACACTTCACAAGAAGATACGTAGTCTGAAACAGGCTTTGCCATTTTCGGCCAAAAGAAAAAAGTTTTCAATCTTTGTAGGGGTTTGCCTACACCGCCATGAGCGCATAATGGGTGATTATGGGCTATTTTGATTAAGTCCTGTGTCAAAGCTAGAGGAACCCATAATTTCCAAGACATCTCTTCCTGTAATCGTTCTCCTAACGCATGTTCACAACGTTTATATATAAAATTATCAATTAATTTGATATCTGGTAGGAATTTTTCCTTTCTTTTAAGTTCCTTAAATAAGGACAAATATTCGGGTGACAAAAATTCCTTAGATCCCAGGTCAATTCCAATAGAGTTCTCAAATTCAGATACATACATTTCCTCTATACCCTTAAATTTTATCTCCTCATTGTTTTCCGAATACATTCTTGATAGAGAATCCAGTACGATATTCTGGCTTCCTTTCAAATGGCGTATAGTAAAATTAAAACCTTGCAATTTTAATGCCTATCTTGCGAGCCGTCCGTGCAAGTCCGTCTGATTCATGAGCCATTTGAGAGATGCATGATCCGTTATTATTTCAAACTCATGACCCTCTACATAAGCTCTAAACTTCTTGACAGCCATGACAGCTGCAGCCACTCTTGTTCTGAAACGGAATAATTCTTCTGAGCTGACGTAAGTTTATGACTCATGAATGCTATCGGTAGTTCGTCATTGTCGTCGTTTCTCTGTGCGAGAACTGCCCCAATCCCATATTTGCTTGCATCGCATTGTATCGAAAACGGACGAGAAAAATCTGGATTATGTAAAACTGGTGCGGAACAAAGAGAATATTTTAAGCCTTCAAATGCAGATTTTGCTTCTTCGGACCAAGAGAATTTTCTATTTTTCTGTAACATGTTGGTCAATGGTGCTGTTACAGTTGCAAAGTTACGGACAAACCGTCCATACCACCCACAAATACCTAAGAATCTTCTTCGGACGGATGTTGGTAATGGAAAATCTCGGATAGCCAGTACTTTGTCCGGGTCTGTTTTAATTATACCATACCCTATCATATGCCCTAAATAGAGAGCAACTTCATGAAGCAACAATATATGTTCGTCCAATGTTTCGGTAATTAGGAAGACTTTGGTCCGTAAGTGCGCAGGAATAACTTTGTCCATAAGCCTGGCCATGGTTTGAGGCGCATTACATAAACCAAATGGTGAAAGCTGTCTTTTCCTTTGAACTTTCATCTAATGGAATTTGCCAAAAAGCGTCCTTAAGGTCAAGAGTCGTAATGAATCTGGCCTTAGGGAGCCTACTGAGGATTCCATCGATCAAACGCAAAGGATATGCATCTTTCACCGTGACACTGTTAACTTTTCGAGCATCAAGGCACAATCTCACCTTACCCGGTTTGCGTACTAATGCCACTGGTGACTACCAAGGACTCTGCGACTCCTCTATTACCCCCTGCTGGAGCATACGATCTATTTCCTTATATAATAATTGTTCAATTGCAGGTGAAACTGCGAAGTGTCGTTGCTTTATGGGTTTATTCCCTGCTGTGTCAATTACATGGGACACATCCTTCCAAGACCTTCTTTGGAAAAGGATGGAAATGAGCTAACCGCTATATCTAACCTTCGTTTCTGATCACTGTCTAAATTGTGCACATCGTCATCGGTTTCCATCTCATTTAGATTAATGTTTATTGTATGTGAAGTATTTTTGGAAAAGAGATCTTTGGCTAAACCAAAGGTTCTGACAAAATCGGCACCTAGGTACAGATTCTGCGTCAGGTTTGGTATAATTAAGAAGTTTATAGGTTTAGACACATCTCTAAAAGTTACTGTTGTTGTCACACTACCTACTGTAGGGTGATTCGTCCCATCGGCTGTTTTTAAATTAATTCTAAACTTTTTGTACGGATATTTGTTTTCCTCTAAGAAACGTTTGGCGTACTCTGAAGAAAAACACGAAATTGTGGCACCTGTATCAATCATGCCAACTAAATTTTCATTTGAAATCTTCACTGTTGTAAAAGGTCTGCAAGAAACAACGGCAAAACAATAATATTTACGATTTCTCACAATATTCTTCCAAAAATTTCTAAGCCTTCTTATATTTCTCTTACTTTTCTTTACAATATTCGGTTTAACTATTTCCTCACAAAAAATTCTACGTTTAGCTTCCTTATATTCCCGCAATCGTATATGATACGGTTTTAAATAATTCGGAATGAAATTATTTACCAAATTCTGATCCTTATTATTGTCATGCTTGTGGTTGCAAATAAATCTATAATCTTCGGGTAAATGTGTTTGACAGTCAATCGAAGTTACATTTGAGCCGACTTGGATACTAACTGTTTTGGTTTCAGATTGTGTTGGTAGTTTTTTGGATATTTGTTACATTGTAAACAATTTGGTTTGAAAACATTGGGTGTTCCGCAGACCTAACAAAATATCTTTCTTTCACCAACGCAATCTTCGAAACAGTGGCTCTTTTGGGAACAGTTCCAGCAAGACAAATCTTTTAGTTCCTCAATTTCAACAGCTATATCAACATTACAATCTGAAAATTCTGTTTGCATTTCGGACACAACTTTACGAGGCACAAAAATTCTATTACTTTTATATTTATTTATTTCCTCTTCTAAAATCTCATGTTTTCTTACATATTCTCTAAGAAGTTCTTTACGCACGTCAGGTCTTAAGTTTCTTTTCAAAATTTCTATTAATTCAATATTACTAATTGGTTGTTGTAAACGGTCAGATATCTGCAAAACAGCATCATAAAAAACATCAAATTTCTCGCCATTTCTTTGTTTTCTATTCCTGATTTGCTCTCTGACGAACCTTTTTGGTTGCTGGGGTGTATCTCGTCGGATACCCAGGGTTCACTCACAATATATATTTATTACTTTTGAGACCTCGTTTAAGAAGAAAACCCAGAACACTAAATCATTTTTTTCTTTTTTTTTATTCATTTATTTAAACTTTTCACTTAAAACTTCTAATTATACAATTTATTTTTGGTCTTCATTGATATTATTACTAGCCGTTTATTGGCATTCTACCCTAAATGCAGTAACAGTGACGTCGACGGCTGACCCGTTCCCCCTCGGTTGTTTTCACTAAACGATCACCGTACGGACGGCCTGATTGTTACAAACAGTCGTGGTATGTGGGTTTTTGTGGGTGTTTCTTGATGCCCAGTGAAGTCACCAAACATCAGCGAAGCTGCGGTACAACCACGGCAACGCTGCGTCGGGCGACTCGTAGTCTTGAACCTGCGGTATAACCACGGGCACACCACTACGCTTGGCTTTGGATGTTGGGGTAGTACCAGATGGTAAACCTGCGGTATAACCACGGCATTCACAATCGGCCCTACATACACACACCACCTCGTCTGAGGCCCAATGAAGCCCTCAACGGCAGTGAATCTGCGGTATAACCGCGGAAACGCTGTGTCGAGCGACTCGTCATCGGGAACCTGCGGTATAACCACGGGTTCACTACGACGCTTGGCTTCGTATGTTGATGGAGCACCAAATTGAAAACCTGCGGTATAACCACGGAATCTTCAATTTGGACTACACCAGCACCACTACAGACCAAACAAAACAAATGACTAAATTATACCACAAACCACTTACCTACCACTGTGTTCACCGACTGGTGAGAACTGACTGATCACGAGCTTCAATTTTGTTCTGCTTTTATACCTTTTTTCTCTGTTGACATACAACCAAGGTGGTTGCGTCTACACATTTGCTCAGCTGTTTGTGTATGTGGTGTTTGCCTACACGCCGCCAGAGGGTGTGTCTCATGTACTAATTCATGTCACTACCACTAGATGTCGCCGTTGATAAATTAAAATTTACTTTACAGTTAGCAATGTGTATTCCAACACGATATAGACATTATTCTTTCTAATAAAACAATCTTAATAAAGTAATAGTTTCAGCCCAAAAGAATTATAGGTAATTCAACTTATAATATATATAACATTAGTTCAACACAGCAAGGTATAAATTCAAAAATAATTAATTAATTCTTATTAAAAAATACCAAAAAGAACACAAGCAATATTAAACAAAAACACAGCAATATCGCTATAAGGTGTGGGTGGAAACGAGGGTTCCCGACTTCTTCGTTGCGGGCCGTGGACTTACTCTCCCGGCATTACTTCTACCTTGATTCTCCCGGCTTTAGAGATCGTGATCCTGTACACGGTAGTGCCGCCTTTTTGTCTGTTCTTCCTGCATCCGCGCACGAAACTGCCGGCTTGTTCTTTGGAAGCGTTGCTCGTTAGTCATTCTGGGCTCGTGGGCGAATCTAGGAAAGAAGAAAGTAGAACAAACGATTTTTCTTAGTGAGATTTTTAGGGGTAGAAATGTTTAAGGTCACTAATATGGGCGGGTTCTCGAGGGTCGCAATAACAGGGGAAATGAAAGTTTTTACGGTATACGGCCCCCCAAATTTTGGGGCTAACTTAGCAGCGAAATTTTCCGTGGCTTTGGACAATGGGTGTTGTCGCAATAACACTGAGTCGCCGAGTTTCGGTTTCCATCGCCACCGCCTTAGGTTGTAGTGTCTTTTCTGGTTTTGTGATGCCCGGTTGAGGTTATGCCGTACTATCTCAAAAATTTGTGATAGCTCGGCCCGTCGTTCTTCCGGATTTCTTGGTTTCGCTCCTGTTCCCCGGGTGACCTCATCATACAAGGTGTGTGGTAGCCGTGGCTCTCGACCCTGGGTTACGAATGCCGGAGAGTAGCCTGTGGTTTCGGAAACGCTTGAGTTGACGGCTAACATGATTTCCGGGATCTTCTCGTCCAATTTTTGGTGGTGGTTGTCGGCCAATTGGGCCAAGATAGTTTTTATTGTCCGATTGGCGCGCTCTGTCGGGTTTTCTTGGGGGGTGTACGGTGCCGTGCATTGCTGCTGAATCCCCATTTCCTTTAGAAATTTCTGAACGATTCGAGCCGTAAACTGCGTACCATTGTCCGTGAGTAGCATCTTCGGCACTCCATACCGGGCCAAAATGCGTTCTCTAAGTGCTTTGATAACACGCTCGGCCGTCGCCTTGCGCATGGGAATGAGCTCTGTCCATTTAGAGAACTTATCAAATAGTACGAGCAGCATAGTGTTTCCATGTTTCGATCTGGGCAATGGTCCTACGAAATCGGCGCACAGAATGGCCCATGGTTCCTCTGGGATTTTAGTCAACATTTCGCCGGCTGACCGCTGTTGACTCACCTTGAACTGTTGACACGATTGACAGTGTCTTATGTGCTTCCTTACATCTCGGAAAATCCCGGGCCAGTAGTACCTACTCGTCACCCGTAGGATCGTTTTCCGCATACCGAAATGCCCGGCGGTGGGGTGATTGTGGTTTTCCTCGAGAACGCGGGTTCTGTCTGGGGAGGCAACACATAGCTTCCACGGGGTACTATCCTCATTGTTCATTTCTCTCGGAGAGTTTCGGTAGAGCTGGTTGTTGATTATGACGTAGTCAGGGTGTCGGTCTGGGTTCTCTTTCACCTCACGCACCAATCGATCGAGCCATTTGCATGTATTGGAAGAGGGGCCGGCCTCACATGTAGCCAGGTTAGCGTTCTCCCGAGGTTGTCGTGACAATGTATCGGCTACGACGTTGCTTTTCCCCTTTCGATACTTTATTTCATAATTAAACTGCTGCAGTTTGAGGGCCCACCGAGCCAGCCGTCCTGTGGGGCTTTCAAATGAATTTAGCCACTTCAAAGCGAGGTGGTCCGTGATTATGGTGAACCGGTACCCTTCTACGTATGCCCGCATCTTGCAAACTCCCCACACGACAGCCAGACATTCTTTTTCGGTGGTTGAGTAGTTCATTTCGGCTGAATTCAGATGTTGGCTGGCGTACGCGATAACCCTTTCTCCTTCTTCTAGCTCCTGAGTCAGGACGGCACCTAGGCCGTAGTCGCTCGCATCGGTTTGTAGCACAAATGGTTTCGCAAAATCGGGGCACGCCAATACTGGTGGCTCGGCGAGCTTCTTCTTCAGTGATTCGAATGCGGCTTGCTTGTCGACTCCCCACTTCCAGTGGCTCCCCTTCTTTAGTAACTGGGTGAGCGGTTGGGCTATGGTTGCGAAATCGGGTATGAAGCGTCTATACCATGACGCTATCCCCAGTAATTGGCGAACCTGTCGGATGTTGTTGGGTAGTTGAATTTGTGACACTGCCGATATTTTTTAGGGATCGGTCTCGATGCCTTGGTCGCTGACCATGTGCCCTAGGTACCGCGTTTGTCGGGTGAAAAATTTGCATTTATCTACGTTGATTCTCAGGTTTGCGGCTCTTAATCTTCGCAAAACCTCTCTTAAATGAATCATGTGTTCTTCAAGACTTCCACTTACCACAATGATGTCGTCCAGATACGCGAAGGCGTACGGTTCCATTACGGGGCCGATGACACTATCGAGAGCCCGTTGAAAAGTGGATGGGGCAGAATGCAACCCGAAAGGCATAACTTTCCAGTGGTAGAGACCTCTCCCTGGCACTGCGAAAGCGGTATACTGTTTGCTACCTTCATCCATGGGTATTTGCCAATATCCGTTTTTTAGGTCGATACTACTAATAAAACGGGCCTTACGTAATTTGTTTAGAATGCTATCAATACGGGGAAGGGGATAAGCATCGGGTACAGACCTGAGATTTAGTTGTCGGAAGCAGTTCAGCGTTAGGCCTGCGATGTGGATACATGTGTCGAAATTCCGTAAAAATTCGAGACCCAGTATGACATCTTCACTGGCGTTGGGCATCATTATAAAGAGGCAGTTTCGGGTCCGATTTCCGAGTGTTGTTGGTAGCTATATCGCCGTCGAGACTCGGCACACGGCCCCATTTGCTAACATGACGTCCAGTTCTGCTCGGCGGTATGTGGGGGATGTAGTAAGTCGGGGTATAATGTCTGGGCGGATAAAATTTCGGCTAGCTCCGGTGTCTAATACGGCTTTCACTGCGACGTTGTTAACCAAAATGGTGGCCGTTAACTGCGTTTCTTCACGGTGCTTACTTCGGGAGGTCCGACCATCCTCAATGGCATCGGCTCCCGTTGGCGTTTCCCGGGGTTCGGGTTTCAGCTCGAGGGCATCTATTGGCGTAGTGTCCCGTTTCCCCGCAGCTGTGGCAGCGTGTTGTGTGCCCGTTGCCGGTTCTTCGCGGGGTAACGGCTTCACTCGCTGCGTTATGAGGTATACTTTCCAGGTCCTCTGCCATGCGTATTAACTCGGCAAGGGAGCCGAAATCTTGACGCCGTATGTACAGCTGGTACCTCGACTGGGAGTTCTGAAAAATTCGCCGTAGCTTCTGTTCCGCGGTTAATTCGGAATGTCTCACCAGGGACTGTATTGCTAGAACGTAGTCCTTGAAAGGCTCCCCTGGCTGCTGCAACCTGGCGCGAATTTCGTCTTCCAGCCGCTCGAAGTATCTGGCAGGGAGGAAAAAGGACAAAAAATCCTGTTTGAATGCCGACCATACTTCCCAGTGTTCGTTGTTGTTTCGGTACCACGTCAAGGCTCGTTCGCTCAACAACTCGGGCATCACTCGGGGTAGTCGGTCCAATGTAACCCCGTAAATATGGGCAAGTTCTTCCACTCGTTCAATAAACATCAAAGGTTCGTCGCAGCCATTGTAGGACAGGCCCCACTTTCGTACCTGATCCATCAGATGACTCCTACTGCTTGGACCATCCCCTCTTGGGTCGGTGGTAATCTTGGCTGGTTGGGGCACTTCTGCCCGGCCTATACCGATAGTGTGGCTCGTAGCTGGTATGTTCAGGGTATTGCTACCAGGTGTTGTCGGCACAGTTCCCTTTTCTAACTGTTTCTCCCAGCTTTGCAGACGAGCCGTGACCTCTGTACTGTGGTCACTATTCAGAAATTGGGACAGCTGCTTTCTCAACTCGTCCACCGTACCACTAGTTTCCAGAGAGAACTCTTGCATACATGCCAGTAATTCGTCCCGCTTAAGCGAATATATCCACCCCGCCTTTACCATGTCACTCGTTAACACTAAAACGTTTTATTATAATTGCTCAGATTACGGAAAATAGATTTTTGATTTAACACAAAAAAAATTCAAAATCTTCACCACTTTCTTTTAATGGTTATTATAAGCTTAATAATTTGTTCTGTTGTCAACGTCGCTTTCAACCCATCTACTATCAGATTACGTTTTTTTTTTCTTGTCTACCACTATTCAATAGCTTTTGTTGTTTTTTTTTGTTATTGTTTTTATTGTCTTTTTTTTTTTTTTTTTTTTATTCTTTATTTTAATAAAAATTTTATTCTGTGACTGTACCGTTTCCGTTTGCCAGTATTCACTTGTTTTTGTTATTATTTATTTTTTTTTTAATGTACCATTTTTCAATTTCGTAACTATTTAATTTTAGTAACACCGGTATTTTTGTTTTAACGAGGGTCCCTGCTCGGGCGCCAACTGTGACGAACCTTTTTGGTTGCTGGGGTGTATCTCGTCGGATACCCAGGGTGCACTCACAATATATATTTATTACTTTTGAGACCTCGTTTAAGAAGAAAACCCAGAACACTAAATAATTTTTTTCTTTTTTTTTTATTCATTTATTTAAACTTTTCACTTAAAACTTCTAATTATACAATTTATTTTTGGTCTTCATTGATATTATTACTAGCCGTTTATTGGCATTCTACCCTAAATGCAGTAACAGTGACGTCGACGGTTGACCCGTTCCCACTCAGTTGTTTTCACTAAACGATCACCGTACGGACGGCCTGATTGTTACAAACAGTCGTGGTATGTGGGTTTTTGTGGGTGTTTCTTGACGCCCAGTGAAGCCACCAAACATCAGCGAAGCTGCGGTACAACCACGGCAACGCTGCGTCGGGCGACTCGTAGTCTTGAACCTGCGGTATAACCACGGGCACACCACTACGCTTGGCTTTGGATGTTGGGGTAGTACCAGATGGTAAACCTGCGGTATAACCACGGCATTCACAATCGGCCCTACGCACACACACACCACCTCGTCTGAGGCCCAATGAAGCCCTCAACGGCAGTGAATCTGCGGTATAACCGCGGAAACGCTGTGTCGAGCGACTCGTCGTCGGGAACCTGCGGTATAACCACGGGTTCACTACGACGCTTGGCTTCGTATGTTGATGGAGCACCAAATTGAAAACCTGCGGTATAACCACCACAGACTAACCAGAATCGTCAAAAGTGACTTTTACAAAAGTGGATTATCAGCAGTGCTTAACCCCATAATGTGATAGAGAGAAAAAAAAACGCTACATGCGTATAGCAATGAGTTGGAGAAAACAGCTATACATTACCTTTTTTACCATATGATGAAAAATAAAAATTAAAGTAAACAAACATTTTTTTGATTAAATGTGTAAAAAATTTTTATTTTTCATTGTTTTATGTAAAAATATAAAACAAAAAGTTAAAAAGTGAATATTTAAACATTTATTTTGTTGTGTGTTAGTGGTATGTACAATTAAAATATAAAATACATACATAATAAGAAAATATAAAAATAAATGTTGTTTCGTTTTAGTGGCTGATGGCCGTTGATGTGGCTGATGGCCGGATCCCGCAAACTTTTATCATTGCGTTTATTTGAAGGTATGGCCGGTAAACGTTGGCAAAAAAGTGTACAAGATGAGGAATAGGAAATTTTATGAGTCTCACAATTTACGGTGTATCACCATTTAAAAGCCAATAAACCAGATTTTCATTTGGCCATGCAAGCCGAACAGGCACAACAATTGTATCAAACAATTGTATTAATCCGCATAACTTTCAACTGGGTGTTAAATATCCTACTGATTTTAATGTTTATGGTGGGCCGGAAGTGCAAATGGTTAATAAGGTTTGTTTCTATAATGTTTTAACAAATATTAACATAATAACATGTGACATGGCTTTGGTTATTATTTATTTAGGTAAACATCAGCTACGCATGCATATGTTGGCAGCGCAAGGTTACTGTGTCATTTGTATAGATTCCACTGTTTGAAGGCATTAAATTCGAAGGCCATATAATATGTCGCATGGGTCAAGTAGACGCCTTACGAATTTTACGAATCGTTTATTGCTCATTCATGTTCTCATCGATGAAAACGTACATTTCTTTTACACATCCCAATTGACAAATGCCTTGAATAAAGCAAATAAGCCGTATACTCTACACATATTTCCCGATGAACGGTACTCGTTGAGAAATCTGGAATCTAATAAAAACTACGAGACGAAGTTATTATAGATTTCTCTCGTCTCGTTTGTGCAGACATGAAGGAGAATGCTGAATCAAAAGCAGAATCCTGGTTGAAACACAGAATTATACTAATATTATGTTTTGAGACAACTATTATCTTTCTACTACTTACTCTATTTTATATTACAATAAATTTTCAAAAAGGCTTTTACTAGTTCTTTATGTTATTTTATTGTGTGCACGTTTAAAATTTAATTTTAATATATTTTTGTAATTTAAATAAACAGTATTAACCGCAGTTATTAAATAAATAAAATAAATAACCATGTTTATATATAAATTAAATTTTTATTATTTATTTTTTTTATACAATTCAATATTCTTGAGAGCAGCTATACGCGAGTCTTCATCGTAGAAACCCACATTTCCAATGATGAGTAGGGGTATTGGCGCACAAAGCCCAAATTGTCCATACATATTTTCTTATTCAGAAATGCCTTTAAGTCTTCCGGTGGGCCACAGTGGAAGCCCTAGCTTTTGCACCCAAAACTAAAACAAAAAAAAACAGCAGATTAAAATATTTATAAAATGATAAACACTTTAAATCAGTAAATTTATTCTAATTGTAAACGTAAGAAACAAGAAAACAAAACTAAGGAATTGCTATGTAATTTAATGTGAATATTCAACACAAATCTCTCCGCCTAATTTAATGATGATCGGTTTATTATTAGCAATATTGCCTTTATTGGCTTCCTATTCACTTTTTTAAGGAGGTACAGCTCCCTGCATTCAAAATACAAACAATTACTACGGCCGGCCGTAAAATTAACAAATAAAGAAATGACGAACACAAATACACAATATACATATAAAAAACAAATCACAGAATATAAATGAATGCACATACATAAAAGTATTACCAATTGGAACCAATTGGCCGGAAATACACATGAGATTTTACATTTGGAACGGAAAATTATTCCATGCAAATTCTTTGTGCAATTTCCGCCTTAATTCTAAACTTTTTAAAATCAAAAGCACTTACCTTGCCGGATTCTTCGGAAAACGATGAAGATGCTGTAGATTTGGGCAACCCATAACACATTTACGGCTCCTGAAATTTAATACAACATTATTGATTAAAATATTAAACAAATAGTCATAGGTACTTACATTTTTGCTTTTCCTTATTTTAATTTTTTCCAGCCTTCGAATATTTTTTGGAACACGTCTTACTTTTTGTTTTGAACACTTTTTAACATAGATTAAGATTAGTCTGTGCTTTTTAAATCAATGTGAACTTTCTTTAATCAATGGCACGACAAAAGTGAGAAAAATGCGCCAAAATTTATTATAATTTCGGCGCAAAAATAAAATTTTTCCAATTTTGTTGCGCCAAATTAAAGAAATTTTTCACAAATAAAAATGTAAACAAAAAATTTCATTTAACCCCATCGAAGAATAAGTATAGTTATACAAATAAAAAAATATTTGCTATCCCTTACCTACGATGGGGTTAAATGTGTGATGCCACTTTGACACATTTTAGTTGTTTCACTGACCGCTTGGTGGCCGTGTCGCATCTAGTCTTAATCTATGATAACCACGGAATCTTCAATTTGGACTACACCAGCACCACTACAGACCAAACAAAACAAATGACTAAAATATACCACAAACCACTTACCTACCACTGTGTTCACCGACTGGTGAGAACTGACTGATCACGAGCTTCAATTTTGTTCTGCTTTTATACCTTTTTTCTCTGTTGACATACAACCAAGGTGGTTGCGTCTACACATTTGCTCAGCTGTTTGTGTATGTGGTGTTTGCCTACACGCCGCCAGAGGGTGTGTCTCATGTACTAATTCATGTCACTACCACTAGATGTCGCCGTTGATAAATTAAAATTTACTTTACAGTTAGCAATGTGTATTCCAACGCGATATAGACATTATTCTTTCTAATAAAACAATCTTAATAAAGTAATAGTTTAATCCCAAAAGAATTATAGGTAATTCAACTTATAATATATATAACATTAGTTCAACACAGCAAGGTATAAATTCAAAAATAACAAATTCATTAATTCTTATTAAAAAATAAAAAATACCGAAAAAAAACACAAGCAATATTAAACAAAAACACAGAAATATCGCTATAAGGTGTGGGTGGAAACGAGGGTTCCCGACTTCCACCGTCACAGCTCCATTAAATCAAAATCGGTTCTCCTATCTCGCAATTCATTCCTGAGCTCATTACATAAATTAGTCCAGTCTAACCTTGTGGCATTTCGGTGAAATCGCCAAAACTAGTCAAGTGCCTTTCCACTAAATAACACATGAATATGTCTGCATAACAAATCAAAATCACCTCTTAAGCCTTGATTCGTAAGAGCTTGAACTCTGTAAATAAAATTGTCAACGGACATACCATCCTCTTCCTGTCCAATAAATTTCAAATGCCAGCCAGAAATAATTTGGGAGACTTTATCCGTAGTGAAGTCATAACTTTGATTTAAATTAGAATTTCTAAAACTTTGTCTACCGCCTAAATTTCCTCTCTCTGGAGTGCTGAGTCATTCGATTGAAATTATTATTTCTGTTACCCCTGAAATTTTGATTTCTACTGTTGGTATCATAAGTTCCAAAGTTTGGTCTAATACTGCGATTTGGGTTTATATTTAGAGAGTCTAACAGACTTCTCACCGCTTCATTGATTAAAGTTTGAAGTGTATTGTCACTTATATTATGGGGATCAAAAAGTAAATTCTGAGAATGAGTTGCAGAAATATTATGTAAATTTTCACTAATTTCTATATCATTATTTTTATTGAATGCAGGAGTCCGAGTCATTTCGGTTTCCTGTAAATTGCGTCGAATACTTCCTCTATTTGTAGTTTTAGGAATTGCCCCTTTGTTACTAATATTCGCATTGAAAGAAGTTGGGTTAGAAATGGCTTAGGTTTCCCCTTCGATCAAAATATTATTGGACTTAAGTTTGGTTGGTCTACAGGTCTTACTGCAAATCGGACATGCTTGAGTTTCCTTAAGCACTTCTACTATGCAGTTTTTATGAAAAATGTGGGTACATGGTGTGGCAACAACTATGTCATCTATTTCATAAATTTTATCACAAACACTACATTTGCTGTTACTATTGTTTTCATCCATATATGATAAATTTTCATTGCTATGCACGAGAGCCATTTTATAATTCTTTTAAAAAAAACGTTACAAATAATTTCATTAAAAATTTGGTAAAACTGTTATTAAGGTCTTAGGTAAAATTGTGTGGTAAATTAAATGTATAATAAAAAAAATGGAAAATTTGAATTTTCGGCTAGGAAGAATAAAATAGGAAAATTGGACTGTAAATTTAGCTATAAAAGTGAACAATTGATGCTATATAAAAACAACTACAAAACAATTGTAATTCCAAAACTTTTATAAACTAGATAACAAAACAATTTTCAAATTATATTAATTCATACCTAGAAAATTTGCCGACTTTTTTACTTGCTTAACAGAAAGGAATAAAAAGATCTTTTAAGTAGTAGTGGATTGTAAAGGTTTATATTTTACCAAATACAATATATCCTAAAACAACAAAAAAGTATTTTATTCTTGGTCTAAAACCAATAATTGACAAACACAATGCTAATAAAAGAATCGGATTAATTCTCCAGAAGTAACGGGTGGTTAAATTTCAAGGGCCGATGTTTATTTTGAATAAAACACAAACTATTTAGGAAATTATTGTAATTTTATTTTATTATGATATATTGGTATTACTCAATTATGTATGGAACAAATATCGGCCAAATGGGCGCCGCGACCACGGCGGCACACCTCCATCCTATGGTCCAAATTTTCGATGACCCTGAGGCATAATGGAGGTTCTATGCCGTTAATGTGCCGAATTATCTCATCCTTTAGCTCTTGAATTGTTGCTGGCTTATCGACGTACACCTTTTCTTTCAAATAACCCCAAAGAAAAAAGTCCAACGGTGTTAAATCACATGATCTTGGCGGCCAATTGACATCGCCATTACGTGAGATAACACGGCCTTTGAATTTGTTGCGCAAAAGAGCCATTGTTTCGTTAGCTGTGTGGCAAGTGCCACCGTCCTGCTGAAACTACATATCGTCCACATCCATATCTTCCAATTCGGGCCATAAAAAGTTCGTTATCATCTCACGATAGCGAACACCATTCACAGTAACTGCCTGACCGGCCTCATTTTGGAAAAAATACGGCCCGATGATGCCGCCAGCCCATAAACTGCACCAAACAGTCACTCTTTGTGGGTGCATTGGTTTTTCGACAATCACTCTTGGATTCTCATTCGCCCAAATGCGGCAATTCTGTTTATTGACGAATCCACTGAGGTGAAAATGTGCCTCATCACTGAAGATGATTTTCTTCGAAAATTGATCATCCACTGTGGCCATTTCTTGCAACCATTCTGCCCACGTTTGGAATGGTCAAGAGGCTTTAGTTCTTGAGCCAATTGCACCTTGTAAGCATGTAAATGCAAGTCTTTATGCATAATGTTCATCAACGACGAGCGTGAGAGGTGCAATTGTTGGGCACGACGACAAGTTGAGGTTGAGCCACACTATCGCGAACAGCAGCAATATTTTCTGCAGTACGAGCTGTACGAGCATGCACTGGTGTTTTCACATCTTCTACAGACCCGGTTTGCTCGAATTTTTCCACGATTTTTGCGATTGTACGCACATTTGGACGATCAAATTGACCAAAAAAAAACGAAGTGCACGATATGCATTTTGATTTGAACGCCCATTTTCATAATAAGTCTGGATAACTTTAACACGTTGTTGGATTGTGTATCTCTCCATGGTTCAAATTGAGTAAGTCTGAAATAGAGAAATGTTAAATAAAATTCGGAAAAAAGCTTGGCGTTTAGGTGTGGTTCACATTCAACATCGGCCCTTACAATTTAACCACCCTGTAGTATCATGAGTATTTATCAGTATGACAGAAATAGTATAACATTTGTTTATGTTTATCCCGGTGAACATTTGTTTTACAACTTGGGCCTGTAAAATTCCCCTTTTTACAAATCTCACCACTGAGAGAGTTCGATTTGATCAGTACTTACGGTTTATGATATTTTTGCTTTAAACTCCGTTTACACGTCAATATGATCTCATGTATGTCACATGTATTTAATATATATGATATTTGTGGATCATGAATGAGAGTAACAAATATGTATCTCAGTGGCAATTTTGAAAGCTTTTAGGCGTTTTATTGTAGAGGGAAGAGAAACGAGCTAAGTTAGATAGGTAATGGTTTAAAAAGTAAAAGTCTTTAGTCTTTTCAATGTTGACTGCGGTTCTGTATTGTAAATTGTTGTAAATTATTTTTCAGTGCATTTAAATAATAAAGATAGTGTGAAATTTAATAAAAGGTATCAAAGTTTTGAAAATTTAAATTTATTAATGCCATCTAAACGAATTGAAATTTTTTTTGTCTAGAATATTTAAAGAAGACGGCATAACATTTTTCGAAAAATCTTCATTTTGTGTTATTTGTCCACAACACACATGTGTATTGTGGGACCTTGGACCAACTACACATGTGCTATTTCTCACACCGTTACGTAATCGGTGTTACCACATTTTATGCTAAGGAAATACTTGATTTTCCCACAACCAACTTAACTTCACCACTTTTACTCTTCATCCGAAGCATAAAGGAATACACATTTTTTCCTATAAAAATATATCAAAATTTTGAGACTTTGGGGCAATTCTTAACACACGTGCTCGTTTTCAAAATTTTCACCTAACCCGATGAAACAACATTTCACAAACCCCGAATCAACTTCACCACTTGCAAAAATACTTACGCAGTACCCAAAAGAAGACTTATTTTGCCCATAAATTTATCTCCATTGCTACATAACATCATGCCAGTGTACCATGATGATTATCATCTTTCCGATTCAAAAAAAGGAGGAGAAAGAGAAGGAAAGAAGAAGAGAAGAACGAATCTGTAAAATTATCCAGGCATATCATAACATTTAAACCAAAATTTTATATAACTATTTCTTCCAAATTCCCTAATAATTCGGCTAACTAACTATAATTCCAAGTATCAATTATACCTTTAGAATTCTGTATCACCAGATATTATAAAAACATTTTCTTTGTTAACCACTTTCAAAACATAATTGAAAAAAAATATATATTAATAATATTTTTAAATTAAAACTTAATCCAAAACTTAAAATTATATCTAAACGACATAACCAACCAATAGCGAAACAGTTTATTTCAAATATGATCCTTTAATATTTAAAACTTAATAAAACACTAATTATATTAACCCGCACACTAAAATTTAATCATAAGAATCAAAAAAAAATTATCTTATGGCTACCCTAATTTAGTATAACAAATTAACAAAACAAAAAGAAGAAAATCTACGCAAAAAAAAAATTTATCGATCTTTAAAAACAACAACAAGTATGCAGGAGACCTTCTACATGCATCGTTGGATACAACTTTATGTAAGTTCTTTTGTTTTGTTTATTATCATTCTCTTACCTTATATATTTGCTTGATATTATTTAACTTCTTAACAAAGTTTTTATTGTTGTAAATACAATTGAAGTTTCTCGTTTGATCACATATTTAATTGAGTGCAAATAAGAACAATAAAAGCTTTGTTAATTCTCATGAAATAGTTAAACATATTTTTTTATTGCCAAAATTAACCCTTTTTGATTTAAGATTATTTTTATTGTAATTGATCTTAAAAATATTAGAATAATATCAATAGTTTATTATTATGAATTGTGTATTAGAAAGTTAAATAATTAAATTTTTGTTATACCGATGTATTCGGATTTAAAAAATAATTAAGTTCTTTTTCTTGGTAAAACTGTAACGGTCTTTGGTAGGATTAAGTCTGGTTGGGGGGTTTTTTTATAGCTAAACTATCAACCAAGGAAAAACCAAGGATGGGTGGGTATAGAGGTTCAAAGCTATAACATCTAAGCTTTCTTCTGAAAAATTGGAAAAGTCTTAGTGTAGAAAGCAATAAGGGCTTATTATTCGCACGTTATTTTTTTTGGTTTGTAAGGCACAGGCAAGGTTAAATACAGGAAAAAGATCCCAGCCCAATACTACCGAACTAGTTAGCTCAGCTAGAACGTGCGAAAAGCTTCCTGCAAAATCTTAGTTGAACTTGTTAGTGTAAATTCTATTTAATAGGTTGTTAATATATATTTTTACCACCTTTGGATTCAGATCCTCACATTAATAATGTTCAACATAACATCTCCAACCTAAGTAGTCAAAACTTTAAATAAGCCATTACAAATTAAATGGCACCCAACGTGGCGCCCAAAACGTTTAAAATAATATCAAAAAAATATATATATTACATCTTCAAGATATCTGTTTTGGGAGTCCTGATAATCAAACACCTCTGTTTAACATAAAATTACACTTATATAAAGGGTGGTTAAATTGTAAGGGCCGATGTTGAATGTGAACCACACCTAAACGCCAAGCTTTTTTCCGAATTTTATCTGACATTTCTCTATTTCAGACTTACTCAATTTGAACCATGGAGAGATACACAATCCAACAACGTGTTAAAGTTATCCAGACTTATTATGAAAATGCATATCGTGCACTTCGTGATTTTTTTGGTCAATTTGATCGTCCAAATGTGCGTACAATCGCAAAAATCGTGGAAAAATTCGAGCAAACCGGGTCTGTAGAAGATGTGAGAACACCAGTGCATGCTCGTACAGCAGAATATATTGCTGCTGTTTGCGATAGTGTGGCTGAAGAGCCGTCCACCTCAACTCGTCGTCGCACCTCCCACGCTCGTCGTTGATGAACATTATGCATAAAGACTTGCATTTACACGCTTACAAGGTGCAATTGGCTCAAGAACTAAAGCCTCTTGACCATTCCAAACGTGGGCAGAATGGTGGCAAGAAATGGCAACAGTGGATGATCAATTTTCGAAGAAAATCATCTTCAGTGATGAGGCACATTTTCACCTCAGTGGATTCGTCAATAAACAGAATTGCCGCATTTGGGCGAATGAGAATCCAAGAGTGATTGTCGAAAAACCAATGCACCCACAAAGAGTGACTGTTTGGTGCGGTTTATGGGCTGGCGGCATCATCGGGCCGTATTTTTTCCAAAATGAGGCCGGCCAGGCAGTTA